>JADXDR010000025.1:359939-440292 GCA_025026875.1 Chlorella ohadii
GCTCAGCATGCTGCGTGCCAGCCCGCGGCGGGGTGTGGGCGCAGGCCGCCTGACGCTGCACAGTCGGCCATGGCGTGCCCCAGGCTGCCGTCCAGCCCGCTGGCGCTGTCCAGCAGGCTCCCAAACTTGGGCACACCCGTCACCTCGGACACTGGGCTGCTGATGGGAGGGCTGCCCAGTGGGCTCAGCGAGCCGGGAGGCGAGGGCTGCGGGATGGCCGGCACGCCGGTGGTCACCAGCACAGGCGGCGCAGAGCAGGCCGCAGCCTTAGCTGCCGCCGCCGCCTTGAGCGCCGCCGCCCGCGCCTCTGCAGGGCTCAGGTCACGGCCCCCCGCCCTGGGCGGGCTGCCTCCCTGAAAAAAAGGCAGCAGCTTGGGCCGCGGCTGCAGGCCCCTGTAATGGCCCTGGTCTGCAGGAGAGGAGCGGGAGAGCGGGAAGCGCAGCAGAGGTGGTCAGAATCGGCAACGCGGCATGCGTGCATGCACAACGACCCAGCGGCAGCGTGTGACGGCACAGTGCAACAGGCGGGGCAACGCAGGCAAGCCACCAGCTGCGCAGTATGCCGCACAATGCAAGCCAGCAAGGGAGGCCTGCCACCTGCACTTGCTCTGCACGCCAGCAAGCACAAGCACAACTCCGCTCTCAGCACAAACTAGCCCAAAGATGCTGCCGGCCACTCACTGATGACAAAGTCGGCCGGGGGCTCGAATGAGTCGAGCAGCACGCCTGCCTCGGGCGGCGCCGCCGCCTGCTGGCCCCCCTCTCCTACCACGGCATAGTAGGTGCAGTCCCGGCCCTCATCTGCACAGAAACACAGCAGCAGGGGGGCAGCAGCAGATGGCTCAGAAGGGCTGAAATCAAGTGAACGGCCAGCAGGCAGTGGCAGGCTCCGGCCGGCCAACAGACCCTCAGCTGCGGCAGACCCGGAAGCTGTACCGGGCAGCGGCGGGCGGTACAAGTGACTGCCCGCTGCAGCACCCCACGGCCACCGCCTGCACTGCACCACGAGCCGAGCCAGTGCCGCAGCACACACACCTGTGGAGTAGGGCGGAGACATGAGGTCCAGCACCGCGCAGTCTGTGAGGGCGGTAAACTCGTGGATGTTGCCGCCGGCCGAGGGGAACAGCACCGCGGGCTGGTCGCCGGCCGCCAGCGTGGCGTCTAGCACAACGCGTGCGCGGCGCGGCAGCGCTGCATCCGGTCCCAGCTCCGGCTGCGCCCAGTCGTAAGAGCAGACGTGCATGCGGCCGTACAGCACCCTGCGGTGGAGGGACGGGCGGCGGCGAGGTGGGCGGTTGGGCGCACGAGCGCAGCAGCGTACTGAAGCAAATGTGCCCGCGGTGCTGCTGCTGCAAGCTGAGGCAGCAATACAAGGTGTAAAGCCGCGCTGCTGCTACTACACTGCATGCAGCCTGCTGCGCTGCCTGCCGCCCCGAGCGGCGCGCACCTGGACAGGACAGTCATGCCGGGGTGGTTGTGCAGCGGGATGCGGGCGCGGGCGGGCAGGCAGAAGATGCCCAGACTGACGCGGCTGTCCTCATAGATCAACAGGTAGGTGATGGGCGGGCGCGGCACATCGTCGGCTGCCCCGCGCTCCGCCGACTGCTGGTCCGCCGCTGCCGCAGCTGCTAGGCCGCCGCCCATCAGGCCGGGGGAGGAGGAGCGGGAGGACGACGAAGACGCCACCTCCTGCTGCTCCTGCTGCATGCCCAGCTCCTCCAGCGGCACCTGGCCTGTAAATAGACAAACAGAAAAGACACACCAGTTGTCAGAGAGGCTCGGCCAGGGCCACACAAGGCGCTCGGAAAGGCGACGGCAGCGGCGGCGGCGCGACTCACTGAGGGTGCGGCGCAGGGCATCGATCTGGGCGGGCGTGGGCAGCCCCTCCTGGGAGAAGGTGGCGTGCGCTAGGTCAAACACGAACTGCAGGCGGCTGCGAGCCTGCTTCTGCTGCTGCATGGTCGACCGAGGCTTCAGGGCGTGCTGCCTGGCCGACGCTCGAGGCTGGGAGGCTGGGGCGCCCTGCCTGGAGGGCATGGGCCGCTGCTGGCCGCTGCTGGCCGCGGCGCTCGCCCGGCCGCCTCCACCGGCCGCAAGCCTGCTGCTGCKGCGCCGCTGCSTGCCGGMGGCGCTCGCCGGGCCTGTGCAGCCACCAGGAACACTGCTGGGGGGCGGGCGGCGGCTGGGAGTGGAGGGAGGGAGCTTTGCAAGTGGCAAGCTGAACGGAGCTCGCGGGTGGC
Organism: Chlorella ohadii; assembly: GCA_025026875.1. Classification (NCBI taxonomy): domain Eukaryota; kingdom Viridiplantae; phylum Chlorophyta; class Trebouxiophyceae; order Chlorellales; family Chlorellaceae; genus Chlorella; species Chlorella ohadii. The sequence continues at coordinate 362,180 of JADXDR010000025.1, forward strand.
CCCGCACAAACGAGCGGGTGTGGATGGGCCGTGGGCAGGCGCCTCGGCGGGGATGGGCTGCACCGCCTCAGCCACGCTGGCAGGCGACGTGCCGCTGGCGCAGGGTCAGGCCTTCTGTGGACATAAACAAGCTTCCTGCTGCATCACAAGCGAATTGCAGAACTGGCGGCCAGATCCGGGGGCTGTGCGCCAGAGGCGGGCGCAAAAGGCGCCGGCCACGAGCATGGACACCACACTGTGGGCCCTGTCGCCCTGCCATGCAATTTCAGGATCTCTCCGACCGGCCCATGGATGCGGAAGCGCGGAACGCGACCCCTTTGCAGGCCTGCGGGCCGCCGCTGCAACCGCACCTCCTGTACCACGTGCCGCCCCCAAAGGATCTCCTTTTGTTACAGCTGTTTGCATGCCAGCAGCTATGGCGGCGCTGCCACTGCCGCGCCCTCGCACTCTACCAGCCACAGGCCCGGTCGCTGCGCCTGCCCAGGGCCCACCGGCGCCGGCGCCACCGAAAAGCGCGCCCCCGTCAGCGCCTCTGCTACCATGCACGCCGTGCGTGTGTGCAGCGTCGGCTCGCCCGTCAGCATGCGCGAGCGGCCCTGCATGGGGCGGCAGCATGCCCGGGTGAGTGAGCACTGAGAAATGAGCAGGTTGGCACTGCACGCAATCTCTGCCAGATTGATCCAACAACCAACCACCAACCACCGTCCCGCTTGCTAGGAACCGCCCCCAAGCACCACCCGCCACTTTCCGCACCTTGGCCAGAGCCATAAAGATGATCAGCTGGTCTTGCAGCCACTCGTCTGTGCAGGCGCCCACTTCCAGCGCATCCATCAGCTCATCGGCTGCCCGTTGGCCAATGTCCTCTGCCCGCACCCCTCGCTCGCCCAGCCCTGGACGGGCATGCATAGTGTGGGCGCGGCGACTTGCAATGGAGTTGGCTAGCTGGCTGCCTGAATGGTGCCAGCACTGGCCAGGCAGCTGCATCTCGCACACACACGGTCATGCCGCCTGCCGATGCAATCAAAAGTCCCCCTCCAATGCTGCCTTCTGCCCACCTGAGGCGCCCCACAGGCAGCCCGTGGAGCTCTCTGCGGTGACCAGCAGGCCGCAGCCATCTGAGAATGCCCGCTCTGGCGGCTCATGCACCCCGTCGCACGTGATGGGCACAGAGCGTGGCACGCCGCAGCGCGGCAGGCGCGCCTTGACAGCTGCAGGAGGCAGGCGGGCAAGCGGGCAGGCGTGATGCAGTTGTCGGTCAGAAGTGTGCCTCAGTTTGGTTGGGTGACAAGCTGCAGATGCAACAGAGGGCCACCGCCCAGATCAGCGCAGCTGCTGGCGCATGCCTGCCCAAGACCACCCTCCAACATAAGCGCCCAGCACGCCATCCAGGACTTCATCTCCCCCTCGCTTCCGCTGCTGCCCCACCCACCTTTGAGTGCCGCATCTGCCAGCCGCTCACCCACTGACGGCACCACTCGGCCGGCGGTGAACGCACGAATAGCAATCGACATGATCTCCCCTCGCTCTGTGAGGTCTATTGCGGGCAGGCAGGCGCCGGGAGCCAGCCGCTCTACTGTTAGCTGCACTTGGCCCTGGCCCCGAGGAAAGAATCCTCTGCGAATCAGCTGCATGGAGGCGCGCACTGCCAGCCGCCGCCGCAGCGTGGGCAGCAGCACGTGCTGCATGTAGCCCGCTGGCGGCGCCATGGCGGCATCGGTGCCGCCTCGCAGGTTAAGCTCAGAGGCTGTGCCGCCTCGCACCGCTGCCTGCAGCGCTGCGCCATCATCTGCTGCATCTGCCTCTGCTGCACCTGCTGCTGCTGTTTCTGCTGCCGCCGAGCTGCCAGCGCCAGGTGCCCCTGCCTGCCCCGTCGCCGCAAACAGCAGGCACGGCAGCGCCGACTGCGCCAGCAGCATGCAGCTGCCGGCGGTCTTTGTGTCGCCGGTGTGGTGGCTGCACACCAGCTGGCCAGGGGACAGAGTGATGCAGGAGGAGCCAACCTGACCGCCCAGCAGCTGCCCGCCACACAGCGCTGCCACCACCTGCAGACCAGTCAGATGTTGTGGTCGGAGGCCTGCATGGGGTGCGGTGGAAAGCAGCGGTTGGAGGGCGGAGTGCGACAGTGCGTGAAGCATTAACCAGCCTGCAACGGCGTGTGCACAGCAGTTCACAGCAGTGATTTATAAAGAAGGCAGTATGGCCCCTGCAAGCTGCAGATGCCTACATCCCGGTTTCGACTGCGCTTTCGGAAACGCACCAGGCTTGTCGCGCCCCGCCCGAATTTTGTCCACCTTCAGCGGCCTGCCCAGGATGGCTGCCAGCGCCTGCAGGGACCACTTGTGAAACACAATGTCCACCTACCAGTGCTGTGTATGCACCAGAGAAAAATGCAGGCAGGCGAGCAGGCAAGGCCACCAGAGCACAGCCGGGTCACTGCAATCCCTTTGATCAGCCCAGCGCCGCCAACGCCCAAACAACGCACCGAAGCATTGCGCAGGATCTGGCCGCCGCCCTCCAGCATGCTGCCATCTATGTAGGTGCCTTCCTCTGGCAGCGGCAGGTCAGCAACTGGCACAGGGGCTGGCGAGGGGCGATGCGAGGGCTTGTGGTGCGGCTTGTGACGCTTCTGCTGCTTGCCGCCACTGCCAGCGCCGCCGCCATGCTGCTGACGGCCGCCACCCGCGCTGGCGGACGCCTCGTCAGCTCCCTGCTGCATGCAATTGTTGTGGCGAGCTGCACAGCGCCTGGCAGTGAGGGGGCCGAGAGTGGGGACGAAGGGCAGCTGGTTGCTCGAGTGGCTGCGGCTGTCGATAGATAGAAACGCATGCAAGTGAATGCCGGTGCGATCAAAGCCAGCCATTGCTCGCGGCGGCTGCGAATGGCGCCTGCTGCGAGCTGCTAGGTTCCGCCTTGCAGCCAATTGCCCCTTGACAGTGTCTCAACATCCACGGATGGCCGTGTCGGCGGTTCGCGTCAATTGCACACACCAGAACTGCAGCACCCGTCTGCTCGCTCCAATGTCGAGTTCGCCCTGGGAGCAGCGGATCGCGCTGCTTGCTCGTCATCTGACCGCTGATGTGTCAAGCAACTCGTTGTCTCCCGATTACAGCCTACAAGCCGCAGCCACCGCCGGTCAGGTGCGGCCCTGCGCTGCCTGCCCTCCTGCGGATCCCTCGGCTGCTGCTTCAATGCTGCACAGCCGCATGGGTGTATTGAAGAATGCGCCCTCCTGCCGCAGGCCACCACAGCCGCTGCCGCCGGCGTGACGGTGAGCGCCGAGGTAGCAGCCGCGCTTGCGGCTGGTAGGCCGGTTGTGGCGTTGGAGAGCACTATCATCTCGCACGGCATGCCGTACCCTCAAAATCTGGAGACAGCCAAGCAAGTGGAGGGCGTGGTGCGGACGCACGGCGCCGTGCCGGCCACCATTGCCGTCCTGGGCGGCGTGCCGCACGTGGGGCTTACCCCTGCGCAGGCAAGTGTGGCTTTTGCCTGGTTGCTTGGCTGTTCAACTGCTGTTGCAGGTGGTTGTAAGGGAGCTGTTCGTCGGCTGTGGTTGGCAATCCTGCAGCGTCCTGCAAGGGCTGTATGGCCCCTGCAAGCCACAGCGTTGATGCTCTGCGCTGCTGCCCCCCCTCTGCAAAACCTGCTTATTCCCTGCTCACCCTGTTGTTTCAGCTGGAGCGCCTGCATCTCCCTTGCATGCCCCCTGCATACCCTCGCATACCCCCCTCTCACTCCCCATTCACTGCTGCTGTTCAGCTGGAGCGGCTGGCACGCGCGGGCACCAGCGTGCGAAAGGTGTCGCGCCGCGACCTGCCGCTGGTCTGCGCTTTGGGCCTGGACGGCGCGACCACCGTCTCCGCCACCATGCTGCTCGCCGCTCGAGCGGGCATTTCCGTGTTCGTCACCGGCGGTGCGTCTTGCAGTCGTGTTGTGCACAGCCGCAGGGCTTGTGGTCTGTCTGCATGCAGCTGCGATGCTGTGTTTTGGTTCATGCCTCTCCTGCACGTGCAGGTGTGGTGCTGATGCGATCCTGCAGGCCAGCTGACCAGCCCCGCCCTGCGCCGCGCTGCTGCAGGCATTGGCGGCGTGCATCTTCAAGTTGATGTGCGCAGGCGCTGCAAACCCACATTCCAGCTGACCAGCCCCGCCCTGCGCCGCGCTGCTGCAGGCATTGGCGGCGTGCACCGCGGCGGCGAGGCGAGCATGGACATCTCGGCTGATCTGACGGAGCTGGGGCGCACGCCGGTCAGTGCACTTGCAGTAGCGGCTCCTGCCCTGCGCAAGCGCCGCATGCAAGCTGCACTTGGTGCTGCCATGCATCCCAGCCTAGCCCTTTCTTGATGCGGCTGTAACGGAGGCGGGGCAGTGAAAGCAGCTGTCTCCTTGTGTGTGCCGGCAGCAGGGTGCTGCGGTCTGTCATCGGCATGCTAACACGACCAGCGATCCCTTGCTGCCCCACTGCCTGTCCTGCAGGTGACGGTGGTGTGCGCGGGCGCCAAGTCCGTCCTGGACATCCCTCGCACCCTGGAGTTTCTGGAGACGCAGGTGACGATCTGCCGCTGCTGCAGAGCGCCAGAGTGGCTCTTTGGAACAGCAGTTGGCGGCCCAGTATGTTTGCTTGCCAGCGTAGGCTAGTGCTGCCTGCCTTAGTGCCTTGCATTCACCCAACTCCACCACCCGCTTGTGCAGGGCGTGTGCGTGGCAGCCTATGGCGCGGACGAGTTCCCCGCTTTCTTCACGCGGCACTCTGGCTGCCGGGCGCCCGCCCGTGTGGACACCCCGCAGCAGGCAGCCGCCATGATTGCTGCCAGCCAGCGGCTGCAGCTGGGCGGCGGCATGGTGCTGGGGGTGCCGATTCCGGAGCAGCACGCGGCGGCGGGGGCGGCGGTGGAAGCAGCCATCTTGCAGGCGCTGCAAGAGGCGGAGCAGCAAGGCGTCAAAGGCAACGAGGTGACGCCCTTCCTGCTGCAGCGCATTCGGGAGCTGACCGGCGGCAAGTCACTAGAGGCAAACATTGCGCTGGTCAAGCACAATGCGGCGGTGGGATCGCAGGTGGCGGCGGCACTGGCGGCGCTGCGGCGGCAGGGCGCAGCCTGAGTTGGTAGTTGAGCCTGGCGGCTGAGCCTGCACCGTCTGTAACATGCTGTAAGTATCCATTAGACTGTACCCCTGATGCATCTGTAAACTAGCTGTGGTACGCTGTAGACCAGAGGTACTGTGCTGGTGGTGCTGGTATGGCATGCACGCAGTCGCAAGCAGGCGCTGGCCGTTGGGATTTGCAGCATCAGTTTTTATCGCTTGATGGCTGTACAGCAACTCAGTACTCAGTATGTTCATGTCACCTAATCAGTATTCAGCACCAAACATTCAAAAGCCAAATGGCAATTCTACAATGGACCATGTTTGCAGTCCAGTGTCCTGGTTGTTTGGCACAGCCCGCAATCCAGCGGCGCACACCATTGCCGCCTCACTTGCCAGCCGCCGCCAACGCACGCTCCTTCTCGCTGCTGGTCCTCCTTCCAGCTGGCGCCGGCGCCACAGCAAGCAGCTCCACACTCAGAGCGCCATCGGTGCTGCCCGCCAGCAGGTGCACGCTGGTGCGGTGGCGGGGGCCGCCGCTCTCCCTTGCGGGTAGCACCACTGCCGCCGCATCTGCCACTATAGGAGACATTTCCACCTCTGTGCCCAGCTGCCAGCTCTTCCGCGAGTCGCTCAGCTCGTCCGGCAGCAGCGCCAGCTTGGCAGCGTGCCGCTCCACCCTGGCTGCCTCGGTCCCGCTGCCCTCCAGCCTGCTGTTCACTGCAGCTGCCGCCGCCTCCTTGGCAGCGACTGCCTCCGCTGCACGGCTGGCCTTGATCAGGGACACTGCCTCAGCCTCGCTTGTTCTGCTGCCCAGCCCCGCTGCCGGACCGCCGCCTGAGCTGCCGCCGGCTAGGTAGTGCTGCCGCTTCCACTGAAGTGGCTTGGGCGCCTCCCCTTCTGCCGCCTGCCCCCCGGCTGGGTTGCCAGCCCGGGCTGTCCACAGGATGGCACCCAAGCTTGCAGCTGAGATGACTGCCGCGCCGCAGAGGGACAGGCTGGAGGGCAGCTTGTGGAAGACCAGGGCATCGGCCAGCAGCGTCCAGAGCAGGGAGAGGTAGTCCAATGAGGCGGCGGTGGAGGCGTTGCAGTGGCGCACCGCGGCCGTGAACATGCACTGCGGGGCAGAGGGTGGTGGTTGGGGCGGTGGGGATAGACTGAGAAGCGCATGTGGGGGAAACCACGTTGGGAGTAGGGCAGACAGTCAGCAGGGCTGTTGCACAGCTGTGGCGTCCTGGTCCAAAAAGCTTATGGGCGACATTCCCACAGCCACACCATCAGCCTCACCTGCACCACAAAGGCCAGCACAGTGGTGGCCGCCAGGTACGCCCAGCTGATTGGCGAGGGCGGCGCCGCCATCTGCAGTCCGGGCAGCACCAGGGCTCCCAGCAGGGCGCCGGCTGTTGAGACGAAGCCCATGGAGAACAATATGGACTCCAGCGGCTCCTGTGTAGGTTAGGACGCCATGAAGAGAAGGGTAAATGTGTGAGAGACTGATGAACAAGCAGAGGACAAGCGCCGGCTAGACACGGCTTGGCTGGCCGAGGCTGCAGCCGGGCTTGGGCAGCACGCTGCGCGTGCTGCCCCTTGCAGCCCAGCTCCCTACCTTGTGCTTGTTCAGCGCCCGGATGGCCAGCTTGGAGCCGGCCGAGAACACAGCCTGCAGGCAACCGTGGTAGCACGTCATGCACCGCCAAAAGCAAGCTTGGCATGCTCTGTGGGGCTGTCGCAGCAGCGGGGTCCCGCTGCTGTCCTTCAGCAGAATCAACTGCTTTCACAACAGCTGGCAGCTGAGGTACACGAGGCATACTGCAGCTTGCCTGCAGCACGCCCGCTACCACGCCCAGCTGGCTTGTCGGCCCCGCCGCTGAGCCAAACAGCCATTTGGGCTGCATTGGGAGGAACACAGCGGGACAGATCCAGCTCGGCAAATGAAGGCATTGTGACGGCCGGTACAGCATTGTATCTGAGGGCAGAGCAATGCTACTGCAACCTTGGCAGCTGCATTGACTGAGCATAGTATGCCTGGAGCCACGCTACGCCAGCCTCGTTGGCGACCGATTCCCACCTGCGCCACCATCAGCATGCCCCCCAGGCAGAAGGGCAGGGACAGGTAGACCGCCGGCGGCGTGCGATCCCCCAGCAGGCTGGGCGCGGTCACCGCCACCAGCACCTGCGGCAAGCAGCAGGGGAGGGTGAGTTGCAGGGTGCTGGCTCAGCGCGGCAGACATATAAAGCCCTCTGGCTCAACTCAACCTGGGCCTCTGCTGCCAAGGCACGCGTGCACATGCACATGCATGCAAAGGAAGGAGGCTCCACACAGCCACCTGAACTGCAGCTATTACTGGGAAGCAATAGCCCCTTGGGACCCTCAGGCATTCCCCCAATTTTCAGCAGCAGCCAGCCTCACCGGGGAGACAAAGGACAGGGACATGGCATCCGACAGCGGCAGCAGCGTGAGGCACAAGTACCACAGCGACATGCTGGCGAAGCCGCAGAAGCCGCGCAGCGCCAGCAGCGGAAAGCTGCGGCAAGGGGTGGCTTTGAAGGTGCCATGAGGGTGGCTGTTTGCAGCGCCGGGGAGGGCAGGCGCCTGGTTGCGCCTGCAGGTATGCATGCGGTACATCTAGTGCCTGGCACAAGCACACCGGCTGGCGTTCATGCAAGCCCGCTGCTGCTTACGTCTCATTGATGGCGAATGCTGCAGGGGCATGGGGGGAGTGGGGCAGCAGCGCATTACTGAAACATTCCAGGCGGCACATAAGTGCCATTCCAGCTGCTTCTGTGCAGTGCGGCAGCCACGTGCGATTGCCCCTCGCCCCGCACTCACGGTTGACGCGGTGGCGCCACAGCAGCGGCACCACCAGCAGGCAGAGCACCGAGGAGCGGACGGCCACAAGCAGGAAGAAGTGCATGCCTGCAGGATGGAGGTTTTGGGTGCAGCAGAAGGATTCGCAGTGCAACGGGCAACAACCAAGGGAAGGCTTAATATTGAGTGCAACCAGATCCGCAACATGTGCCTCGTCCCGCTCACCCCGCCGCCGGCTCGAGCTCACCAGCGGCGCTGCACAGCTTGCCGAACACGCTCATGGCAGAGCCCAGCAGCGTCTGGAGGAAGTAGATCAGCAACGCCATGCGCTCCTCATCCTCGGGCGGAGTGCCGTACGGATGGTGGTTGTGCCGCCGGGCGTGCAGCGCGATGCGGAACAGCTGCATGGCTGCGCGGCGGCCGGAGGGAGCGGCGGCGGCGGCGGGAGGGCGGGTGGGGCGGCGGGGGTCCCGCAGCTCGGCGCTTGTAGTTGAAGCCTCCCACACCCTCTCGGCTGGCTGGCAGCGTGCGTGAGCGCGGCGCGAGGTGAGTGCGGGGCGGGGCGGAGCGTCGGGGCGATGGCTGGGATTTGCAGTGGCCTCCAGGTCCTGTCCGACAATAAGGGATCACCATAAGACTGCCGCAAGCGCTGCCAAGGCACGGCAACCACAGAAATGCAACGTCCGTGCATGGGCCCGTGCGGCCGCCATGAATGACCAATCGGGCCGGTCACCACGCATATGCGAGCACTGGTGCAGCGTCTGAGCCGCCAATCTGGTCGCTGCCCGCCTGCCCCGAGCACCCCCGCCGCTGTGAGCTGCCCTGCTCCCGCTGCTCGATATGTGCATTGCACGGCGGTGGCATACCATGCCGCTCGACATCGCGGGCAGCGCCGCAGGCTGCTGCCAGCCATGCGGTGCCGCCTGGCGGTGCCGCCAGAGGCGCTGCCAGCCTTCCTGCTGGCGCATCGCGCCCATCGGCGGCCATGCATGCGCCCTCCAGGCCGCGCCGATCCAGCCGCCACTGCTGCTGCCGCCGCCGCCGCCGCTGCCCACCCGCTTCCGCCGGCCGTTGCCGCAGGTACCGAGCGATCCGGACCCGGCCCGCCACCCGCGCTCCCATCAGCAGCAGCATGGCAGGCGAGGAGGCGGCTCCCGGCAGCCTGGAGCAGGGCATGGCGGTGCTCAAGGCCTCCAACGAGAGCTGGTTCACCGAGCTGTCCTCGCTCTGGCCCGGCACCGGCCTCTCTATCAAGGTCGACGAAGTGCTGTTCCGCGGCCGCTCCGATTTCCAGGTGTGATGGGGTTGTGCTTCTCGTGTGCTTGTGAATGCTACTGCCTTTGTCCTGCTGGTTTGGTAGATGGTTGTCGGGGGCTGGCCTGAAAGCGCGGCCGCGGCTGCTGCTGAGATGCGCTGGTGGCTGGCTGCTTATCTAATTAGGGTGTAACGCTGTACCAGCATGCTAGGGAATTGCCGAATTCAGGCCACGTATCTCCATATCTTGCTGCGACCACACACGTGCCAGGCGATGCTGCTGCATCTGCCGACGCGTGCGCACTGCCTGCGCGGGAGGCACGATGGGGCAGCGTTGCAGGATGGTGCTGTTTGAGCCCTCACCATGCTGCTATGCTGTGCACGACCCTTACACTTTGTTGCAGGACGTGGCGGTGGTCAAGACCCAGGCCTTTGGCACGGTGCTGGTGCTGGACGGCGCCATTCAGTGCACCGACCGCGATGAGTTCTCGTACCAGGTAGGAGCGGTCCTTATTGTGCAGCAATGCGCGATGTTGGTTTGGATAGGCAATGCTAGGCGTTGAGCGAGGCAGGCTCGTTCAACTAGTGTGGCGGCTGTTTAAACTCCATTTGGGTTGGCCTGAACTAGCCATGTGCAGGCTGTTAGCAGCCATGTTGCCGTAGTGGTCTACGGGGTAACGCAAGCTGCCTTCCCCTNCCCCGCCCTTGCTCCGCCACAGGAGATGATTGCGCACCTGCCCGCCTGCGCGCTGGCGCGGGCGCCCAAGCGTGCCCTGGTGGTGGGCGGCGGCGACGGCGGCGTGCTGCGCGAGCTGAGCCGGCACGCCAGCCTGGAGGAGATCCACATTGCCGAGATCGACGGGTGCGCTGCGCTGCGCTGCGCTGTGCTGTGCTGTGCGGTGATACATGCATCAGCTGCTCGAAGCCTACCGCGCTGCCTGTCTGTCTTGCTGCCTGCATCGATTCACGTCCTCCTGTTCCTGTGTTATTGTCTGCAGCATGGTGATCGATACTGCCAAGAAGTTCTTCCCCCAGATGGCGATTGGCTACTCCGACCCCCGCGTGAAGGTGCGCTGCTGCTGCTGTCTCTGCTGGAGCTGGGCTCGTGCTGTAGCTGCTGCCACCTGCTGCTGCTCGGCAGGCCGTACTTACATGCTCGGCTGCTGCTGCTGGCGTTCCTGCAAATCAACCACACTACCACCCATGCGACTCGCTCACCATATGCCGCCTGTCAAATTATCTGCAGGTGCACGTGTGCGACGGCATCAAGTTTGTGCAGGACGCTCCTGAGGGGCACTACGACGTCATTGTTGTGGACAGCTCCGATCCAGTGGGCCCCGCCGAGGTGCTGTTCCAGAAGGTCAGTGCGTGTGTCCCTAATTGCAGCAAATAGGCGGAGACAGGTGTCGAGCGGCCATGCTCATGTTTCGCTGCATTGCAGTAGCATGGTAGGCGTCTTGCCGGTCTAGCTGAATGCACCTTCACCTGACCCTCTGTCGCCCTGCAGCCCTTCTTCGAGGCCATGCACCGCGCGCTGGCGCCCGGCGGCATCGTGTGCACGCAGGCGGAGAGCCTGTGGTGAGCCTGGTGGCTACTTTTGTGTGTGTTGTGCGGGAAAGGAACACATGCGGGCCATGATTGCCCCAGCCACGGCATGCCATGCACTGCAAGTGCCGAGGTTTGTTTGTCCCGTGTGCAAACATCAAGCGGTGCATCTCCTCGACACCCTCATAACTCGATTTGCAGGTACCACCTGGAGATCATCAAGAGCCTGGCCGCCATGTGCTCCGAGGTGTTTGTGGGCGGCGGCGTGCAGTACGGCTTCACCACCATCCCCACCTACCCCAGGTGCGTTGATGATGAGGTTTTGCCCCATATTGCTATGTTCGCTGCGGTTTGATGGTCAGTGCGACCTCACCACCATCCCCACCTACCCCAGGTCGGTTTGCGATGCATGTCTGGGTTCACCTAATATCATAGCCAAGGGCTTGTTGGAAGCGGCAACGGCACGCTTACCGCGCTGTCACCGCCACATCTGCCCTCAACACCCTCTTTCGCTCGCCCTTCTGCTGCCCGCAGCGGCCAGATCGGGTTCATGGTGTGCMCCARGGCGGCGGGCGACGGCRGCGCGCCGCCCAACGCAGCCGAGCCGCGGCAGCCGCTGCCCGGCACTCCCGANGGCCGGGGGTACACGCCGCTGCGGTGAGTGGTGGCAGGAATGGGAAATAACCAAGCCGCGTGCATGGGAAGGTTAAGTGGCCAACAGTGGCTGACAGCAAAGGTGGATGGTCTGCAGGCCTCCCCGCCTGCTGCCGCTCCGCCACGTTCTGCTCACCTCTCTCTCGCACATCCCCCTTGCAACGCAGGTACTACACTCAGGAGGTGCACCGCGCCGCCTTTGTGCTGCCCGCCTTTGCCAAGGAGGCGCTGGCAGGCTCCCTCACCTACTGAGCGGCCGGCGGTTGGGCAGGTTGTGAATCAGGCAGCACCCAGTTGCATGTCGAAAGTGCGGCTGCTGCCCGGCATGCCAGCCTGCCCACCCCTTGGCCCCCTCCCGTGACGCCCGCTGTGGGCGGGTCCGATTTGATTTTCTTCACTGCTGTGCTGCATTAGCGTTGCTGTTGAGAGCGTTTAGCGTGTTGTTGCTGCTGCAAACCATGCAAGATGAAGTGCGCAGAGGGGCAGAATCACGCTGTGCGCCGCCGCTGAGCCGCCGCCGCTGGGGTTCATGGCAGCTCTGCAACGCTGCACTCGCCCATCAGATTTCGAACGCCTGCCTGCATTCCCCGGGGCCTGGAGAAGGAGGGAGCCGCAGGATGGGGGACGCCGCGCCTTCGTCCGCCGTAGCCCGCGTGCTGGCGGACGCGTACTTGCTGCAGCGAGTGCTCAGCAATGTGACGATGGAGGACATGTGAGCCTGGGCTGGAAAGCCGCAATGAGCACACGGCTTAGGGTTTGTGGGCTGGATAGCGCTAGCAAACACGCTGGCTGGTCCCCTCCCCGCGGCCTGGGATGCATGCATGGTGTCCACAGTTCGCTGCCAGGCGCGCTGCAGGCCCGACACTCCCGCCGCCGCCGCCGGCGAGCACCGCCGCCGCGGCCCTCCTCGCTCCCACCCGCACTGCACACCCGCCCACACAATGCAGGCTGTGCCACGTGCCGCTGGTCAATAAGGCCTTCATGGCTGCATCCAAGTGGTGCTGGGCCGAGCTGGAGCTTGATGCCCTGCGGCTGGGCCCTATCGCGCCTGCCCCCGGCGCAGCCGCCGCCTTTTGGCGCGGCCTTGCTGCCTGGGCCGGCCGGCGCGCCGCCGGTATGCGCACCCTCAAGCTGCTAAACGTGCGGCACCTGCTGCGAGAGCTGGACGAGGAGCAAAGGCTGACGGCGCTGGCGGGGCTGTGGACGGCGCTGGCGGCCGGTGCCCCAGGCGGCCCCACCTTGCAAGCACTCGAGCTCGGCCGCTCGTCAGTGGCGCTTGCCCCGGGCTCCCTGGCAGCGACGGCCTGCCTGACCAGCCTGCGGAAGCTTACCCTCTACTCCGCCGGCCCCCTAGATTTCGCTGAGGTGGAGGCCATTGCCCAGTGGCTGTGCCAGCTGGAGCGCCTCACGCTGTGCCTGCTGCGCCAGCGCGGCATGCACAGCAGCTTCCGAGGCCCCTTCCCAGCCGCGCTCACGCGCCTCCAGCGCCTGCGCTGCCTGCATCTGGAAGCGCCGTACAGCGGCCACAATGCGCCGCTCTGCGTGCTGCCAGACGACCTTGGAGGCTGGGGCGGGCAGGTGCGAGGGCGGGGCTTGAGGAGGCCTGTGGTGCTGCTGTGCCCGTCAGAGCCTGTTTCTGGCGCCTTGTCGAAGCTGTGCAGGCTGCTTTACTTAACACGTCGACCCAACGTGAATCGCCATCCCATGCTCGGCATGGCGCTTGCATTTGCTTGTTGCCGCAGATGCAAGAGCTGCACCTGGTCAACCTGGGCCTCGAGCGCCTGCCGCCCAGCATCAGCCAGCTCACCGCTCTGAAAGAGCTGTGGTGAGGCGTGCCGGCTGTGGATGGAACCGTGCAGTGCCTTGAGTGTTCCCCTCGCACCATGCAGCCAGCGAGTATCGCTGTGCTTGCCTGCCTTCCAGGATGTAATGTGCTGCTGCGCTGCCGCCCCGCTGCAGCCTGGGGCGCAACCGCCTGGGGGCGCGGCTCGACTCGCTGCCCGCTGAGCTGGCGCAGGTAAGGAGGGCACAAGCTGCGCTTGCAGTTGGCTTTGCTGTTGTGCACGCTGAGCTTACTGAGTCGCAGGCATGCCTGCTTGCCTGCTTGCTGAGTTGGCGCAGGTCCCTGGTATGCATCCCACCTTGGCATGTCGCTTGTTGGCACAAAACGCCATGTTTTATCTATATCCCCTTGCCTTCTGCAGCTGACGCGCCTTGTGCGGCTGGACCTGCAGCACATGTGCTGTCGCTGTCGCTGTGCTGTTGACCTCTTCCAAGCCCCTTATCATGCGCAGCTGACGAGCCTGGTGCGGCTGGAGCTGCAATACAACGGCTTGGAGCGCGGGCCGCCGGCTGTCGTGGGCGAGCTCACGTCTTTGGAGGTGAAGAGCAAAGCACTTTAGAACTTAGCTGCTCGGATTTGCGCTGCACAGTGCTTTCACCCTGCAACCTCTGCGTTGCAAAACACTGCCATGCACATCACGGCTGCTGCTGGCCGTGCTGCGCAGGAGCTCAATCTGAGCGGCAACCTGTGGGGCTCCGCTGCGCCCGACCTGCCAAAGGAGTATGCCCAGCTGAGGTGTGATGAAATGAGAAATGGGGTGGAACTTGTTTGTTCACCGCGAAGCAGTGTTGCATTTGGCAGCAAGCGCCGACCAACCTGCCAAAGGAGCATGCCCAGCTGAGGTGCTCAGTGTGTGTGTGTGCACCTGATATGGCGCCCCGGACCAGAGGAGCAACGTGGTGCTGCCCCTGCCTTCCCACCTCCCGCCCCATCCTTGCCCCATCGCAGCCGCCTGCGCTACCTGACCCTCACCAACTGTGAGCTGCTGGTTCTGCCGCCAGTGGTGCGTGGCATGGCGGGCTTAAGGCTTCTGAAGCTCAACATCAACCGGCTGCAGGCGAGGCTTGCTGCTGCTGTTCCTGCTGTCGGTCAACCAGCGGCTGCGCCTGGCTTCAAGCCTGCAGCTGGGAAGCGGCTTCCCAGCACTACCAAATTCCCTGAACACCGATGGCAGTACCGCCCACCACCTTCCAACCTGCCCCACTGTCCGATGCTTTTCGTCACGCCGCCACGCTTACTGACCTGGTCACAAGTCCTGGGTCCCGACTGCATCCCGAACTCAATACCTCTCGCTGCCCTGCAGACGCTGTCGGGTGGACCATACCTGCAAGAGCTCGAGTGCCTGGTGAGCTGAGTCAGGCTGTCGCCGCTGATACTGCTGCTCCAAGCACGAGTTGTCCGGCCCCATTCTTGCTGTTCGACCTGCTGCGTCCGTGGCGCTGCTGGCCTTGCGTCTTGGCACGCGTTGTGTGCAGCGGCTTGTGCTGGTGCAGAACATGCTCTGCTGCCTCTGCCGCCTCTTGCCTCATTGCAGGACCTGGCGCACAACCGCTTTGCGGCGGGATACCCCCGCGCCCTGGCCGACGCGCCCAAGCTGCAGATCATCGCCTTCCAGCACCGCGGCGTGCACTACAGGTGAACGTCACCTGCATTTGACACGCAATGGGAGGAGGCTTGTTTGGTTTGTGCTTGCGTAGCTCTTGTCGGTGCAGCTTGCGTCCAGCCTTCAGTTCAGCTGCTGGGCGTCTGCCATGCTCCGCCTCCTGACCGCACCCGCTTCACATCCGTTTCTGACCGCAGTGACCCGGCTGTCGCTCTGCGAGAGGCGGCTGCCCCTGCCTCTCCCCGCCTGGCCGGGGCCATGGCAGCTGTGGTGCTGGACGGAATGGCGGTGCAGCCTGGGATGCAGCCGCTGCCGGGAGCTGTGCTGGAGCTGGGCGCGCTGCTGGACCTCTAAGCAAATCAAAATGATGAAGTGATTCGTGAACTAATCCCTTGTGGCCTGTTGGATTGATGCTGCGGCCGATTGTTTCTATGCTATGCACGTCAATTGCATACACACACAGCGTGCTTGACCAACATGTGGTATCTGTTCACTGACTGTCCCATGCATGTTTCACTTACACGCTGGTTGTGCATCATTCCCGCGCCCTAACTGTGCTGCCAATATTGTGACATCATTTCACATGCGGTTGGATGCAGTGGCACAGCTTTTCAGAAAAGACAGGTGAGGCACGCGGCTTTGGGTTGTTGGGGGACAGGCGGGGGGTGTGATAGAGCGGGCAGCTGGGGAAAAAGGATCACTGCCACGGTGTGCTGCAAAACTCAGGAAAACAGAGTGAAAATGGATCAACTGGCGCAATCAAATGGCGCACATGCGATCAGAAGGGCAGAAGCTGCGGCAGCATCAAGCCGCCGGCTGCGATGAAGAGAGGGGAAAACGGTGCGCTAATGCGCGTGGCTGGCCACACAACACAATGCAGACAATCAAGAGGGGTCGCTTGCAAAAGCCTCTGATAGCGAGGCACACTGGACATGCGTTTGGGAAGGGTCGCTTTCGAACGGGTTGCGTTCCAAACAGAGAGCATGGCGGCGAGCTTGGCGACTGCGATTGCCCGGTACGGCGGTGCGCCAGTGCTGCCTGTTCAGTCCTCACAAGCGCACCTCCACCCGCTTCTTCAGGTACTGTGAGAGCGCCTCGCTGATAAACTGCGGGCAATAGGCAGCATAACTGAATGTCGGCGCGTGGTGAAATGGCGTTTGGATTGCAGCAGGGCCTCGCTGATGAACTGCAGGCAAAACGGCAGTTGGAATGGAGCAGCGCCCCCCTCACAAGCGGCTACAGCTGCAATCGCAGAACAGCAGAACAGCAGGGCAGCCAGAGCAGCGGTAATGCGCGCCTCTGCCGTGCTACCAGGANCCCTCCCCTCAGTGAGCGTAGCCAGGCAGAGAGACATGTGTTTGTTGCGGCCTGCAGGACCTACATGACCGTCGGGCCCACCCACCTGCGGCAGCGTGGCGCCGTCCTCGTCATCCCACTCCATCTCGCTGACAGGCCTGTAAGCAATGGGGTCAATGAACGTCTGACGGCGAGGCCCACATTTGGGATTTGGTCACGAATCGGGATGATCGCACTTCCTGCTGGTTTGGTGCGGCTCCTGACCGACAGCTCCTGCTGCTCTGCACCACAGTTGCAGGCTGTCGCCAAGCAGTGCTGGATATCTGCGCACCTGAACTCGCGCTCGTCGCGGTCCTGCCAGGGCTCAAACAGGTTGGACTCCACCACCAGCGCCCGCTGCTCCAGGTCCTTCCTGCAGCAGCGGCGGCGAGAGTAACGCAGGTTCACAGCATCAGCATGAAGATCCAGCGCCAGCAAGTGCAAATGTGTGCCAACAGGCAGAGGCGCGCATTCCACACAGGGCATACGCAGTTGAAAGAGCCTGAGGCACCAAAAGGCACCAAACTGTGCAGCGCGTCGCCTACACCAAGCAATCCGCCTCACTTGATGCACAGGTGGCCGTCATAAGGCAGCAGCACGCAGACCTGGCGGCCCTCGGGCCGCACCTCGTAGCTCAGGTCCTGTTGTGGGGGAAATGCGGCAGGTGCGGCTGTTTGCAAATGTGCAGATTTCAGATTGCAGTGCTGCCTTGGTCTGGCGACCGCACCTCATAGCTCAGGTCCTGTACAGACGATGAAGCGACGGCAAGGATCGGGAGTAGCCTCCCTCGCTCCACAGAAATGCTCCACCCAGTGCATGCACCTGCCGTCACGCGGCCTGCTGGCAGCAACCTCACCTCTCCCGCCTCGCGCAGCCCGCGCTCAATCTTGGTCCACAGCCCTCCGATGGCGATGTCCGCCTGTGGTTATGATACACCGTTGTGACAGGAAACAGGCCCTGCTCAGCACGCTGCATGCCTGCCGCTGGTTGGGCAGGTGGGGAAGGGGCAGGCAAGCAGGAGGCAGAGGCAGAGGCAGCTGAGCGACGGTGTCCCAAGGCCTGGAACAGCTGCACGGTATGGGCACGCAAACAGTACTGCAACGCTAGTGCATCATCGTTGAGTGAACGCATACGCACCAGTGAGGAGAAGGCCTGCGGCGAAAGGTGGTCCACCGACAGCTTGTCACTCTCCACCTCTGTCCCTGCAGCGCCGGCGCCATCCACAGGCGCCTGCGCTGGCGCCGGAGCTGCGGCGGCTGCCGCTGCGGCCTCGCCACTGCCGGCGCCGCTTGCTGAGGAGGCCACCTGCATGTGTGGTCGTATTGTTGAGGATGGGTGCCTCGCATGTGCGAGTGGCAGCCTGGGCGACACGAATAAAATGCACACTAGCATCCTCCCTTCCGGAGCCGGCCGACGCACCGCGCTGGCGGCGTCGGCGCCGACTTTCCCGCTCAGGGCCTCCTCTCGGACGTCGAACCCTTGGCCGTGCTGCTGCCGGGCTGCCAGCAGCAGGCGGGAGGCGGCTGCTGGGGCACCTGGCTGGGGGCGTGTGGACAGGAGCAGCCTGCCGGCCTCCCGAGCCGACCCCCTCAACAGGCTGCGCAACATGTTGGCACAATGTCGGCTGCCTGCAATGCGCCGTCACGGAACGCCCCAGCGCTCCGCAAATGAAGAACCCCGCTGCCGGCGCTGCGCCGCTGTGCTGCCAATGCCGCCTTTGCGGGCTGCCGCTGCCTCAGCAGCACCGAATACAGTTGCACAGCTGCAAGCACGGCAGATCAGCTGCATCAGAGCAGGCGCTTGGAAATCGCAAGCGCAGCCGCCGTTGGCTCGCCTCAGCAGCCACGCCGGGCAGCGCATCGACCGCACAACGGTAAGCGCTCGTCGATGGATGCTTCCCGAGCGTGCAGGCGGGCCCTGCCACCCAATCGCCGCCGATCGCCGCCGCCAGCCGCCGCCATTTGAACTGCATGGTCTTGCATGCCCCATCTGCTGCACGGCCCCGTGCTGTCGCCCAGGTAGCCATGGCGGACATCGAGCAGGAGCTCAAGGGCTACATGGCGGGGCGGGCGGGCGGCCGCTCAAAGCATGCGGCCCGCAAAGTGGAGCAGGCGGCGCAGTGCTACCGCAGGGCGGTGGAGGCGCTGCAGCGCTCGGGCAACGCCAGCCAGGAGCTCTGGGTCATGATTGACGTGAGCTTTGGGGTTGTGGTGTAGGTTTGGAGTGTTGGTGGGTGTTTGTCAGGCAGGCACGGAACGTATGGCCCCATGCAAGCCAGGTGCCGGCCACATCTTGGGCCAACACCCCCTCCCGCTCGCCCGACCCTGCTTTGCCTGCTTCACAGATGCTGGAGCGCTGCCTCACGGCGCTGCAGTGCGAGTTTGAGGGCCCCCCAGACTACTACTTTGGGCCGAGGCAGTACGAGGAGTTTCTGCTGCCCGCGCTCAAAGGCGTGGGCCGCGGCTTTGCGAGGGGCCTGTACATTGCCCACCAGGCCTGCGTGGTGAGGGGCTGGGAGGGAGGGACTGAGACTTGCAAGGGCCTGGACAGACCGCAAGGCTGGGAAGCATGCAGCGGCAGCTGACGTGCTTGCAATGTTCGGCTGGGGCACAACTGCGCTGCTAGGATATTGGAGCGCTGGCTGCAAGGGACTCATGCCGCTGGTTGCTTAGCCTTTGCCGCAACACAGCTCCCTTGCCGCTCACCCTCTCCTCCGCAGGTGGATGATTTCGTGCTGCACACACACTGTGAGCCGCTGAGCGCTGCCCAGCAGCTGGAGGGAGTGCGGGAGCTGTGCCGCCACCTGGCGCTGGTACCGGCAGCCAGCCAGGTCCAACCTGACATGGCGCCCATGGTCTGCTTCACAATCCTGAACGCCATTGCCAAGGTGCGCTTAGCTTGCAGTTGAAATCGGTCACGAGTGCTGCTGGCAAGCCAGCTTTGGCGCTGCCAATGTGCGTGTTTCAGGCTGGAAGGGACCAAGTGCAATTGCAGTGGAGCTGCCTCAACTGCTTTGACAGTGCCTCATCTGGAATCGGCCAGTGCCCTGCTGCCCTCCTTCAGCCTCCAGGACAGCCACCGCGTGCGCGCGCCCTCTCCCCCTGCCGCAGCTTGCATTCCTGGGCACCCGGCGCGGGCGGCCGCCAATGCCTTCCGGGGACTTTGAGCGGCCAGTCGACGAAGAAGTGGCTGCTGAGGCCGCTCGGCTGGGTGGGCTGAAGGCCACGCTGCAGCTGATCACTGATGCGCCGGAATCAGATGGCCCGTGGGAGGTCGGCGGCGAGTGAGTTGATGGGCAGCAGCAGCCGGCAAGCAGTAGCTGCCGCCTCTGCGGCCCGCCGGGGCAAGGTGCTGTGTGTGCTGTGCCGGAGCCGGTGCCGCACGTAGGGCAGGGATGCCGCGCCCACCTGCTGCCCTTTGCGCCGCCTGCATTAATCCTGCCCACCACCTCTCATTGAGGTCTGCTGAACAGAAGCTGTGGTCACCTGCAGTTGTAGGCGGTCGCAACGTGCTTAACATCTTGTTCCAATTGCATGCTGCCTCCCACCTGCCCAACCCGCAGGGCCGAAATGGGAGTGCTGTACATGGCGCAGCGCATGGCTGCTGCGTTGCTGGCGCAAGGCAGCACCGCCGATGCATCAGAGGTTGCAAAGTGGGTGGCGCAGCAGCCCAAGGTCTTGGCCATGCTCGAGACGAGGCTGCAGATGCACGCTTGGGAGGTGAGCAACTTGGGCAGAGTGTGTAATAACGCAATTCGCAATCAAAGCCGCTGCGGCTCGCGGCGGTGCTGCTGCATGCTGCTGGCCGCCTGCTTTTGCTGCTGCAGCTGGCTCCTGAACTGCAACTTGTTCTGCGAATCCGATCTAGCTGCTGAACTTGCCCTGCCTCCCGCGTGTCCCACTCACCTGCAGAACCCGCACTGCACTGCCCAGACCTGCAAGCTCGCCATCCACCTGGGCCGCTCTGACCTTGCCATGCTGAGTGCGCTGCGCACGACAGGCATGCTGGACCTCATAGCGCAGCGCCATGCTGAGCTGGCGACCAGGTGAGGGTTGGTTGGCGTGGGTGGCTGGGCGGTTGCTTGGCTGTGGCGCGCGGCAGGCCGTCGCACATTGCCGCTGCATGGCTGTGCTGCCCAGGTGGCTGACCATGCTGGGTAGTGAGAGATAATCGGTCATCGACCCTTGCCTGCGGACGAGCTGAGAGTGCACGAATGCTGTGCAACCAGTGCAAGCATGGCCATGCGTGCATGCCACATCACACGACGCACTCATATTCGCCTTGCCGTTTGCCTCTTTTGCGTGCAGCCCGATGCCCCAGCTGGGGGCTGAGGTCGAACAAGCGCTGCAGGAGTTGCACGGCACCCGACAGCAGGCGCAGCAGCCGGCGCAGCCGGCGCAGCCGGCGCAGCCGGCGCCCGCTAGCCGCGAAGAGCTGATGGCTCTGCCGGTGCGGGAGCTCAAAGCGCGCCTGGCGGCAGCGGGTGTGGACGGGGGGAGCTGCGCCGAGAAGGGCGAACTTGTCGACCTGCTGCTGCTGCATACAGAAGCTGCAGGCGAGGCACAGCAGAGCGGCGACAGCAGCGGCGCGGTTGATGGAGTGGCGACGCAGGCTGAGGCGGCCCCAGCAGAAGCAGCAGCGGCAGGTGGAGGTGCAGCAGCAGCAGCAGCGGCGGCGGAGCAGGCGCCGTCCAGGCAGTGTCTTGGCTGCGGCGCCACCAGCGGGCCAGCAGGGCGGAAGCTGCGGCGGTGCGCTGGCTGCCGCGCTGTCCACTTCTGCTCTGAAGAATGCCAGCGCGCGGCATGGCCGCAGCACCGGGCTGCCTGCCGGGAATTGAGGGCAGTGCACGACGCTCAGTTGGGGCAGCAGCAGAAGCAAGGTCAGGAGCCGTGAGGCGCGGCAAGTGCATGCATGCCCCCTGCCTTTTTTCAAACACACAGATGGCCTCGTAATAGACTGAAGTGTGTGATAATGCAAGGCATTTTTGAGATTGCGCGGCCTGGCCGTCGACGGGCGTGCCAAGTCATCACAATGCGGCATGGCGCCAACCCTGCTTGCAGCCACTGCCTGCTTGCACCCCACATTTGAAGCAATTGCAGTCAGCAGCGTCACAGGGCGGGNTTTGGCACCGCCTCAGGNTGCGTGCAGCCTGGAAGCCCCGACGCTGCAGCGTGATGCCTCGGTAGTTGGCTGACTGATGCGAGTGCAACCCCACTCTTTTGCAGGCTGCAAGCGGTCTGTGGGCTCCTTCCTGCTGCCGCCGCCTCGCCGCTGCCGCTCAATCCAACAGCCACGCACATGGCATCAGGCCGGCCAGCCAAAGAGGGGCAGCATGCCAGCAGCGGCGAGGAGAAGAGCTGCTCGCACTGTGGCAGCACGCATACGTCAGGCTACTGGAGGCACCACCCCACTAGCGGGCAGCGCCTGTGCCATGCCTGCTCAAGTTACTATTACAAGCATGGCGGCCAGCTGCCATCCGACAGCGTGCTGCAGCGCCGCCCTGCTCAAATGCGGCGGCCTGCTCAGCCGCGCCGGCGGGCACCGCAAGAAGAGATGGCGCAGCGGCGCTGCATGCGGTGCGACTCTGCCAGCCCAGGCAGCAGCAAGGGGGCTCACTGGCACCGCCACCCGGCCACCGGCAAGGAGTGGTTCTGTGGGCCCTGCTACAGACGCCTGTACGACCAGCTGATAACAGCCCGCCGGAGGCTAGAGGCATTCAGGACTCTCGACAACGCAGCAGCAGCCGGCAATCAGCAGCCTGCACAGCAGCAGCAGCGGCGACTGCGGCCTGGCCACACATGCAGCGGTTCAGAGGAAGGCGAGCAGGCACACGCTGCGCCCGCACCGCCGCCGCCACAGCGCAAGCGCAGGCGGCCGCAGCAGCCGCATGATTCAGAAGGCGAGGTGCCTGATGTCATCCATGATGGCCCTGCCTTTGCTGCCAAGCAGCGGGCAGGAGCGAAGCAGCAACCAGCTGGAGGCGGCAGCGGCGTGCCGCCGGGGCAGCGGCAGGCAGCACAGCTCGGTCAGCCTGGGACTGCTGCTACCGCAGGGGAGAAGGCACCGCAGCCTGCTGCCAAGCGGCGGCAGCCGCGCAAGCAGGCGCAGCCACAGCACCTGCCGCCACCGCCGCTGCAGCAGCAGCAGCAGCCGCAGCAGGAGCAGGAGCAGCAGCAAGAAGAGGAGGAGGAGCGGGAGCCATCGCTGGCACCCACAGTGCTGGTTGTTGGGGCAGAGGATCCATGTGGCAGCAAGGGCCCTGCTGTGGCCAGCCTGGGTGGCATGCCGCTGGCGGCAGGGGAGGCAGCAGCGGCAGCTGCAGTGGGGACAGCCCATGGCAACCCGGCGCCCGAGCAGCCGCTGCCTCCGGCACAGCAGGAGGCAGCATCAAATCTGTTCGACTTGCTGCAGCAGGCAATGGGGATAGCAGCGGCAGCAGCCTCCGGCCTCGTGCCTGAGCTTGTGGCGGCCTTTGCTATGCTGCTTCCACTGCCGGATCAGAAGGTAAACTTCACCTGCATGATGAGCACATAACACTGCTTGCCATTGGCTTCAGCTGCTGCCTCTTCCATGGCAACCAGACACGACATCGCCCAGCAAACATGGCTGCTTCTNCTCCCCCCTAAGCAGGAGGCGCTGCTGCGCCGCCTGCTGCAGAGTCAGCAGTACAGCGCGGCGGCGGCAGCCATGAAGACAGCGCTGCAGCTGGCGGGAGTGCGGCTGCCGGTAGTGGGCTGAGCGGCAAATCCACCTGCACAGCCTTGGCACAGGATAACTTGCACATGCGAGTATTGCACAGTTAAATCGCTCACGTTCGGTTGAACTTGCTCGGTAAATTTCATGTTTTGCACAGCACCTGCATTGGCGACAT
Source organism: Chlorella ohadii (assembly GCA_025026875.1). Classification (NCBI taxonomy): domain Eukaryota; kingdom Viridiplantae; phylum Chlorophyta; class Trebouxiophyceae; order Chlorellales; family Chlorellaceae; genus Chlorella; species Chlorella ohadii. The sequence goes on from JADXDR010000025.1 coordinate 385,176, forward strand.
GGCTGCTTGCAGGATAACGCACCTGCGGCGGCGTTAGCCTGATGAAGGCATTTTAGCGGCGGCCATTGACGTTGGCTGAACAGGGGCTGGCTGTCCATTGTAAAGGGCTGGCAATCCGTTGAGGCATTGAGCGATTGAGATTGAGATGGCTTCATGGCGGCGGCTGCCGACTCTGCATGAGGAGCGGGCGAGGCCCAGGTCCCAGCCAGCCATTCCCCTCACGTGCATCGCTTCTTCAGCCTTCAGTCGACACCACCAGTGGCGTGGAGGTCAGGTTGAGCACGCTGTGCACCCTGCAGGCGCGTGCACCCTCAAACGCAGCAACCTGAGGGGCTGGATGATCAGCCGTGCCAGATGTGATGTTTGACGTGCCCTGAGAGCCACGACTTGTGCAGGCCACCGACTCGGCTTCCTGCTGCTGCCGCCGCCGCCGGCGCCGCTTGCCGCAGCTGCAGGCATGGCCTAGCGCAGGTCAGCTGCTCAGGGGCAGCAGGCAGCTGAGGACAAGCGCTGCTCGCACTGTGGCAGCAGCCACACCTCAGGTGGTCACTGGCGGCGGCACCCGACCAGTGGGCAGTGCCTGTGCAATGCCTGCCGGCAGCACAGCGACAATCATGGCGGCGAGCTGCCTCCGGACAGCGTGCTGCAGCACCGCCCTGCTGAGCCGCGGCGGCTAGGAACACAGGAGGAGATGGCGCAGCGGCGCTGCCTGCGGTGCGGCTCGGACAGCCCGGGCAGCGGCAAGTCAGCGCAGTGGCGCCGCCACCCGGCCACCGGCGAGGAGTGGCTGAGCAGCAACTGCGGCACTCGCATCTATAGCCAGCTGAAGAGCAAATCAGGCCGACAGCAGGCGGCGCCTAGGGCTGGCAGCAGTGCAGATGCAGCAGACAAAGGGCAGCCGCAGCAGGCTAGCCACACCCATGGCAGCTCGAAGGAAGGCCAGCAGGCACATGCTGCGCAGCATGCGCCGGCTGCACCGCCGCCGCAGCGCAAGCGCATGCGGCAGCGGGAGGGCCAGGTGCCAGACACACAAGCAAGCGGCGAGCCGCAGCTGTCTGCAGGCAAGCGGCGGCAGCAGCGGCAGCAGGTGCGGGCCCAGCATCTGCTGCCGACGCCGGCGCCGCCGCAGCAGGCAAAGCAGGATCTGCCGCTGGCACCGGCTGCGATCGGAGACGCAGCCGCAGCTGCTGCGCCTGACACAGCGGACACAGCGCGATGCAACCAGGCACCGGCACAGCTGCAGCAAGCGGCAGCACAGCTCGCAGAGCCGCTGCCGCAGCCACCGCCGCCTGCGCAAGCAGCGGCAGAGCCGGATGTGTTTAAATTGCTGCAGCAGGCAACACATGTGGCGGCGGCGGCAGCTTCCGGCCTCACGCCTGAGCTTGTTGCGTCGTTTGCTGCGCTGCCGCCGATGGATGCACGGCGGGTGAGCGGCTCACTAGGGGCACCGGCTTTGCCGATCATCTGCCTGCATTCTACTGACTTTGATCCCTGGGCTGGGCGCTTGCCGTGTAGCTGCCTTCGCGCTGCTTGCCCGTCAGGTGCCGCTGCTTCCTGTGTTATTTACCAGCTGCTTCGCCAAAACCTATTGACCGCAGGAGGCGTTCCTGCGGCGCCTGCTGCAGCGCAGCCAGTTCAGTGCGGCAGCCGCATTCATCACGACCGCGCTGCTCGGCGCAGCGGCGGGCTGAGGGAGCAACACCACATGTGCAGAGGAAAGTGCCACGCTGCATGGTTGACCTGCACCGCCACATGTACATGCAATGGATGCCCTTTTCATGTGCCAACAATGTGTACGTTTGCCACATGTAGTGCTCTGCAGTGCAGAAAGCAAGTCAGGCCTTTCTTCATCGTGGGTGAACTGTCGCTGCATGGGCAGCAACGTTGCACGTGACATTCTGCTGGCTGGGCATGCTGGCCTCTATCACACAGCTGCTGCCTTGGACGAGCCTGCTCAGGCCCTGTGACAGTCCCCTGCCTTGCTAGTGTGCAGTGTGCGCCAGGTGTTTTGCGAAGTGAGTGGCTGCCGGCCTTGTGGCTCTAGGATCTTATGCAGGGAGGGAAGAGAAGCCTGCCCCTCGCCTCATCGCTTTGGGTTCGCCCCGCAGGCCGCACCAGGCGCCGCCGCCGCCCCCACTGCTGCCGTCTTGAGCAGCAGCACTGCCGGTGCATCGCCGCCGCTGCCGCCGTGCCGCTCCAGCGATGGAACGCAAGGACACGCAGGCAGTCAGGGAGGAGAGGCGCTGCTCGCACTGCGGCAGCAGCCACACGTCGAGCGGTGGTTGGCGGCGCCACTCCACCACTGGCCGACGGCTGTGCAACGCATGCGGGCAGTATGCAGACACCTACGGCGGCCACCTGCCTCCTGCCAGCGTGCTGCAGCGCCGCCTGGCGGAGCCACGGCGGCTGGGAACGCAGGAGGAGATAGCGCAGCGGCGGTGCCTGCAGTGCGGGTCAGCCAGCCCAGGCAGCGGCAAGGCGGCGTGCTGGTGCCGCCACCCAGCCACCGGTGAGGAGTGGCTGTGCCGGCCCTGCCGTGACCGCATCTACAAACGGCTCAGGGGGGACCGACGTAGGCAGGAGGCATGTACGACTGGCGGCAATACAGAAGCAGCTGACATTCAGCAGCCTGCGCAGCTGCAGCGGCGGCTGCGGGCTGGACATACCCATGGTACCTCAAATGCGGAGGGAGGCGAGCAGGCGCGCGCTGCGCCGGCGCCCCCGCCACCACCACGAAAGCGCAGGCGGCAGCAGGAGCAGCATGAGCCAGAGGGCGAGGCACCCGCTGCCTTCCACAACGGCCCAGCCTCTGCTGCCAAGCAGCGGGCGGGTGCGAAGCATGCCCCACCTGGGGACGACGGCGGCAGAGGCTGCGTGCCTCTAGTGCAGCAGCTGACTGCGCACCACGGCCAGCCGCATATTGCCTCAACAGGTGGCAAGATGCCGCAGCCTGCAGTCATGCGACGGCAGCGGCGTAAGCAAACACAGCCGCAGCATCTGCCACCTCTGCGGCAGGAGGAGCAGGAAGTATCACTGGCGCCCACAGTGCGAGTTGGAGGGACAGCAGAGCCATCAGGCAGCGAGGTGCCTGCTCAGGCCAGCCAGCCAGGGGCCCTTGCAGCAGCAGGGCAGGCAGCCGCAGCAGCGGGAGCAGCAGCAGCCGGCACACTGCCTGACCAGCAGGTGCCAGCGCCGCCGCAGCAGCCAGCAGCGCAGCTTGCAGTGCAGGCGCAGCCCGAGCAGCTGCCACCACAGCCAGAGGCAGCCGAGCCGGATTTGTTCGACTTGCTGCAGCAGGCCATGGAGGTGGCGGCGGCGGCAGCCTCTGGACTGACACCCGAGCTTGTGGCGGCTTTTGCCATGCTGCTGCCACTCAACAGCACCGGGCAGGTGGGTGCTAGAGGCGGGGTTGGTTGTGGGGCGGTGCTTGGCCATGGGCACCAATGGCGGGTTTGCTTTCTGACCTAAATGACCTTCATTCAACCTCTTGTTCCCACCACAGGAGGCGCTGCTGCGCCGCCTGCTACAGCGCCAGCAGTACAGTGCGGCGGCTGTGCAGATGAGGATGGCGGTGCACCTGGCCGGATTTGTGCTGCCTGGTTCCAACTGACCGCTGCACTGCTTGCAGGGCGTGCAGCTGCAGCTAGGCGGCCACTGGCGTCAGCGGTTGGGAAGCAGTCGGTCGGCAGCAGCTGGCAGCTTGGGGTTGAAGGCTGGGCATCCGAGCTGTGCAATGTACCCAGCATGCGCGTTTGGCGCGCGGTGCCCTGAGTATACTAGCGTTCTTTTGCCCTTGTGTCAACTGCATACATTACACGGATGGCATTGCACTGAGTTGCAACGTACAACAACGGACCACACAGCAGTGCTAAGCGTACGAGGCAGTGCGAAAGGAATACTAATACAGCTGGGTCGCACCATGCCAGCAAACGTGCATTTGCTTAGAGCACCGCCAGCAAGGATTATATCATGAGGCAGCAGGGCCCAGGCCGCCGTTTGCAGCTGCACCCACCGCCGGGCTAATGGTGGGTGTGTTGATCGCTGAGCTGTCGCGATGCTCACTCAGCAGCGCTCCTGATGGCAGCAGGCCTTTGAGCCGCTCGCAGGCGGCTGCCAGGGCCTCGCTGCTGCGGCTCTCCAGGCTGAGCACGATGCCGGCATCGTCCATTTGGTCGCTGCGGAAACGTGTGTAGGATTCATGATGAGTAACGGACAACACCCAAATTCAGCTGCTGCCAAGATCAACATCGCACTCACATGCCACTGGCGAGGCAGCTGTGCACTCCATTCAACAAGTCAACCTGCTGCGGCAGCAGGCACTTGCAAGCAGGGCAGGCATCAGAAGCGCCYGTACCTGACGGGGTAGCTGCCTAACGTGACCTCCTCGCCCGCTGTTGCTGCCACCTGCTCTAGTGCCGCCGCCACCTGCACACGGGAGAATACCAAATTGAACACACTATGGGCATGGTCAGGCTGCTGTGCATGCCGGCAGCGCTTCTCTCAGTTGAACAAAGAGGCAGGCCATGTACCTCTCCACCCTGCGACCCACCTGCGTTTCATCACTGAGCCGCAGCCGCAGCAGCGCGGTGCGGAAGGGGGCCGATGGCGGCGCCTCTGAGAGCAGGTGCTCCTCTACTGCTCGCCACTTGGCCTGCGAAGGTCCATGATGGAAGGTCGGGATGATAAACATCAGCAGCCTCAAGCAGCCGGCGGCTGAGACACGATGCTCCTGCTCTGCTCGCCAATGGTATGCTCGCCGACACAGGCAGGCCGGGCACATGAGCTGTACAGTAGCTCGCTGTACAGCAGCATGCACAGCACAACCCAACGCCCACAACCAACCAACCTGCAGCAGCGCCGGGATGCCGGGCAGCACGTACACGTTGCGGCAGCGCAGCAGCGGGAAGGGCGACAGCGCGCCGCCTTCCAGCCGATATTCAATGAGGTGGACCTCGGAGCCTGCACACAAGCACAGGATGGGGGACATTGTGGGGACGGCGAGCAGGGCTGTAGCGGCACTAGCCACAGCACCACAGCTGCCACGGGCATTGGGCATGCACTCTGCCAGCGCCTCAGCACTGCAGGCGCACCGCACAGCCCAGCCATGCCCAGTGGCAGCCGCTGATCACAGACGGCTCACCCGTGGGCGCCTCCGCCATTTTGAGGTGCGCCTTGGTTGTGTTGGCTCCAAAGTAGGCTCGGATGCGGGACTCCAGCTGCAGGCAGAGCAGATGGGTGTGCAGAACATGTCAGCAAAGCGGGCATCGCACGAAGAGCACTGCAAGCAGCAGGTGCGGTTTGGAGCGCCACGCATCAGCTCTGCATGCCATAAAAAACCTGGGACCATCTGTGGAGCGGCTGCTATCACGGCCTGCTGTGGCCATGCTGTTCAGTGCGCTGTGGTCTGGCACAGCACAGCGTGCCGACCTGCGGGTGCAGGGCTAGCTGCTGGTCCAGCGCATCAGCCATGGCCTGCATCGTCACATCGTCTAGCGTGGGGCCTGCAGACAGGGTGGTGCAGGCAGGAAGGCATGTGGTGTCACTCAGGCCGCCGCCAAACGTCGTCTGCCACCCAAGCTGCTGGAAGCCGCTCTCTGTTCCACATAAGGCGGCGGCAGCCTACAGAGCACAAGTGTTTGTGCCTCACCCAGGCCGCCAGCAGTGATGACGACATCGTGCGCCGCCGACAGCGCCCGCACCTCCCGGCAGATGGCCTCCACATCGTCCCGCACAACCACCGCCTGCGACGAGTGGAAGGATCACAGTGTGTGCAATAGGGCACTTTCCAACGCCGGCAAAAGCCACCCAAACTGACAGCCATATCCGCCCTGCGTGTACCTGTGTTCTCCGCCTCTCCACCGATTGCTTCTCAGCTTGCCACACTAAGAAGCGCATGCTCACACCCGCACAGCCAAACCTGCCCTCCATCACAACCCACCTTTTCAACCGCCCACCCACAGTCTCTCCAAGTCGATGAAGCTTCACATGCCCTGCGCAGCAAAAGTCGCCCTCCACCCTCGCCTTGCCCACCCACCTTGTCCACCGTCCACCCGATGCTCCGCAGCTCGCCGCACAGGAAGCGGGTGTTAACGTCCTCCACCTTGGCAGACAGGATTTCGTCGCCGATGATGAGCAGCCCCGCGGTGCGCCGCTCGCCGCCCACCGTGCTGGCCTGCGGGGCACGATGATGCAGGGGTGGCAGCAGCCGGTGGTTGGTCGGTGGCGAGTGGCAGGCAGAGACTGACAAGATCCAGCTCTATGATGAACCGGTGCCTGCCTGCTCCCTTAAAAACAATCGGCCTCCAGGCACACGCCAACGTCTCTAACCAGCAGTGGCAGGGCCCACCTGCCGCTCCACTTTCGATTGCCGCCCCGCCCGCTCCAGCCGCGCGTCCGGCAGCATGTGGGCCGGCGCAAAGGAGCCGTCCTCCAGCCGCAGTGCCGAGTTGGGCACGGTGTTGTGCACTGCGGGCAGAGAGGGTTGCAGAAGAGCGCGGCGGTTTAGAGGGAGACTGCGGGAGTGCGGTGCGCATGCGATGATGGCAGTGTCATGGGGCATGGCTTCCAGCATGATTTTGCCCAGCGCATGGAGGGCTTTCAACCGAGCGCATGGCGCTGCTCAACTGCAGCGTGCTGTTCCACACAGCAGTCGCACTGACCTGACCCCAGCGAGGTGTAGCCTTGGTCGTAGAGCGAGCAGTAGGGCACTTTGGCTAGCTGCAGGGTGGGGCATAAACAGCAGGACTGCAGATGAAGCGTGGGCGGGACAGCAGACAGGTGCGCAGTTGGGAAGCCTTCAGCAGCACAACAACAGTGACACACAGCCGTCAAAAGTCCAGCCGCGTGCCTGCAGGAAGGACCAGACGTCGTGGTAGCTCCAGTCCAGGATGGGGTTGACGCGCATGAAGGGCGGCCAGCCGGGAGATGAGGGGCAGAACGTTTCCTGGTCGGCTGCATTCGGGTCGCCCCTGCCGCAGCGAGGAAGGGGAGTGCAGAGTGCATTAGCAGCTAGACAGACAGTGAATTGGCACAAAATCTGCCGGCCGGCAGCATTCGGGTCGCCCCTGCAGCAACAGCAAGCCAAGTTCAGGAACACAAGGCGATCAGCAACTGGGACAAGAGGGACGGAGGATCCCTGCCAAGCCATGGCGATGCAGCAGTGCAAAACACTCTCAAGGAAGGTGGCATTTGGTGCTGAAGATGCAACACAGCCCTCCACCCCAGTCATCCGGCCCCACCTGCGGGTGCCCAGCACAATGCCCTGCACGTGCGTCTGCGCCAGCAGCTGCGACAGGCCCTGCTTGAAGTCGCCCGTCAAAATCTCCATGCCCAGCCTGGGGAGCGAAGCAGGAATGGCAGCCAGCGGTCGGAAAGTTGGATAAGTTCAGAGCGATGCAGGTAGGGTCAGCAAGCAGGTAGGCCTGCAGGTAGGCCTGCAGGGACATGCCTGAGCCTGCTCTGGGTCACCAGCCCACATTGCTAGGCCCACTGCGCACCCGTACTCCTTGCTGGTGTTGTGCGTGAACTCCAGCACCTCGGGGAAGTCGGTGTCGTGGTGGAAGAAGAAGGTCAGCACGCCGCCCAGCGCTGCACAAACAAAGCACAGGAGGGCATCGGACTGGGTGGGTGGCCAGCAGCAGCTGCAGGCCAGCAGGGGTGGTGAAAGAAGAGGCCAGCATAAAGCAAAGCGATGTGCACACACATGACAGGCTGGGCGTTCAACCAGCAAGCCATCCAGCAGCAGCCGTGCAAACCCACTGCAGCGGGCTAGTCAAGACGCAGCCTGAGCTGCAATGCAGGGCAGAAGGCGAGCGGCCGCCGCAGAGGCGCCGGCTCTGTGCACAACAGCCTGCCCAGCCGGCCAGCTGCAGCAGCTCATCAGATGCTCACAACACCTGCCTCACAGGCAGCAAGCTGTCCGTTCAACCTTGCATTATGCAGGCGCAAGTACCGCTAAAGCCACTCACGCAGGTCATCGCCAGCCCAGGGCGACCCCGCCTGCTTCTCATGCTCCCGCTGCCTCTGCGCCAGCGTGGCGCGGATGATGTGCAGCAGCACCGTGGAATCCTTGCCGCCGTTGAAGCTGAAGGCAAGGCCGCGCGTGCTGCGTGTGAGAGGAGGTGGGGCGGGGAGCAGCAGGTTGCGGAGAGGTAGTGGCGGCGGCGGCAGCGGCAGCGGCAGTGCCGCAAGCGAGACAGGGCGCCCTGACCGCATCTGCCCGACATTTCCTGCATCCACGTCTACTCACCCATAGAGGTCCAGGGCCCGGGAGACGACTGCACAAGTTTTGAGGCACCGCGCCCGCAGGCGCGTGTCCTCGCACTGTTCAATCGCTTCCAGCACGTCTGCCATTGCTGCTGAGCGCGCAAAGGCCCACCGACAGTGCGATGGGAGCCCCCACCCTCGCCCATCTCTGCGCGCCTCGCGGACCGCGCATGGCATGCCGTGCAACCGCAGCCGTCAATCGCTGATCAGTCGTCTGGTGAAGCTCTGCAGCCCAGCTGCCTGCACAGCAGCGGGAGGAGCCGGGATGGGTTGCTCGTGGCGCCCAGCGGCGCTGCTGGCGCTGGCCCTGCTGCTGCCAGCGGCGATCGCGGCCGCGCCGATCCGGGGACTGGACCCCGCCCTGGCCCCCCGCTACCAGCCCACGGCCGACGGCAAAAAGTTCGCGTGCCTGGAAGGCAAAAAGACCATCGCGTTCTCGCAGGTGGGCCGCGGTGTGCTCCCATAGCCGATCCGATCGCCCGCAGGCGCGCTGCAGCAGCGGGTGGTGCCGCCGCTCCTGCCGCCGCTTGTGGGGCCCGGCCCCCACTGCCCTCTGCTCATGCCCTACTGTCGCACACCCCTTTGGTGAACCAGGTGAACGACGACTACTGCGACTGCCTGGACGGCTCTGACGAGCCGGGCACTTCCGCCTGCCCCAACGGCCACTTTTACTGCGCCAACAAGTTCTTCCTGCCGCTGCTGCTTAATGCATCGATGGTGGACGACGGCGTGTGCGGTGCGCGCTGCCTTGCTGTGGTTTCCCATGAGCGTCTGTGGCGTTTGATGCAGCAAATACTACGTGCTGGCGCCACTCAGGCGGCAGCCCATGTGGGATGCTTGGGCTGGCATGGACATGCAGCGCAGCTGGCCTTGCAGTGTTCACTGTGCACATCCGTGCAGGGCCATGCTGTGCCCGACCGTGCAAGCCACACTTCGGTGTACGGTACAACTATGCCCGGTGCTGTACCTGCCGCTCGTTCCCTGGTCCTGCCTAAATCAACCCCGGCTCGCCACTGTTCCCTGGTCCCTCCTGCAGACTGCTGCGACGGCAGCGATGAGCCGGCGGGCCGCTGCCCCGACACCTGCTATGACAAGGGGATGGAGTCCCTAGCAGACCTGCAGGCTCAGGTCGGTTCTTGCTGAGGGGCTTGCTGCGTGCACCTGCTGCCAACTCAGCTGCGGTCCAGCGATGCATGCTTGCTAGGGCAAGGGCATGGAGTCACTGGCTGACCCGCAGGCGCAGGTTAGCCTTGTTGTTGCAGGAGCCAACTTGCCGCTCTGCTAGGAAGCTAGCTGCCTGCCCTCAAACCGCCTAGCGCTCGTGCCTGCTGCCGTGTTTGCTGCCGCAGGTGCGGACGGCCGAGGCGGGCGTGGCGGCTCGCAACAAGTACATTGCCGACGCCGCGGGCATTAAGGCAAGTGCTGCCTTGCATGGTTTTGCGAAGTGGGGCCGGCCTGTGCCGTTTGGTGCGTAAGCGGGTCGATGCTCATCTCTCGAGGCATCTCAGCAATGGATACGCGTTTGATCAGTTGTTTGCTGTCCTACATTTGCAGGCCAAGTGGGGGGAGCGCAAGAAGGAAGTTGATGCTGAGCTGGAGGCGCAGCGGGCCGAGAAGGACAAGGCCAAGTGTGGGTGCTGGATGGCTGGCTAACTGTTTTGCGGATTGGATGGTGTGTTGTGCGGTTGACCGCCGGCCGTGCCCGACAGCTGTCAGAAAGGCTGGCATGGTGTGCAACCAGCTGCCCTGCAAAGGCAGGCGGCCGTGGAGGCGGCACTGCGGCAAGCTTGAGGCGGTCCCAACAAGCCGCCCGCCTGCTGCTGCTGCCCACCCCCCTGCCCTCACGCCCGTGCTGCTGCCCTGTCCCTCCCTCCCTCCCTCTGTGCATCAACAGCCGAGAAGAGCAAGCTGGAGGAGCAGCAGAAGGCGCTGCGCGACCAGAAGACCGGTTTGGAGGAACAGAAATCCAAGCTGGAGCAACCTCAGCAGGGCGGCGATGCCGCTGCCGACCAGGCAGGCACTGGCGACGCAGCAGCAGCCGGGGACGCAGCTGCCGTCGATGCCGGTGCTGAGGGCGCAGCCGGCGAAACAGAGGAGGAGGCAGCTGCACGGGCGGCGGCAGAGGCTGAGGCGGCGGCTGCCGCTGCGGGCGCTGAGGCAGAGGCGGAGGCCCGCGCAGCACAGGATGCAGCTGATGCAGCGGCGGCGGCGCAGGCGGAGGCTGACGCAGCTGCGGCCGCCGGCGATGCAGCTGGCGATGCAGCTGGTGCGGCAGCCAAGTCAGAGGAGGAACTCGCCAAGGAGCGGATGGCACAGTGGATCCCAGGTGCCAAGGACGGCAAGGGCGGCGAGCAGGCAGCAGCGGCGGCAGCTGACAGCGGTGCAGAGCAGCCCCCGGCGGATGACGCCGACCAGATTTTTCGTGACGAGGGCGACGCTGGCGCTGATGCTGCTGCCGGCGGCGGCGATGGCGGCGATGGCGGCCAGCCTGGCGCGGGGGAGGAGGGGTGGGCCGAGCCTGGTTCGGACGGCGCTGAGGCGGGTGCTGGCGGCGGTACGGAGGCGGCTGAGGAGGAAGAGCAGCCCCCCTCTACTGCCTTCGGCAAGGCCCGCCGCCTGGTGACGCAGGTGCTGCAGGCGCTGCTGCACCCCAAAGCAGCGGGGGCATCAGGAGAGGTGGCTCGGCTGGAGGCAGACATTGCGGCCCTGGGTGGGTGCTGANGGAGGGGAGCCTGGGTGATTTTGATGCACCAGCATTGCGTCCCTGCGTGGGGTTGGATGGTTGTGGTTGAGGCGAGTGGGGGCTTGCTGCGAAGCGTTAGCCAGCATGCAGGCTGCCTGCCGTGCCAACCTGCTGCCGATGCAATGCCATGCTGCCGCTAGGGGCAGCGGCAGCAGTGTGTGCGTCCTGCTGCTGACCGTGTCATCCTGCGATTGCTCTCCCTGCAGACGCCAAGATTGCGGCGCTGGACAAGCAGCTGGAGCCGATCCGCAGCCGGGAGAATGCGGCGCGGGACAAAGTGCGGGACCTGGAAAAGGTGCGGCGGCAGGCTGATCACAATGAGTGAGGGGAGCTAGGTGCGCATGCCGTGCTCAAATCCAAGCAGATAGCTGAGTGCCTCGCTCAGTTCGTGACTTTTACAAACCTGACTTGTTTCGTTTCAGGAACAGCGCGAGTGGCGACGCGAAGGGCAGCTGTGCAGATGTTTGCTCTGCTGCTCCTAACCTCGCGTAGTTTCCCTGCCTGTCTTCACCTGTCGAACCCCTGCAGGAGCAGCGCGACCTCACCACCAAGATGGAGGGCAGCTACGGCGAGCAGGACGTGTTTGCGCCCCTGGTCGACCAGTGCTTCAAGGCGCAGGTGCGGATTTTGAGCGGTCGTGCATGATACAGTGCACCCCGCATGAGCTGTAAACTGCACTTGNNCACACATTCAGTAGCCAGACGTTGAGCTTGCTATTGTAGCTTCTCGCGTTTTGCACGAACACACGTCATTGAATGCGATNCCCCCCTTCCCTTGTCCAGGTGGACAAGTACACGTACGAGGTGTGCCCCTTTGCCAAGGCCTCCCAGAAGGAGGGCCACTCCTCCACCTCCCTGGGCACCTGGTCGGGGCTGGAGGACAACGGCACCCGCATGGCCTTCAAGAACGGAGCCGGCTGCTGGCAGGGCCCCTCCCGCTCCATCACGGTGGGTGGCTTTCAAGTTGGCATACAAGCGAAGGTGGTGCCGCGATACTCATGGCTGTTGCACTGCGCATGCACTGGAGGAAATTGCCTCGCCCAGCTGACCCCCAAGCACCCCCGCAACCATGCAGGTCACGCTGCTGTGCGGCAAGCGGGAGCACCTGGCACACGTGGCGGAGCCCAGCCGGTGAGCTGTGTGGATGGTTGTGCCTGTCCTGGTGCTTGTTGGGCTTGCGCTGCTGTGGTGCATTGCTGTGATCTAGGCCCCCTGTTGCGGCCCAGCCGGTGAGCGGCTTCTCCTGTTGCAATTCTTCTGTTGCAACCCATTTTTCATGGTTGGGCTGTCGTCGGGCTCGGAATTGTTGTGGTGCACTGCTGCATGATCAGGCCACCCTGTTGCAGCCTTACCTAATGGCGCAGCTGCAAGCACACTGCTGGCACGGTTCAACTGCGGTGATATGGTTTAGCTCTGCTGCTTCCACTGACGCCGCAGCTGCGAACACACTGTCGACCTGGAGACGCCGGTATTTGTTTTGCGACTCCCCTCCCCTGCCACACCTGTTCAAGGTCGCATTGCTCCCCCTGCCCCTGCTGCAGCTGCGAGTACACTGCCGACCTGGAGACGCCGGCGGCTTGCACCCCGGACACCGCGGCCACGCTGCAGGTAGTTGGGGCGGGAATGGTGCATAGCGGTAACGGGCTGGCCGCTGCTGTGGCTGAGGCAGCAGTCGTGCTGTGCCTGCGCAGTGCCCGGGTGGGTGGCAACGCGAGGCTGCTTGGCGCATAAGGCAGCTGCACTGCTTGCACTGGGCTGCGCATGCTCGATTGACACTTTCAGTCCTCTGCCCTGCCCTGCAGGCTGAGCTGCGCAGGCGGCAGCGGCTGCTGGGAGGCGACGACGGGGAGGGTGAGGAGGCTGCGGCAGCGGCAGAGGCAGCAGCAGAGGCAGCGGGCGGGGAGGGCGGCTCTAAGGATGAGCTGTGATGCAGCAGAGCAGTGAAACCCTAGTGCTACCACCGTGCCTTGCTCAGCGATGGTCTTGACCTGAGCATTCCCACTAGCCGACCCTGGATGCCCTACCTGTCCTGAGATTTTATTGGCACCTGCCCTTGCGCGTGCATTGAAGCTTGAACTTTGAAGTTGCTTGCAGCGTGGTGCATGTGTGTAAGCGATGTGCTGCGCGCTGTGCCATGAGCTCTAGGTGATGCGGCTGATCCCGTTGCGTGGGTGCGAGTTTCAGTGTGCTTACAGATGCACGTAGTGGGAAAATGAAGGTGAAAGAGTTGAGCTTGGTCTCCAGCTAAAAAATGGCACACAACAGTGCCAGCAGGACAGATAGTAGCCACGCGCATAGGTTTAGGCTTTCGCAATCGGACACGTGTATTTAGACACGTGGGTGCTGCAGTTGTAGACAGAGGTAACATGCACCACGGGTGCAGGACAAGTCAGAAAGTCAATCGGCAAGGTAGGCGTTTCACTCTGTACTGGCTTGTGACAGACACGCGTGCATAAACTCAATAAATCGTGCAAGACGATGGGCAGGTTGTGAGGGTGGTGAGTGGGCAGGTAGCAAAAGCGAGCTTAGCTGGGAGCCTGAATTTGTGAGGAGGGACATGTTTAGTGCGGATGGAGCTTAGCAGCTGACATTGTGTATGCAAGAATGCTTGTTCGAGGTGAGGAAAACTGGGGTGGCTGCATGCGCCCAAGTGCCTGCTAGTGTCAGCTGCCTTGCTTGTATTGCTGCCGCAGCTCACAGCACGCCGGCCAGCAGCCAGCAGGCAGCCACAGCCGCCAGCGAGGGCAGCAGGAAGGGAGCCGCTCCACTCTCCTCCTGCAAGGCCACAGATACAGCAATGAGCAGAGAGGTTCCAGAGGGCCAGCCCTAGGCAGCTGCGCCATGCTGCTGCACAGCAGTGGTGCTGCACCATTCCAGGCTTTAATGCTTTAATTCACAGTGGGTGACCCACTGCATGTGCAAGCAGCGACAGCTGCAGCCATATGTGGCATAGTAGCAAATGCACCCAGCCAGCTCACCCGCTTGCTGCCCACCCACGCCAGCAGGCGCAGCTCCCAGCCGGCACGCTTGCGCTCCTGCACAAACAGGCACAAGTGGCGAGGGCGACTAGATCGACAAAGGCTAACGGTTGCATGCACCTTGAGCAGCCTTCTCAAGGCGAGAGGGAAGCCGTGTCAAGCCTGCCAGCCTGTTTACCAGCCAGCTTGAGCACCACGCCGCGGCGGCTGCACCTGTTCGTCTTGGATGTACTGGCGAGCAAGCTCCCCCTCCGACCAAAGGTAGACGGCAGTGGGCAGGATGCACCCCAGCGTCAGCTGCAGGAATGCGACAACGCGCGTGCAGCTGTGGGCGGCAGCTGCCTCTGCTGCCGCCGCCGCCGCAGCCCCCGGTTGGGCGGTGGCCAGATTGCTGGGGTCGGCTAGAGCGGCGGCGAACTGCGAGATTCCGCTCAGCAGACCTTGCACCTGCGTAGGGTTAGGATGGGGTGGGACGCGGCCATGGTAGCGTCTCCGTGCAACCATGCCGTCCCTCACATGACCACTTCTACTGCCAGGCAAACACGCTGCCTTGCACCCCTGCACCCGCCACCCCACCTGGCTGTCTTGGAAGAGCGGTGTGGCGCACACCTGCTCGTTGTACTGCCTGGCCAGCGCCAGCGCGATCAAGGACAGCCCCACCTGCAGGCAGAAGTGCGGTTCAATCGCACACGTGTGTTTCATGGCACGTGTGCTAGCTGAACCAGGGGCAGGCCTGAATGCGTCCACGCCCAGCCGCGAGCTGGCAGGCACACCAGCCGCTCATGGGGCATGGCAGCGTGAGTTGTGGCACAGAAACCCAAGCAGCGCGCCTCACACCGCACCTCACACCGCACTTCAGCTGCCATTGTTTGGCTTGCCTGTGGGATGAGGCTCGTGCGGCGGCTCAAGGCAGGCAACAGCAGCACGCACACGCGGCTGGCCAGCACGGCCCGCCACGCCAGCAGCAGCAGCGGGGTGCCGGCAGTCAGCGCCGCATCAGCATGGTAGGCGGCGTTCAGTGTGATGGCGGGCAGGGTGACCAGGCCCAGGCGCACTGCCACGGTGACCAGCGGGCGGCAGCTCATGTAGAGATCGCGGCTGCGAGGGAGGCGGGCGGCAAGAGCGGCGAGTGTGAGCTTGTTGGGGACGCGTCGGACTGCCGCACAGCGGGCTCAGTGCAGTGCCTCTTGCCCATGCCCTGGTACCCCCGACCCAGCGCCGAATCTTAATTCAACTCACTAGGATCCCAGGCCCGCCACGGTCAGCACCGCCAGGAGCTGCAGCGCCAACAGCGGCGCGAGCTCGCGGGGTGGTACAGTGGAAACCATGCTGACCAAGTGCAGGCTGTGGATGACCAGGGCGCAGCAGCCACAGAGCAGGTCCCACTGCGAGGTGCGGAGGGGGCGGAGTGGCGGCATGCAACAGTGGCCTGCGCGAGCGGCGGCGGCCAGGCTGGTGCACAACCGGTGGAACGCCCGCAGGCCCGGATATCACTGCACTCACCGTCGCATGATCCCACTGCCGCTGGGAGGCCCAGGCAGGCTCGGAGCGAGCTGGGTTGGGCTCGCCAGGGCCGTTTGGCAGCGCGGAGGGCGGCCGCATGCCCAAGCGATTGGAAAAGATAGTGGGACACAAAAACCGGTGGCAGGACCGACTGGCGCTGCGGGACCTGGCCGCTAAGAAAAGGAACCCAGCGAAGGCAGGCGGTGAGGGCCGCACGGTGCAGCTCTCTGGCACCAGGTGTGCAGTGGATGCGCTGGAGGGCCGCAGCTCATATGGGCGGGCGACGTGGCATGGGATGCAGTATCGCCTGGGCCATGCCGAGCAGCTGCTGAAGCCAGGCAGTGCCGAGGCGTTGGCAGTGCCATGCACGCCAGCTCGCATGCCCCCAGCGGACTGCAGGCTCGTGTTAAGGTTTCACGTGCTTCGGTCAACTGGCGATGGCACCCCTTGCTGCCGTGCTGTCCTGCGTGCTGTGGGAGCGACCATTACAAGGGCGCTTAAGGTTGAAGGGCATCTTCATGGTCCAAAGTGACCTACGCCCTGCCCTCCTCTGCGGCTGCAACACTTGGCTGCTCAGTGCCATCCGCACTGCCGATGCCATTGCCGCCGTCCGGACTGCTGCTGCCATCGTCAAAGCCGCCGCTGCTGCTGCGGCCGGGCACGCCGATGGAGCGCGGCGGCCCCGCCCGCTGCCCCTCAGGCAGCAGCTGCCAGTGCGGGGAGGGCGTGGCCCGCAGCCAGCCAAAGTCGTTCACTTGCTGCCACAGCCCGCTGTCTGGATCAAGCCCTTGGGCAGCCAGATCGGCAGCTGCGCCTTCGTAGCTGGGCGTGTACGGCGCAAAGCGCAGGTCGGACGAGTGCTCGATGATCGGGTGGCTCTTGACTCGCAGGTAAAAGTCGGAGCGGTGGGCGGCGTGGATGCGCACCTATGAGTGGCGGCAGGGGGTGACAAAAGGGGGTTTGGATTCGGGCAGCATGGCTGGGCCCACACTGCTGTGTGGGCAGTGCGGTTCTGGAGTGCAGGGAGGTCGGGCATGCCTGGGGCGGCACAGCACGGCGCTGCACGCACATCTGCTTTCCACAGCACTCCGCACAGCATGCACAGCGGCAGCGCACCTGGCGCGCCGCAATCATGAGCAGGCAGTCATCAGCGCCTGTGGACCATGGGAGGGCGGCAAAGGTAGGCTTGAATAGAGCAGAGGATGCATGCAGTATGGGCACGGTGCGGCCAATCAGCGGCAGGCGATTGCAAGTGGCAGCAACACCACACGACAGTTTCGTGATAGCCTGCAGACCTGCTCGACTCACCGCAATCCCGCTCCCCCGACACACAACCCAATAGCAATCAAGCACCCACCCTCCACAAAGCAGGCGCCGGCCACGGGCCCAGTGTACACGCGGCAGCGCCGGAGACCGTGCAGGAACAGGGCTGCCAGCGGGGCAGGCAGGAAGACTGTGCAGTCCTCCAGGTCAGAAAGCGTAAACTCCCGGCCCTCTGCCTCCTCTCGAGGCGGCGCTACAATCTCGCCTCGCAGACCGCTCAGCGTGCTGCTGTCGCTGCTGCCGCCGCTCCCACCTGCCGCCGCCGCAGGTGGGGCTGCGAGCGCCTGCTCCGGCTGCTGTGCCTGCTGTGGCGCCTGCTGCTGCGTGCGGCCAGCATGGGCGAGCTGCTGCGCCTGCTGCTGCTGCGCTGGCTGGTCGGCAGCCGCACCAGCTGCTGGCGCATCCGCAGCGTCTGAGCTGCCGGCCTTGCCTGACGCTTTGCGATTGAATGCAAACCTGCGGCGTGGCTGCAGCGCGGCTGCCGCCGCCTCCTGCTGCTCCCGCAGGGCTGCCAGCGCCAGGGTGGCTTGCCGCAGGTCGTACGCGGGGAGGAAGTAGGTGGCGTCTGCCACAGCCTGCAGAGGCAGTGCGACAGAGCGGGGCAGTGGGCATGTGAAGAGAGCGAGGGCGCGGCTGCAGGGATGCTGCAGCTTGATGAGCCTGTCGAGCTGCAAGAGACCAACCACCAGCTCAGATCATGGCTCTTGAATGTGCCGCACCTTCTCCAGCTCGCCAATCTGCTCCGCAAGCGCGGCCACAGCTCCAGCATCGCCGCCACCGCCGCTGGCGGCCTGCAACGCGGCCTCCAGCTGCTGCCGCCGGGACGCAAATTCGTCCATGAATGCATCCACTGACTCTCGGGGATCGCCGCTGACCTGCAGCTCCTGAAGCCGCTTGGCAGCTGCAGAAGTCCGCGCCTCCTCCCGCTCGGCCAGGCGGGCGAGCACGCCGCTGGCGGCAGCGGGGGCGGCGGGCGCCTCCAGCACCTCGATCACGCCGGAATGCTGATCCGACATTGGTGCTGGGATGGTGGGATGATGCGGAGCCGCTCAGGAGCAGTGAGGCGTGAGAGCGCTTGGTGTTCGGCGCTTGACCAGCACGGTAGGGAGCGGGGCTGCTGGAGACAGATGTTCAGGTTGATCAATGACGACTGATGCTACAGCCGAGCGGAAATGCGACCGCAGGTCGAAATGCAGCCACGGCGCGCCAATGCAGCGCACTGCTGTCTCCTTTCGGCCATGTGGTGCTGAATTGGCGCTTTAGCAGCGTGCCTCCAGTTGTTGAAGAAGCCAGCCAGCGCGCGAGAAGCCCTTTGGGACTGTCGTGACACGATTGGAAGGCCTGTGGCTGCTGCAGCCCCATCGGCACCCGCGACAGCTTCTTTGTGAAGTTCAGGTGCGTCGTGGCAGCGCCGCCATCCTCTGGGCCGCAGCATCTGGCGAGGCCACTCGCCTCTCAAACCCTGGCAGCCACTGGGCGCCCCTCCGCGCTGCCGGCTGGAGCATCAAGCTGCCCTGAAGTGCTTCGAGCGGCGCCATGGCCGTCCACTGCTGGCTACGCGCCCCCCGCCGCCGTCGCTGCCGCCGCTCGCTGCCGCCGCCACGACCTCACCTCTCCGCTTCCACCCTGGTCCCTTGCAGCYCCGCAACTGGCATGAATAGCACAATGTCCAAGCAGGGAGGCAAGGTSRMWGRCRWNTKCMGANCCAGNNGCAGCKGNNGKSGWYGGYMSGMCKMSNCAGCRMKGCRGGCAWGRNASTGGTCGAGGCGCCGGCGGCGGCGCCGGCGGCGGTGCAGCAGCCGGCGGCCGCTTCGGCACAGCAGCAGGCAGAGGCTGATGAGGCCTTCCTCCGACAGTTCGACCTAGACACCCGGTGAGCGCAGTGTAGGGGTGGGTCGCCCAGCAGGGAAGCTTACTGTTTGCAGGCGGCACCGTCCATGTGCCATTGCGCAGCAGCACAGCACCACCAGCCTTCCCATGCGAGCGTCTGCAACGCTGCTGCCTTCTTGTGTTGCGCCTGCACTGCCGCCTCATGCACACCCAATCCCATGCACTCACCTCTACAGATTCGGGCCCTGCACCGGCATCACGCGGCTGCAGCGCTGGGAGCGGGCGGCAAAGCTGGGGCTGGACCCGCCCCCCGAGGTGCCCGCCATTGTGCAGCGGCATGGCGTGGACACAACCTTCAACCGTGACCTGTTTTACCAGCCCTACTGAGATCTAGAATAAGCTGCTTGATTGTTCCCTCCTGACCGGCAGACTGCCATGTACACTCCTCGCTGCACTGACCACCCTCTGCTCGCTTGATTGCCATTCCGTGGTTGCTCTGTGTGCCTCTGTTTGTAACACGCAACCAATGGCTGCGCAGCTGCTGTGCAAGGGTCAAGCGAGGTTCGCAGGCAAAACAGCTGTGACTTTCAATCTGTGTAGATGTGCAAGAACAAGGGGACTTGCCGCTGCTACCAAGCCTCAGCCCACCAACGGCGGCAGGTGCCCTGCGGCCCGCAGCGNCACCTGCATGGCTGATGCCGCCGCGCTGTACTGCTGGCGCTCCAGCAGGCGCCGCACCAGTGCCTCCTGCTTAGGTGGTTAGGTGGAAGGGGCAGCAACCATGTTTGTTGGGCAGATTTGAAGCGGGCCGAAGCTGACTGGTTGCAGCCAACATCCAGCCCCAACATTGCAGCCCCTTTTGAGACCCGGGCCTCCTAAGTTTACCTTCTGATCCGGCAGAGGGCGCAGCATGGCAAAGGCCGCCGCCAGTTCCAGCGTGAGGCCGGAGGCTGCCGCCGCCGCCACATCCATGGCCTGCTGCAGCAGGTCGAACAGAGTCGATGCGGCCTCCTGTTGCGGCGGCAAAGGCAGCGGCTGCCCTGCAAGCTGTGCAGCCGCCTGCTGCTGCTGCTTAGCTGGTGCCTGGTGGCCGTGGATTGCACACGCTGCCGCAGCTGCAGCTGCAGCTGCGCCTGCTGCTGCAGGTGCGCCGCTGGGACTGGCTGCCATGGGCACCTCGCTGACACTTCGCTCCTCTGCACCCTCAAGCCGCACTGTGACCGCCAGAGATAATTGCTCCGCCTGCTGCGGCGCTGGCTGCAATGGCAAGTGCTGTGGCTGCGCCTGCTTGCGCCGCTGCCGCCGCTCGGCTGCAGGCTGCGGTGCCTTATCAGCAGCAGGAGCAGCTGGCGGCTGGCGCTCCTGCTGCTTGCGCTTGCGCTGAGGAGGTGCCGGCGCCGGCGCAGCACGTGCCTGCTCGCCTTCCTCCGAGCCGCCACGTTCTGGGCCACGCTGCTGCTGCCGCCGCCGCTGCTGCTGCTGCCGCTGCCCTGCCTGCTGCTCCTCCGCTGCATCTGCACTGTCTTGAACTGTAGGCACTGCTACGTGCCGGCGGACTTCTGAGCGCTTCAGTCGGTCAGAGGTGCGGCGGTAGCATGGCTTGCACAGCCACCCCTCGCCGGTGGCTGGGTGGCGGTACCAGCTCGCCTTCATGCCGCCACCCGGGCTGGCTGAGCCGCACTGCAGGCAGCGCCGCTGCGCCACCTCTCTGTGCACATCTGCCATCTTTTGTGGCTTTGCCGGGCGGCGCTGCAGCACATCGTTTGACGGCAGCTGGCCGCCATGCCTGTTGGCATACTGCCAGCAGGCATTGCACAGCCGCTGGCTGGTGGTGGGATGGTGCGGCCAACCGCATGAAGTGTGGTGGCTGCCGCAGTGAGAGCAGCGCTTCTCCTCGCCTCTGCTGCTGGTGACCGGCTGGCCCTGGCTGGCTGGCCTGCCCGATTTCATGTGCGCTTGCTGCCGATGGAGTTGGAGCGGCGGCGGCGGCGGGCGGAGGCAAGCAGCCCCACGGGACGGGCCCCTGCACACAGAGAGAGGCCGAAGCATGTGAGGTGTCGCTCAATGGCACTGCCGAGGCATCATGCCCTCTGGCTGCATCGTTCGAGGCTTCCAAGGCTGCACGCACCTGCAGCCTCGGACGCTGCCTGCTGATCAGTAACAGCCTTTGGTGAGACGCTGTCACATTCAAGGGCAAGCAGTCGGGCTCTGCCGACTCTGCCTCAGAGGTGCTGCATTTACCATGACCGCCGACGCCGCCGTTGGCACAAGCCTTCCGCCAGCTTGAACATCAGTTGAACTGTGAATGGCTCAGACAGACAATGAAGGCCCCTTGCAGAGGCAGGCACTGCAACGCATGCAATGATGAGTGAGAGGTTCGTGCATTGGGGGCTGCTTGAACTCTGCAATGAAACACAATAAATTGCACTCGGGCTCGCTGGAGCCGCGCCGTCCGCCGAATGGCACAGTGCTCAATCCATGCCGCCTGCTGCGCAAATGCTGTGCAGAAAACAAACTTTGCATGCTGCTCAAACTTTGCATGCTGCTGATATGTGCAAGCTGTTCTGCGACGTCGCTAGCGTGGCACTGTCACCATGCATCAGCTCACGCCCGGCGGCAGGTGCCCTGCTGCACGAAGCGCCACCTGCATGGCCGCCGCCGCCGCGCTGTACTGCTGGCGCTGTAGCAGACGACGCAGCAGCGCCTCCTGCAAAGGGAAGGCAGCTTAAATTAGTCATTAGTCAGGCAGCTGCTGCAGTTTACAAAGCAGAAAGGGGATGCTAGGGCCCCTCGGAGGACCGTCTTCAACAGTGCCATGCCATGTGAGCTGCATGGTCAGTTGAGCCCATGTCCATGCATCCACTGCCATCAAAGTTGCCCAGCATGCTCACCCGGCGCGCTTCCATCGGTGGCAGCATGGCAAAGGCCGCCACCAGCTCGGGAGTGAGGCCGGAGGCTGCCGCCGCCGCAACCTCCATCGCCTGCTGCAGCAGGTCAAACAAATCAGGCTCAGGTGTCTCAGGCTCTGCCGGCGTAGGCAGCGGCTGCTGCTGCTGTGCAGCCACCTGCTGCACCTGCGCTGGCACCTGCTCGTCAGGCAGTGTGCCAGCTGCTGCTGCTGCTGCCGCCGCTGTGCCTGCTGCATCCCCTGTTGCTGGTTGTGCGCCACCCAGGCTAGCCGCAGCGGGACCCTCGCTGCCCGCCGGCCCTTCCAACCCCTCAACCAGCACTGTGGGAGCCAGCGATGGCTCCCGCTCCCCCTGCTGCGGCGGCTGCGGCGGCAGGTGCTGTGGCTGCGCCTGCTTGCGCAGCTGCCGCCGCTTGGCAGCAGGCTGCTGCACGTCACCATCTGCAGAAGAATTGGTCCCAGGCAGGCCGTGCTGCACAGCCTGCCGCTGCCCTGGAGGCACCCAGCCGCCGCCGTCGCCTCCAGCTGGCTGCTGCTTCGCCCGCTGTATGGCAACTGAGGCACGGCCATCATGGAAAGCAGCAGGTGTCCGGCCTGCTGGGCCGTGCAGCTCCTGCTGCAGCTTGCGCTTGCGCTGAGGCGGCGCCTGCACAGCACGTGCCTGCTCGCCTTCCGCTCGGCCTGCCTTGCCGCTGCCACTGCCCAGCTGCATGCTGCATTCCTCTGGCGCCTGTTGCTTCCTTTGCTGCCGCTTCTGGCGTCTCTGGTTCACCTGCCAGTCAACGCGGTTGTAGCAGAGGCTGCACAGCCAAGCCTCGCCGGTGGCTGGGTGGCGGTGCCAGCACGGCCGCTTGCCGTTGCCTGGGCTGGCCGAGCCGCACTGCAGGCATCGCCGCTGCGCCATCTCCCTGCGCACATCTGCCAGCCGGCGCGGCTCCGCAGGGCGGCGCTGCAGCACGCTGTTTGGAGGCAGCTGGCTGTCATGTGTGTGTGCATAGTGCCAGCAGGCATTGCACAGCCGCTGGCTGGTGGTGGGGTGCCTCAGCCAGTGACTGCCAGAGGTGTGGTGGCTGCCACAGTGCGAGCAGCGCCTCTCCTCGCTGACTGCCTGCGTGTCCTTGCGTTCCATCGCTGGAGCGGCGCGGCAGCAGCGGCGGCTGCAGTCCCTGAAAGGCGAACCCGAAGCGGATCAGCCGTGAAGAGGCGGGCTCTTCTCAGCTGCATGCTTGCATCAGGTGCCTGGCAACCAACCAGACGGCTGCAGCCACCCCCCACCAGGCCACTCGCAACGCACCTCCTTGGACCAAGCCACACGGCAGGAGCAAGGGGCCTGTCCAAGGCAGCAGCTGTCACAAGAAGCCAGGCCCAGCGTGTCAGCCAGCAGCTAATCTGTACAACCAGCGCCAATTGCTCGATACACAGTCACCCCCGCAATATCTTCACGCCTGCATCGCTGCTTATATAACAAGAGTGCAATTGAGTAAAATGGTGGAAGACAGCAAGTTGGGTTGTAGTGCAGACACCAGAATACAATGAACACGCCACGCCAAGCAGTGGAGCTGCTGCTTGCCGCATTGAGTGCTCAGTGTGCCGCTGGAGGCGAGTGCCAAACGGAGCTGCCAGGCCAGCTATACTGAACATCATCGCCGGGCTGCAGCAGCAGCTGGGAGCCGCCGCCCACCCTCAGCGCTGTCGTCATGAATGCAGCAGCAGCGCTGAACTGGCTGCACAGCAGCAGGCGCCGCAGGAAGGCCTCCTGTGGTGTGGAATCCAGACGGAGCAGAGCTCTGAGCAGCGCAAAAGGCAGAGGCAGCCRCTGCGCATAGAACCTGCAAGCAGGTTACCCCAGCTGATGTCAAGACACTCAACTGCGACAACCGCAGCAAACCACTCACCCGGCGTGCATCCAGCGGCGGCAGCGCGGCAAAGGACCCCACAAGCTCGGGCGTGAGGCCGGATGCTGCCGCCGCCGCCACATCCATGGCCTGCTGCAGCAAGTCGAGCAAGTCTGTAGCTGCTTGGGGTTGCTGCTCTGCGATCGGTGCTGCAGGCTGCTGCTGCGGCGGCGGCGGCTGCTCTGCAGCTTGCGGCGCCTGCCACAGCTGCCCAAGCTGCGGGCCGCCCTGCCCCACAGCTGCAGAGCCTGGCCCTTCCTCCTCAACTTTCACAGCCACCTGGGCTGCTGTCTTGAGTGAGCCGTGCAGGCTGGCTGAAGCGGGTCCCTCGCTGCCTGCCGGCTCCGCTGCAGCTCCACCACCCAGCACTGTTGGCAGTGGCAGCGGCAGCGCTGGCTGCTGGCATCCCAGCTGCGGTGCCGATTCCGGTGCCAAGTGCCGCTGCGGCTGCGCTTGTTTGCGCCGCCGCTTGGCAGCGGGCTGCGGCTCGGCCGCTGTGGCAGCAGGCACTTGTTGCAGCTGCCTGGCTCCGTCTGCTGTGCCGTCGCTGCTGGCCCAGCCAAGCTGCCCTGGCCTCTGCTGCTGGTGACTGCGACCCCGCTTCCTGCCAGCCGCAGCAGCAGCCACTGCACCGCCAGCAGCAGCGCTGCCATGCAAAGCCTGCCGGGCTGCATTGCCTGAGCTTGCCTTGTCCCGCCTCCGCTTGAGCTGCTGCGGCTGGCTGGCAGTTGCCTGTGGTTGCTCCTTAAGGCCTGCGGCAGCACTGCCGCCAGCTAGCTGCTGCTGCTTGAGCTCTGCCGTCCCCTGCCGCTGCCGCTGCCGCTTCAGTGGCAACCTGGCGCGGCAGCGGCACGCCTCACACAGCCACTCCTGGCCAGTAACCGGGTGGCGGTACCAGTGCGCTTGCTTGCTGCTGCCGGGGCTGGCTGTGCCACATTGCAGGCAGCGCCGCTGCGCTTTTACCTCGGCAGTCTGCTGCCTCCGCTGCTGCAGCACGCTGTCGGCCGGCAGCTGGCCGCCATGCCTGTAACCGTAATTTGAGCAGGCATGGCACAGGCGCTGTCCGCTGGTGGGGTGGCGCCGCCAGTCACTTGAGCTGCGGCAGCTGCCGCAGTGGCTGCAGCACTGCTCGCCAGCCAGCGTCTGGCCAGAGCCCTGCTGCTGCTCAGGCTCCACCAATCCCTGCTGCCGCGCCTGCTGCTGCGGGCCTGCCAGGCTCTCAGGCTCCAGAGACAAGGCTGCTGGCACGGCAGCTGCTGCGCCAAGCAGCATGCAATCCGCTGCATCTGCATTGCTAACCGTCGCTGCAGCGCGGTCAGATGCAAGTGGAGGGCCCCTGGGCTGCAGCTGCTTACGCCGTCTCTCGGCTGCTGTTTGGTGTGCTACCCTGCTGCTGCCTGCTGCTGAGGCAACCCACAGCTGAGGCGCGGCTGGCTGAAGTGCCTGCTGCTGCTGCGCTGGCTGCAGCCGCCGCGCTTGGTGCTCCTGGCTGGGCTGCTGCTGCTGCTCTTCATCTGCATTGTGGTCACCCCCAGGCATTGCCTGCTGTCGGCTGTGCTTGCGCAGCTGCCTGTAGAGGCGGCTGCGGCAGGGAACGCACAGCCACTCCTCGCCGGTGACTGGGTGGCGGTACCAGCATGGCTTCTTGCCGCCGCCAGGGCTGGCTGAGCCGCACCGCAGGCAGCGCCGCTGCGCCATCTCTCTGCGCACATTTGCCAACTTTCGCGGCTCCGCTGGGCGGCGCTGCAGCACGCTGTCGGGGGGCACCTGGCCGCCATGGTTGTATGCATATGTACGGCAGTTGTGGCATAGCCGCTGCCAGGCAGTGGCGTGGCGCCGCCAATTCTCGCCACAAGTGTGCCTGCTGCCGCAGTGGGTGCAGCGCCGCTCTTCGAGAGCCGCTTGACCAGAGTCATGCTGCTGATCACTGGCTGGCTGCTCCTGTGCATGCGCGGGCGCTGCAGGCAGCACCGCGCCTGCTGGCACTGCCGCTGCTGATGACGCCACTGCCGCCAAGCAGTGCAGCGCATTTGCTGCAACTGCAGCCGCAGTTCCGGCTGGCACAGGTAGACGCGACTGGCCAGCCTGCACCATGGACAGCAAAGAAGGAGAGAACAGCTGTAGATTACCACAGCAGTCCTGTGAGATGAACCGCCATCAAACTTGCACACCATCTGCCGCTGCTTGCGACACGCCAGACGCACGCAAGGCGCCCCCGGCCGCTTCGCTCACCTGCGGGCTGTGGCCAGGGCGCGACTCGATGCCTGCTGCCTGTCCCTGCGAGCTAGGTGGCCCTTCAGCTGCAGCACTGCCGTGCGGCGTGCTGCTTGGCTGGTCTGAGCCGCTGCTGCCGTGTGCAGCATGCTGCAGGGGCCGAGGGGTGGCCAAGCCTGCCGACTGCTGCGGCGGCGGCGGTGAGCTCAGCAGCGGGAAGCCAGGAGGTCCGCCCGCTGCCTGATCGGCCCACATGCCGTCTGCTCGACAGCACTACTGCCGCGTTTCGAGGAACACGGCCGCCTGTGGAAAGGACGGAGGTATCGGCGCTTGGAGGGCCTGTCGGAGCGAAGAACATGGCGCGGAGAGGTCATCATGCGACTCGATACCGCGAGTGCAGGCCATCAATCGCGGTGCAAGCAAACCCTGGCGCACCCCGCTTGCCGTGCGCACTTGAAAGTCGCCAGGGCCTTGCTGGAAGACTGAATTGAGCTGCAGTAAGTCGATGCGGCTACACAGGTGCGCGCAGCACTGCTGATGGCTTGCCCGCCGAGCCTCATGCGCAGGACGTCTGCCGCCGACCCGCCTTGCAAGCAATGAAGCTACAGGGCCATGTTGAGCCACCTCTCTTGCTCTTGCCCTGCACGCCGACCTCAGGGGTCCTACTTACAGCGGCCGCGCAGCGCCAGGGGCAGCTGGGCACAAACTAAGAAGGGTGCAAACTGCGCGCCAGCGCCCGCCGTGTGACGCGCTGCGGCAGAACCGCTGCATGAAAGCAAGCGCCGCTGGGCCGCGCCGGAGCAAGGGCCTCTCGAGCCTCCATGCTTCCAAGCGCTGCCGAGGCTGCGCCGCTGCCGGTGGAGCGCACAGCCACACGGAGAGGCTGCCCCCMCCGGGGCCGTCGGGCCGCCGCCACCCGAGSCGCACTGGCGTCGGKGGCCCGCCCGCGGCCTCAACACTGCTGCTGCTGCTGGCTGCTGCGGGGKGGGCGTGGCGCTTAGCTGCGCGAGGGGAGCCAGGGAGCAGAGGCGGCGGATGAGCACGGGGCGGGTGATACGGGCAGGCAAATGCTGCCGCACTTAACTGCTTGGCGGACACCAAGGACACGAAGGCCGGCGCTGCCGTTTCGTAAAGCATTCTGTGGGGGCCGCCGCCGCCTGCTGGTGCCCCATACACAAAACCAGCCAACCGTGCCTGGCAACTAAGAAGCACCACACAAAGTCGTCATTCCTTCCTCTCCCCAACCAACTCACTCCACGTTCTCCATGGCCGCCACCTCCGCCTCCGTGAACTTGCCCTTGTCGGCCAGGCCCTTGCCCTGCATAACCAACATGGGGGCATGGCGTGCTGTGGTCAGTCTCAGTTGGCACTGACCCAAATTCTGCAGCGGCGCGCTGCTGCCCACAGCAAGCTTACGCTCCAGCCAATCGGCCGACTGCATCAACGCCAGCATGGTGAGCAAAGCGCAGCAGGCGCAGCGCAGCAGGCGCAGCGCAGCAGGCGCAGCGCAGCTCAACGCAGCAGGAACAGCACAGCACAGCGGGGCACAGCAGGCCACGCACCGCGCGCTTGCGCTCCAGCAGCTGGCGCCGGTCCTTGTCCAGCTTCAGCTTGGTGACCACCACCTTGGAGGGGTCCACGCCCACGTTCACGGTGGCGCCTGTCAAAATTAGGTAACGCAGGGGTGGAAACCGGTCAACCAGATGTGAACAAGAGGGACAATGGAATGGGAGCATGGTCTTGCGAGGGGTCCACGCTCGCCGTTCACGGCGCCGCCTGCAGCGGTTCGAAGTGGGGAAACTGTGAGCGCATTGGCGGTGCAGCGGAGACCACCGAAAGACAGCTGAGCACAAAAATGGGGCCTGAACCTGGCCGGCTGAGCTGCGGAATGCTGAGCTGGCCTGCTGGCTGCTGTGGCCGCTGCAATGGATGGCCGCATCAGCTGTGGGCGCACCACTGCCTCCCCTGGTACGAGCCACCAGCCTGCTGCCCGCTGCGGCGGCTATGTACCAACGTCCACAGCTGCGCCAGGCTGGGCTGACCAGCGGTGCGCCCCCGCTGGTGCTGCCCGCCGCCGCTGTTCCCACGCAGCCGACTGCTGCTTCCCATGTGGGGCCCCAAACAGCAGCTGGCTGCAGGCAAGCCTGCCGTGGCAGGTGGGACCTCAGCCTCCCGCCGCCAGCTGCTTGGCTGTGCTGGCCTGCCGGCCGCCTCCCGCCCATCTAACCATGCACAGCTGCGCACTGCGGCATGTGCGCCGGGCACTGTGTGACATGCGCCGCCGCCTGCCTGCTGCACGCCACCAAAGCGCCGGGGCCCGCTGCACACATCCATGACACGTGTGGCTGCTGCACCAAGCTCCGCACTGCCCAGCTGGGCTCCCACAGTCCAAGCTAGTCCACGCTGAAGCGCTCGCCACGGCTGCTTGCTGCCAGGCTGCCTCTCCAGCTGCGCTACCCGCTGCCCGCTGCCCGCTGCGCTGCCAAATCGCTGCCCTGCTCGCCAGCTGCTGCAGCCTGCGCAAGCGCCGCCACCATTTGCTGGTGGGCGCGACGGCGCAACAGCAGCGCTGCATGTGCACATGACCAGACGCAGCAGCAACAGCAGCAGGGAACGAGCAAACCATTCCTGAGAATTACAAGCCGTCGCCATCCGGGCCACCGCCAAGCTGCCCCAGCAGTCGTTGGGCAAAATAAGCAAAGAAGCAGAGGGTGTGGGGCAGCGCCTCTCACCGTTGACCTTCTCGCGGGTGATGCGCTCGATGTGGATCACCCACTTCTTGCGGTACACCTGCGGCAGGCATAAACAAGCAGCAAGCGATGCTCAAAACAGAGCATGCAAAACGAAGCGGGTTGACGGGCGGGCGGGGACGGCAGCCCGCGATGCCGGAAACAAGAATGCTTCTGCAGCACTGCTTCCATTGCTGCACCAAGCAGCGCTGTGTTCGCAGCGATGGCATGGCAGAGCCCGATCAACGGCAGCAGCAAATTTGCAGCTGCGASGCCTGCTGCAGGTGCAAGCCCCGGCCGGCTTSCCGCACCTGGACCACCTTGCCCTCGCGGCCCTTGTAGGTGCCGCGCACGACAGACACCTCGTCGTCCTTGCGGATGGGCACCGAGCGCMCCTGCGCGAGTTCACACGGCAGCAGGGCAGCGGCAATGAGGCAGGGCGGCRGCGGCGGGCGGCGGCGGSGACGCCCGCATCCCTGCAGCATGCTGCCCGCCGGCTCCAGGGGCGCAGCCATCGACGCGCGCTGCCCGCGACCTTGGGCAGGCAGCAGGCCCCGAGCGCACAGGGCGCCCCTCCACGCCGCCCGCTGCTCACTCCGTATTTGTTGCGCAGCTCAGTGGACAGCGGCGCGCTCATCAGCTTCCGGCGCGCGCTGGAGGGCGCCGTGAAGTGCGCCTGCAGGGCAAGGCAGCGGGGCGGCAGTGAGCCTCCATGGGCGGCGGCGGCCTCAGCCCCCGCTGGGCGGTCCATCCGAGCAGGCATCCAGCCCCGGTGCCCCAGCAGCGCCGCCCCGGCCGCCATGGCGCGATGCTTGCCTTCCTGCACTTCCTGCGGCTGCTGGTCACGGTGCTGGAGAACTTCATGGTGCCCCTGTGCTCCAAGCCGCTCGCACAGAGCTACCAAAGAGGCCGGGGCAGGCGCGGAGCGGGCGCCATGTCCATGCCATCGACCCCAGCACAGCAGGCCCTTTCTCTGCTCGTGCAGGCGCCAATTGGCGGCATTCATCGGCATGGCAGTCAAGCCGGGGCGCCCGCCGAACATGCACGCGGGCACAGCCCCCGTCAAAGGCCGCCTGGCTTGCAGGAAGGCAGGGTGGCCTCCCAGCACGCTTGCAGCGCCCCCGATCAGTCCCTCATGTGCATCCAATCGTCGCCGGGGAGCGGCAGCCACCCCTGCAGCCTGCAGAGCGTGCAGCGGGCGGCAGCGGCGGCAGAGGCGGAGCAGCCACGCCGGACAAATCGCTGGGCCGCGTTTCCATGGATCCCAAGCCACGAGTGCAATGGAACATACTTGCAGCTCGGTGGCTGGCGTCGCATGGCAGGCTGGGCAACCCATCTGCCCAACAAAGTGTGTGTTGCAACGCCTCGACAAAGCCATGGCTGCACAGCCGCGTTCTGCAGGAGAACTGCCGTTGGGCTGTGCACTGCAACTGAACCCCCAAGGATACTGCCTTCTCTGGGACGATGGAGGGCATGCCAACCGGGGGTTGGTGTGCAGCCCAAACGTACGCATGCTCACAAGCATCTGGTGCAGATGCAGCCTTTGGCCGCCGGACTTGCAGGTTGGCACGCATGCACCGTCATCATCAGCCAGACCCAAATGCTGCTATGCACGCTCAAGCGCATGCAATTGCACTGAACACCTAGGGAAAGCATGCACAGGCGCTACAGCTTGCAGATGCGCCGACAGCCATGCGGGAGTGGCGCCTGCAAAATGCGGCGGGCGGCAGCGGGCTGCTGCAAGGCCGCTCACGCCCTCTCACGCCCTCCCGCCGCTCGATTGGCCTATGTGCTCGAACTTGGGGGCGGCAGGTACTGCGGGGCCGCAACACGGCACCTGGGAGCTGAGGGGAAGTGGTGCCCCGCACACGCAGGACCGCATGTGGGCTACTGCGCTTAACCGTTGCTTGCCCCGAGACTCGCCAATTGAATAACAAACACTCAAGCCTCGCACCAAGCGCACCAGCAGCCCCCAGCGGCACGACATGGTCCACACTCGCTTCCTGCTCCTCGCTCTCCTGCTTGCGGCCTGCCAAATTGCACAAGGTGAGGTTCCAAGATCAATTGAGGGCTCAGCGGCGCGGAAGCCCGGGCGCATCCCGGTGCAACCCAAGCGCGCAAGGCGACCGCCGCTCCCGCCGCTTGCCCCCCATTCACTCTGCCTGAATGAGCTTCCTGCTGCCCTCTATACAGGCCGTCAGCTCAAAGACATAGCTTCACCCACCAYCCCATCAGCAGCCGGCAGCCAGCGCTTGCCCGGCAGTGTCCTGCCCGCCACCGCCGCTAGCCCCTCGCCGCTGCTCAATGCGCCGTCGGTCGACGGTTGGCAGCCCGTGCCGGGGGCACGGCCGCTGACACCTGGCGGAGACATGCTGCCCCGCATCATCAATGGCGACATTGACAAAGACATGCAGCTGTTTCCCTACGTGGCGTACATCTCCTGGCGCTTCAACTCAACAATGAGCATGCTGTGCAGCGGCTCGCTGATTGGTCCGTCTCACGTCCTCACCGCAGCACACGTGAGCGGCAGCTGGTCACGCATGGTGGCTATCATCCAACTGCGCTGCATGGCGCAGTGCCACGCGTGCATCGTCCTGTGGCGGTTGCATGCAGGTAGCCGCCACCACGGCAGCAGCCCATCCACCCTCCTGCCATCGCCCTGCTGATGCCATCCCGGTTGCCCTGTGTGCAGTGCCTGGAAGAGGAGGGCAGCAACGCGCTGCCGCAGAACCTGGCGGTCAACATCCGCGGCCAGTGGCACAAGGTTGCGGCTGCCTACAGCCATGAGCGTGAGTGGCCACAGCGCTCAAGCCTGTCGGCTTCAACAGCACTGCTCACTGGAATCCAAGTCTCTGATGGTTGCCGCTGGAGGATCCTGAGAGTGGTGGCTGTCCCGTCCGCCCTCACCCCAGCTGGCCATCTTACCCATACCGCTGCCGCCGCCATGTACTTTGCAGGTTACAACAGCCTGAACGGCTACCTGTCGCAGCCATCCAACGACATTGGCCTGCTGGCGCTGGCACGGCCCGTCTCAGGCCCCACCGTGCGCCTGCCCAAGCTTTCGGGCGGCGGCTTGTTGGGCGGCGCGCAGGCGGCAACCAGCATCCCTGCAGCTCGCCAGAAGGTTTGGGTGGCAGGGTACGGCCAGACCGAGACTGGCGAGAGCTCGGATGTGCTGAGGTGAGGCGCATTCCAGCCGGGGCGGGGGCAGCATGGACGGGAGGACGGAATTGCATGGGCATGCCGTGCATGCTGCGAACGGGCCAGCCCTGCCACCCTGCGCACGGCCAGAGCATGGCGACCTGCTACCGCCTCCTCTGCTGTGTGATACTGACTTTCTGTATATTGTTGTGCGACGCTTTCAGGTACACCGACCTCACGGTGCTGACGGAGAGCGAGAGTGAGCGCGGCTTTGCCGACGACTTTGCTGCGGGCGGGCCCAGTGGCCGGACATGCCATGTAAGTTTGGGACGCTGCTGCGCCGCGACAGCTGGGAACAGCAGCTGTGGGTCGACACCATAAAGCCCCATTATTGTGCTCCCTGGCACTTGCCTCACTCGCCCTCTGCCGCCTGTTCCACCCCTGCCGTGCAGGGCGACAGCGGCGGCCCCGTCGTGCTGCCCAGCCTGAGTGGCGATGTGGTGGTTGGCGTCACCAGCTACGGCACCTCCTCCAACTGCACCAAGGACTACGCCTTCTATGTGCGCACCGCATTCCATCTGGACTGGCTGGCCGCCAAGATGGCGCTGCCGATCCCCGCACCTGGCAGCCTGCCGGGCAGCGGCGCGGGCACCAAGCCCACACTTTCAAAGCCAGCGGAGGAGTGGCTGAACAACCTGCCGTAGCTATGGGCGGCTTTTCGCATTAGATGCAGCAAGACGAGCGCTGGCTGCTCGCTTCATGTAGGCGGCGGCGACACATGCAGCTGCCGACCCGCCATGTACCATGCACACACATATGCTGGCCGATAGCGGCCACGCCCGATTCCTGATTCCTTGAGCAAATCAGCTTGCCGCCACGATATCGGCGCGGCATTGCCACGAACCGTCATCAGACAGCATTGCATTCACGATTCATCTGGATTCTTGATCTGTCACCACACACTGCTGCCCTCGGCTCGGCTGCCGGCGGCGCTCGGTGGAAGCTTAAGCCTTGGCATGCGCTTCTTGCATGATGCATTTGATGCACACATATCAGCACATTGAGACATGATTCAATTTATATGTACTGAGCATTCTGATCAGCTTGGCACCCATGTAACTCCAAACAAGCGCGCTCCGTGAGCAAGGCTCAGCAGTCAGCAGGGGCTTGGACGCAGGCGCCCGAGGCGGAGCCATTCCAGCTTGCAAAACCTGGCGTTTTAGTGTGCGCAATGCGAGAGCAACACCTCTTTGCCACAAGGTATGTAATATATGCATCTCCCGAGAGCAGACTTGCCGGCATTGTCAGCCTGGCCACCGCCCGCCTGCGCAGATACAGCGGCGGGGGAAGAGCGGCGGCGGAGCGGCGGGCGGCAGCAGGCCCCAGTCCTTAGGCACTGCCCGACCGCTAGTGGAAATTGCCTTCGACTTGAACATTAGCCCGAAACAGCGCATCAGCGACCCGAACACGTTTCAGGAGAGCTGGCGGGAAGCGAGGGCGCACACGCGATGCCGGTGCAGGCTAAAGCGCAGCGCTCCGGGCAGCCCATTCACTCTCTCACACCAATTGAGATCATCAGGCAAGCTTTGCAAGCTCCCAGCACCCTCCAGCAGCACACCCCGCCACATGGACCCCCGGCACTTGCTGCTCGTTGCTTGTCTGCTCGCCGCCGCACTGCCCGATGCGCAAGGTGAGGCTAAAGAGCGCAACTGAGGGCCGCGGACGGGCCTGGAACCCCGCGATACCGACCACCCGTCCTTCCCGCCCCCATGTGCAAGGCGGCGGGACGCCGTCCACTTTTCCTCAACCCGAGCTTCCTGCTTCCCTCTTGCAGGCCGCCTGCTGAAAGACTCGACCTCAACCACCATCCCATCAGCAGCCGGCAGCCAGCGCCTGCCCGGCAGCGCCCTGCCCGCCACCGCCGGCGGCCCCTCGCCGCTGCTCAATGCGCCGTCCACTGGCGGCTGGCAGCGCGTGCCGGGGGCGCAGCCGGTGACCGCAGTCGGCTCTCACGGCACCCCAGACATGCAGCCGCGCATCATTGACGGCGACGTCGACCAGCAGGCTGCGCTGTTCCCATATGCCGCCTTCATCCAGTGGAGGATCAACGAAACTGCGGCCTTCCGCTGCAGCGGCTCGCTTGTGGGCCCCTCCCACGTCCTCACTGCCGCACACGTAAGGATTTGCTGCAGTGGCACTGCTGACTGACTGCCAAGCACAGCAGCTGATTCAAACTGCAGTTGAAGCGCTGTGGTACCCGGCTTGTTCAAGTCCCGCCTGACCGCTGCGCCGCCATCCACACCCCCATTGCCTGCAGTGCCTGGACAGCGAGGGCCGCAAGGCACAGCCCCACGAGCTGCGCATCTGGGTTCGTGGGGACTGGTTTGACGCGGCGGCCGCCTACCCCCATGAAGGTGAGGGTCGCTCAGCAGTGCTAGCATYCCAGCGCACCCACCTGCCACTGCTGCTGCTCATGATGCAGCGGCAGCGTTCGGAAGCTTGTGCGCACATGTGCCCAGCCTGGTGCCCAACTCAAGCGCCTGCTAGCACAGCACTCTCGGCTGCCGCCCTGCTCACTCTGAGTCCCCTGGCGCTATGCCTGTCCCCTGCGTCTGCAGGTTATGGGGATGCCGACAGGTTCAGCTCCAAGCCCTCCAACGATGTGGGCCTCGTTGCACTGGCCAGCCCCAGCTCGGTTGCACCTGTGCGCCTGCCGGAGGGGCCGGCAGAAGGGCAGGCAGCCACCCGCCAGCTGGCGGTGCCGCTGCCCAGCGCCGGGGCCAAGGTGTGGGCCGCTGGCTTCGGGATTACCGAGGAGGGAGACACGTCCGACGTGCTGAGGTGAGGAACTGGCAGAAGATGGCAAGCCTGTGCGGCACCACACATTGGCGGGTGCACTGGTGCCCCTGCAGTGCATGGCCCGCATCTGCCACCTGGAGCATCTAGCAGGCCGCAACCTGCGCACCTGGCCAGCCCTGCACTGACCCATCCCTGCGCTCACTCCCTTTTGCCCTGTTCAGGTACACAGACCTCACGGTTTTTGCAGACACCGAGTGCCCGCCGTCGTACACTGACGACTTCTGTGCTGGCGGCCAGAGCGGCTTCACTTGCCAGGTGGGAAACAGGGGGGAGATGGGAGGCAGGGCAGGAGGCAGGAGGAGGGTATGAGCCCGCATTGATTTCTGGAGCTATGCTCGCGCCCGCCAGTGCACTGACCGACCGCCTTGCTGTCCCATATGGATGCAGGGCGACAGCGGCGGCCCCATCGTGCTGCCCNAGCTTGAGCGGCGACGTGGTGGTTGGCGTGACCAGCTGGGGACCCGCCGACTGCCGCACGCCATACAGCTTCTACACACGCATCGCCGACCACCTGCCATGGCTCAAGGCCAAAATGGCGCTGCCCATCACCGCTGGTGCTGCCGCCGGTGCCGGCCTGGGCGGCAGCAGTGGCAACAGCGGCAGCGGCAGCCTCTCAGACGTTTTGGGAGACCTGCTGGGCCTACTGCCGGCCAGCCGGTAGCTGGCCGACGGCAGCTGCAGTCCCGACTATGCATCGCCATGCAGCCACAATTGAATCCTTGATCTGTCCCAGCACTGCCATTTGATTTGCACAAATATGCATGCCACGCGTGATATACACTGACCTTGTCTGATAGAAATAACTGAATGTGCGCAACTATCTGTGACCAGATCTGACCAAATCAACCTCATGATGCACTGGTTGTAATTCTCATAAAAACGGCACCTGTGCGTTGCCATTTGAACAGTGAGCGCTGCAGCTGCGGAGCAAGACTGATGAGCATATTGAGCTAACCGTGGGCTGTAGGTACACTGGATGGAGGACACGCAATATAATATTCAGCCTCTATCTGAATGCTGAGGACAAAGGGGCAGGGTCAATTCACGTCCGGAGCTCAGCGGCGGCAGCGGGGGCGGCGGCGGCGAATGGCGAGGAGCGGGCGGCCCCTGGAATAGTAATTTCTATGTTGTAGTCAACTCGTGCACATCATCTGCTGGCGATCAGGGGGCCGTTTTGTAGCTTGTAGCGGCCTGGTCGTTTGCAGCCGTCCTCTGGGCAGGCCGGCTCCTGTCGATCACTGGCGGGATCGCGCATCGACGACGTTGCACTTCCATCCAAAGGTGTGCAGCAGCGCCGCTGTAGCCGTTCAAGGCGAACCAAGTTGCTGCGGCCGGATGCAAGCAACGAGACGCCCCTGGCGTCACCCCTAACTTGCAGACCCGCCGTCAGAGGCATGGTAGACGCGCAGCCGCCTGCCGCCCCTGCCCAGCAACCCCCCGCCGCCGTCGCTGCCGAGCCAGCAGCAGCGATGCCCGCCAACCCGGCATCGGGTGACTGTGCCACAAACGGCACCCGCAAGCGGTCGGCCTCGCCAGCTGCAGCCACAGCAGCGCCTCCCGCCAAGCAGGGCGGGCGGGGACNACCCGCCGTCAGAGGCATGGTATACGCGCAGCCGCCTGCCGCCCCTGCCCAGCAACCTCCCGCCGCCGTCGCTGTCGAGCCAGCAGCAGCGATGCCCGCCAACCCGGCATCGGGTGACCTGTGCCACAAACGGCACCCGCAAGCGGTCGGCCTCGCCAGCTGCAGCCACAGCAGCGCCTCCCGCCAAGCAGGGCGGGCGGGGACGCGGGCGGGGCCGGCGGGGCGGCCGCGGCGGCCGCGGCGCCGCCGTCGCCGCAGCAGCTCAGCCTGAAGAGCTAGTTAAGCTTGGGCCGGAGATTCCGCGTGATTCGGAGTGGCTGCGCACCGGCTGGCGCCCCGTGCGGCTGTCCAGAACGGACAAGGCCGGGGAAATCGAGCTGGACGAGCGACAGCTGGCGGCAGCCAGCGAGGCAGGCTATCGCACGGTGGGTGCTGCACCATGGATGGCCAAGGAGGGTGCTTGCTTGCTGCTTGTTACGTGCGACTCCGCCCTGCCTGCTGTGCATGGATTAGTAATGCAGCTGAGCAGCAAGGTCGCATGCATGGGGCGCCGCCGCCAGGGCGACATGCCTGCCTCCCCAAGCTGTTGCCTGCTCAGATGCCACATGTGTCCCTGCTCTTGACTTGAGGCCGCTGCCGCCGCTTCCCCTGTGCAGGTGCGAGCCACACATGGCGCCCACAGCGGCACTTGGTACTACGAAGTGCGCATTGACCGACTGGGGCCAAGTGGAGCAGCCAGGTGGGCGGGCCACAGTGCGCATCTGCCTTGCCTGCTGCTGCCTGCCGTAGCTTGCAACCCCATTGGACGGCTTGCTTGCTGCCCCCTCCGCTGTTCCAGCGCTGCGCATGTGCAGCGCTGCGGCACTTGCCCACACCCTGACAACCCTGCTGCCCGCAGGATTGGCTGGGCCACGCGGCAGGCGGAGCTACACGCTCCAGTGGGCTGCGACGAGCAGGGGTACAGCTACCGCAGCCAGGGCGGCAGCAAGGTGAGGGGGCAATACTGGTTCGGCTTAGCGCATCAACAGCACGTTGTGAGGAGTGTTGCATGGGCAGCGCCTGTGCTGCTGCTGCGGTGGCGTGGATGTGGGTGACGCTTGCATGGGACGCAGGTGCTGTTGGGCCTCTGCTGCTGTGCATGCTTTGCCGTGCCGCGCCACGGCGTATCAGGCTGTGCCACGCTGTGCCTTCTCCTGCCCACACAGGTGCACAAGGGGTGGCGAGAGGACTATGGAGAGGCTTTCAGCGAGGGAGACGTGATTGGCTGCCTGCTGCACCTGCCGGAGGGAGGCCGGCCGTTTGAGAAGGGGCCCGCGGGTGAGCTGCGGCGGCAGTGGAAGAATGAGCTGCTGTGCTTTTGCTCAGGACTGGGGTGTGCAGGTGCAACACCAGAGAAGTGGGCGCCACCCACCGTGCAATGCCACCGCTTGTCTTTTGCAGACATAGTGCGTGCCNACAAGGGCAGGCTGTTACTTGCCAGCCTGCACAGCACACTTAACAGCTGCNTTTTGTACCGATCCTATGGATCCCTGCTGCACTTGTCCGCCAGATGTGGTGCGCTACAAGGGCAGGCTGTACTTCCCAGCCTAATGAGCATCTTAAATCGATGTTTACATGCCAACCCTTCACCCTGCAACCTCCGTCTTCCGCAGAGGTGGTGCGCTACAAGGGCAGGCTGTACTTCCCAGAAGACCCCGCCCCTGCCCAGCCGCAGCCGCTGCCCGGCAGCTTTGTGGCCTTCACCCGCAACGGCAGCCTGCAGGTGGGCTGGGTGCTAAGAGATAAAGCAATGCCAGCCTGCAGGTGGGCTGGGTGTTGAGAGATAAGCAATGGCAGCCTGCAGGTTTGGCTGGCTGTGGAGGTGTGGCTTTATGCAGTCCATGGAGCAGCTGCCGAGCCGGGCCATGGGCTGCCATGAGGCACACACAGGCTGCTTGGCTGCCATGTGAGATGGGAGTGCATCGCTGCTGGCTTGACGTTGCAGGTGGCTGCGCCCCCTACAGCAGGCGGCGGCAGGCATGCCCTTTGGCCGACTGCTCTGCATGCCACAACAGACCGATGCCTCTGCATGCCACATCCCTCCCCTGGCTTCGCAGGGCAAGGCATACGAGGGGCTGCGAGAGGGCACTTACTACCCCGCCCTCTCCCTCTTCACCGACCGCCGGAAGCAGCAGACGACAGCCGCCGTGACAGTCAACTTTGGAGACAGCCCCTTTGCCTTCTCGCCGCCCACCATCGAGGGCTGCCCGCCGCCGCGGCCGATGTGTGAGCTGCCAGGCCCGCGGCCGCAGGCAGCGCAGCAGCAGGAGCCTGCCGCCGCAGGGCAGCAGGAGGAGCAGCAGCAGCCGCAGGCAGAGCAGGCGCAGCAGCAAGAGCAGCAGCAGCAAGCGCAAGAGCAGCAGCAGCAGGCGCAGCAAGCTCCGCCGTTAGTCGGGCAGGCGGAAACGGCAGCTGGGGCGCCGGCCGCCATGCAGACTGGATGATCGTGCTTGGTTGCTTTCATGTTCGATCAGAAGTGCAACATGCCCAACGTGCAGCGGTCCGTCCTGCAGGCTGGCATTCAGCCGCCATCGCAGCTCCAAATTGGCGTGTTTACAGGGCTGTCCCACATTTAGTGCAGTTCATCTTTGCAGCCTGGGGCACGAGGTGCTGCGCATGTGCACAAGCTGGCTCGACTGGCTCAGCTGGCGCCCACGTGCCGGCTCCTCGGCGGCGGCTAGCTGCGGGCCCATGGCCGCCTCTTGCTAACAGCGCCTGTCTTCGAGAAGCCACTTCGTGCGTCAACAACTCCTCGTGCGAGTCAGCCCGGGCGCAGGAGGTGGACAAAACAAACCGCGTGCGCCCTCCAGACGCTGCTGGAGCCAACGGCTGCCCGATCTGCGATGTAGGCAGCCCCCCAAAGATGGTGCCGACGCTACAGGAGCCCCAGCGGCGCAGGCTGCTGGAGGCCGGCCAGGAGGTCAAGGTCTTTGCCGTGGAGGACGACACTGTCACTGAGGCTGGTCGAGGTGTGCGCAGAGCGCCCTGATCTGCCGACCGTGCTGAGAAGCTTCTGCTGCCGCCGCCGATGCTGCCGCCGCTGTGGCAAAGACTGCGCAACAGTGGACTGTGGAACTGCGTTTGCCGGGCACAGAACCTGGCATAAGAGTGCTCACCAGCGTCTTGCCCACTGGTACAGTGTGTGTGCGCAGTGGATTGTTGTGTTGCCCACCCAGCTGTCTCTCCCTCTCCTCTCCTCCTGTTGCCAGCGGGGTGGATCGAGGCGTCGCTGCATCTCATCACAATCATGTTTGGAGCCGGCGTGCTGGTGAGCAAGGCGTCCATGAGGCTGGGGTAGGGTGGTGGTACAGTAAGCTCGCCAATCTATCCGGTCCACCCGCAGCTTGGTGGGTTCAGGCTGGCACAACCGTCCAAACTCGACCGCTGCGGCTTTGCAACTTCTTCCGTTACTTGAGCGATCCCTCGGCGTATCCCTTCCCTGCCCACCCGCCTGCAGGGCCTGCCCTACGCGCTGGCCAGCCTGGGCTGGGTGCTGGGCATCGCAGTCCTGGCCCTGGCCACCGGCGCCTCCGCCTACTCAGCCTCCCTGCTGGCAGAGGTGTGGGGCGCTGCTGGCCGCTGTACTGTCACAGTAGCTGCTGCTGCCTGCCTGCATGCCGCCCTGACACAGTGTGCTGCAGTGGGTGCATCGGTACGTTGCTGGTGGCGCCGCCCCAAAACCTTATAAGCTATGGACAGCTCCAGCACCCCCACCTCTACCCTGCCGCCATGCACTGCCGGTCCGGCCATCAAACTGAACCGCATGCAACTCCTTCCCCGCCCGCAGCTGCACACGCTGAGGGATGGGCGGCGCGTGCGCACGCTGCGTGCGCTGGGAGACGAGGTGTGGGGCCGCCGCGGCCGGCGGTGGCTGATGGCGCTGCAGCTCACAGACATGGTGTGTGTGCTGTCTGCTTGACCTGGCTGCGAGTTGTGCCCATTGCCGCTTGCTTGCATGTTAGAGAAGCGGTGGATCGCTTTGGTGCTGGGTGTTTGGTGTTGGTGATTTCTGCGTGCTTCTCCCCTTGCATGAATGCCCATCTGGCCCTCGCTTGTGCAGGTGGGGGGCGTGCTGATCTACACCGTTGTGGGCGGCGCTTCCCTGGCCAACATCGCCGGCGGCTGCTGGGGCGACAACGGTGCGCGGCGCATGGGTGGCCCTGCCTTAAGGCTTGGGCTTACTGGGAGCTTGCGAAGTTGCCTGGGTGCCCATGGCCCCATCGTATTGTGTAGCAAACACTCATGCCCGCATGTTGAATGCGCAGGTGCGGCGTGCGACAGCCAGGAGGCCCTGGTGCCGTGGACGCTGTGCTTTGCCGCCGCCATGGTGGCGCTGAGCCAGGTGCGCGGGGATGCATAGGGTAATGTGGAATGTGATGCACCTGCTGGCCTTGGGAGGTGCAGCCAGCAAGGAATCAGGCGCTCGCTTGCTGCGCATGTGTGTGGGCTTGCACTGAGCATTCTCAAGCACTGCACTGCCAAGCTGGTTTCCGCTGGAATGTATTCCTCACGGCTCCCCTCCCATGGGATTTGCCCTTGCAGTTCAAGGACTTCCACGCGCTCACGGTGAGTGCAAGCCGTTGCTGCATCTCAGCTATCTGCCATGCGGTGAAGCACCACACAGCAGAGCTGGGGCAGACGCATCGCCGTTACACCAGGCTGCACACAAACTGCCTGCCCTGCCTTCCCACGCGCGCCTCCCGCATGCCACCGCATCATGCGGCTGCTGTGCGGCACCCCCACGTGCCATGCAGGTTGTCTCGTTTGTGGGAGCGGTCATGCCCCTTGTGTACGCGGGAGTGGCCTTTGTCTCAGTGCTGGTGAGCTCCCTGGGCTCCAACCGCTGCTCACTAACGTACCCAAACGATTATGGGACGCATGTGGCTGCGCATTCGGACTGCATGCCGGTCCCCGCATTGCACATCTGGTTTGGTCTGGCCAAGGGTCTCAAAACGCAGCTGAGCAGGAGTGCCGCTCCATTATGTCCCTGTGATGTAGTCGCATGGCAGGGCGGCGCAGGTGGACTACACGGCTGTGGAGAGGGGCGGCACCCTGGGCACAGCGATGAATGTGCTGTCGGC
Source organism: Chlorella ohadii (assembly GCA_025026875.1). Lineage (NCBI taxonomy): Eukaryota > Viridiplantae > Chlorophyta > Trebouxiophyceae > Chlorellales > Chlorellaceae > Chlorella > Chlorella ohadii. The sequence continues at coordinate 426,265 of JADXDR010000025.1, forward strand.
GTGAGTGCTTAGTGGCTGGCCAAGCCAACTGCTAGTTGCATGCTTGCAAACTGGTGCACGAGTGACGCTCGAGCCTGCTACGTGGCAAGCAGTTGAGCGCCACACCCAACTTTGACAGGCTGCTCATCTCTTTCTGCCGCCGCGTGCCCCTACATGCAGGGTCGGCGCCATGCACTACGCGTTTGGCGGGCAGGTCAGGCAGATATGTGCATTAAGCCTAGAAAACTGCCTTGCAATCTTGCAGCAGCAGACCCACCTGCATGAGATTTTGTTTGGTTCACCCTCCCCCCTTTTTGCTGTGGGCTCCCCTCGAATGCCCAGGTTGTGCAAAACGAGGTCACGGCGACCGTCAAGACGCCGCCGTCCGTGCTGCACACCATGCGCAAGGCCCTGGCTGCCACATACCTGTGAGCTGGGCTGCTGCTCTGCAGGTGTTGCAATGCACGAACCAACGCATTAACGTGGCGCGTTATCGTGGCAGAGGGCAACGCCCAGCAGCGTCACACCTGTAATCGTGGTGCTTCCACCCACTTGTATTGCAGAGTGATCGGCGTCTGCTACTTTGGCGTGGCAATAGGCAAGCTTAAAATCCTAGATTTGCTTAGAGGCCTGCAGGGTCGCGCGCTGATTGCTGCGGGCCTGTAGCCAGCTGCTGCGAGCCTGCACCCACCACTGGTTAGTGCACATGTCGTATCTGCCAAGTGGCCTCGACCTGCCTTCATTCTGCCGCGCAGCTGGCTACGCCGCATTCGGAAATGCGGTGACCGGCAACATCCTGCAGTCCATCCCACAGTGAGCCTTCCTGCCCTGACTACCCCTGCTTTGGTGCTGCTGCGGGGCGTGCCTGTTGGGGAAGCACCTCCTGTTGTCAGGGGCAGCACCTCCTGTGGTTGCCAAGTCCCTTTGACTGGATGTCAGTACACACACGCCGGCATCAACAGCCTGCTTGCTTGCCTTTATCCTCTTTGCAGCCGCGGCCCCGCCATTGTGGCAAACGTGGCTGTGCTGGTGCACGTGGGGGCGGCTTGCCCCGCCTTCAGCATGACGGTGCGGCTTGTCGTTGCTGGACGATTGATGTGGGTGCTGGGTGCCCCTGTAAGCAAACCAACTTCTTCAGTTTCGCCACTCCACGCTTCACCGCTCGCACCTGTCCCTGCAGGTCTATGAGCTGCTTGAGGAGCAGGCGGCTCAGGTGGGGCGCTGCCGCTGAAACTGCTTGTATGGATCGGCATGTGGAGGCAGCTGCAAACAGGCAGCGCTGGATCGCCTGGGCAGACAGGCCAGGTTGTAAAAGCTGCCGGCTCCAGCCTGCCACGGCCTGCCAACTCGTCACACATGTGCCTCCTCTCTGCTCCCCCACGCAGCGCAAGCTGCTGCCGCTGCCCATTGCGTGCCGCCCCTGGCTGGCGCGCCTGGTGGTTCGCACCGCCTACATTGCTGTGGTTACTTTCTGCGCGGTAGGTGAATCAGGCGCTTAGGATGGATGGCGGGACGATGCTGCGCATGGTGTGGTGCAGCTGCCGGCAGGATGGTTCGCAGGAGATTGGTGCTCAGCGGCTGTGAACTTGCACTTCCACCGCCCCGCTGACGCGGCATTCACTGTCCCGCCCCCTTCGTGCCCTGCAGCTCAAAGTGCCGTACTTCAACCAGCTCAGGTGCGCTCTGGCTTGTATCATGGAAGGGAGGTAATCAGCATTTGGCAAATTCAAGAGACTTTCCTGCTCACCCATGCACCCTTTTCACGTGCCTCTTCTCCCGGCGCAGCGGCCTCAAGGGCGGCGCCTGCATGGTGCCCCTGTGCTTTGTGGCGCCCATCGCCCTGTGGACAAGCTACAACCGAGGCTACGGCGCCAGCAAGCTGCGGTTGGCAGTCAACTATGCGCTGATCGCGCTGCTGGGCTGCATCTCCCTGGCGGCCACCGCCGGATCAGGTGTGTCACACTGTGTGCAGGAACAGCAGTACAATCTGCTCACTGTGGCTGCCTTGGGAGCCCAGATGCAGTTTCGTTCTCGTAGCCACCTGCACGCACGTTGCCTAGCCCATCAAGCTCGCCTACTAGGCTGGCGCTGTGGGGACCATCAAGCTCGCCACCCTTCCCTCCCATGCCTGCAGTGTATCAGCTGGCGGAGTCAGCAAGCGTCGCCAAGGCGCTCGCCTGCAAGGCCGCGCTSMCCAAGGCGACATAGCGAGTCAGCACATCTCCCAAGCATTTCTCGGCGCATCCCACAGCCTGCTGGAGTGGAGCGACTGCACAGAGAGCACTGCACAGAGAGCGCGTAACCACCATTTGTTTCTGAGAGAGAGGAGAGCAGGCAGCACGAACAATGATGCCCTGAGAGCAACTGCCATGAGAGTCTGATTTGCGAGCGGCCACTGCTCACTACCGAGAGCGAGATTACCACACGGCATGCAAAACTCAACTGTCCAACCCATCCATTCCAAAACAATTCTCCATTCAAGCCCGGAATATCTATTATCAGGAGGCCATCCTGCCAAATTGCAGCCCTCTGCCCATTAATTTCTCCATCTTCTGTCTGCCTGCTACCCATGTAAGCATCCCATTCAAGCGTCGCGTGCTCAGTTGGCTGGCCGGGCCCCGCCCATCTGCCGAACGTCTGCCCTGCCTACGGCGCACCAGGCAGTCACAAAATCAATCTGGGCAAAGTGCTGAAGAGAAGGCAGTGCTGGCGGGAGTCCAGTAAAGGGAGCAGGTAAGCAGGGTTGAACATAAAGAATGTGGAGCCAGCCCAGAGCTCCACGCCAAGGTGGGCAGCAAGCCCAGCTTAGGCGTCCGCGATAATGCTGCAAGTCGCTGCTGCGGCTGCGTCAAGAGGCTCCAGGCTGCTTTGGAAAGCTGCCGGCCATCCTCAGAACTCCATGAAGAGGCGGCGCACCTCCTTGTAAATGTCCTCGGCGGAGCGGTCGGCATTGATGCGCGCCACCTGGCGGCACGGGACACAGCAAAGGGCAGCAAAAGCAAGTGAGTCACCGGCAGAGCTCTGCTGCCCAGACTGCTCGCGTGGCAAGTGCCTGGATCACMACAGCGCAGCGCATGCATGTGCTGCTGCTGCTGCTGCTGCTGCTGCTGCTGCTGCTTGGTTTGCCGCACAACCAGCAGTGGTGGATCCCCAAGCCCCCCTGCCCCCTGCCCACCTTGCCCAGCGCCTCGTAGTGCTGGATGACGGGCATGGAGGAGTCGATGAACACCTGCAGGAGGTTGGGAAAGAACGTTGATAGTGAAGAAACGCGGGCGACTTGGTAGCAAAGCAGGGGCAGCGGCTTCCTGGAAGTTCGAGTCACACCCGCCTCCCTCAGCAGCAATCAGTATGCCGCCTGCTTTGGCAGCACCGGCCTCCAGCAGCAGAAGGCCATGCTTGACCTGGCACGCACGTGGAAGCGCTTGCGGATCGTCTCGATGTTGTCGTCGGTGCGGCCCTCGTTGCGCCCCAGTAGCCGCCGCTCCATCACCTGGGCGGCGTGAGAGCACAGGTGGGTGGGCATTTCAGTTCAGGATCGGTGGCAACTGGAGTTCAGGATCAGTGGCAGCTGGGGCGGCCGATGCTGGTCAGATGACCGCAGCGGGAAGCCTGCTGGGCAGCTGCCTGAGCCGTGAGCACCATCTGCAGCCGCCAGCAGAGCCCTTTGCCTTGTGAGCAACTGGCACAACCGTATGATCCCACTGTCGCACCTCCTCGGGGCAGTCGAAGAAGAGCACAAACTCGGGCTCGATGCCCGTCTGCGGCAGGGGCGGGCGGCACACGCTCAGTTCGTCGCTGCACACAGCTCGCTGAACCACAAGCTCCCCTGGTTGGATCTGCTGCCCCGCAGCAACACTTGCCAGTCATGCACCGCACCCGTGGCACACCCGCACTCCCCCACCTGCATCCCCATACCTGCTTCTCAAACGAGGCGCGGTTCTCCTCGTTGCGCGGGAAGCCGTCGATCAAGAACTTGTGCTTGCCGCTCTCGTCCATGGCGCGCTGCAGCAGGCTGATGGTGACCTGCAGGCGGGCAGGCGGTACGGCACGATACGAGAAGCTGTGGGTTTCAGCTACTTGCACATTGCAGGCTCTCGCGCTGCATGCACTCTGGTCGTCTTGGCACGCCTGCCACGCCCAGCAACTCAGCAGCCCGGCGGCAAGAGCTCAGCAGCATCCCAGCGGAGCGCCCGCAACCTCGACTCACGTAGCTGGGCACGATCTGGCCGTTCTTGATCATGTCGGCCACCATCTGGCCCTCGGGGCTGCCGCTCTTCATGTGCGCGCGCAGCAGGTCGCCCGCGCTGCGCCGGTGTGGGAAGAGGGCAGGCAGCAGAGAGTGAGGCGCGCCACACCTCCACCAGCAGGCACCCAAGCCAGCCAGATGCAGCTCCAATTTCCCTTATGCGGGGAGCGGCAACTCAGCAAAGCTGAAAGCCCTGCTGCGCCCGCCCACCCACCTGAGGTGCGCCACCCCAAACTCCTCCACCAGCCGTGCGCTCTGCGTGCCCTTGCCGCTGCCGGGGCCGCCCAGCACAAACACCACCTGCGCGGCAGCGTCGGGAGGCGGCGCGGCACAGCAGGCGAAGGATTGGGTGGCAGCAGCAGCGGCGTGCACACCAAGCATCAGTGGCAGATTTGAGCCTCGGAGACGAGCACACAGCAACCTGGCAGGCCAGCGGTCGGTCGGCAGACTAAGCTGACACAGCCGGACGTCTGCTCAGCACCAGACCATGTGCGCCGAGCACCCACCTTGTGGCGGGTGGGGTCGTCCTTAGCCTTGGGCGGCGTGGCCTTGGGCGGCCCGGCCAGCTGCTGCAAGGGCAGGTGGAGGCAGGTGGAGGCGGCATACAGCAGCGGTTGATGTCTTGCTAAAACAAGCAGCACCCAACGAGCGTACCCAACTGCAGCCGGTCAACCGACTCGGGAGTCGGTTGCAGTGCCGCCAGCGCACCTCGGCTGCTGCGGCGGGCGTGCAGCCCSCGCTGGGRGGCTCTGCCACGGTCATCAGGCCGGCTGCTGCGAACCCCAGAGACACCTTGCCCCAGGGGAACTGGCGAAGGGGAAGGGCGGCGGGGGGAAGGCGGCGGTGTCAGGCGGCGGCAGCGGCGGCGGCGGCAGCACCCAAGGCCTTGCTGGGCGTGCGATCGCGGGCTCTTTGGCAGCGCCCGCCCTCACCTTGCTGCGTGCGAGGCCCGCGCCCTGCGCCGCTGCAGAGGTGGTTGCACACTCAAACGCGCTGCTGCTGAGGGCGGGGCCGGCCCTCCCGCTGACCGCTGCCTGCCTGGCGAACTGCGCTACTGCCTGTGCGAGCCGCCTGCGGGCCGCTGCCATTCACGCCGTGGGCAGCAGGGTCGGCTGGGGCCTGAGGAGCGGAGGTGCTCGCTGGAGGGCGATCGCAGCAGCAAATGTGGGCTGTGTGGGGGCCTGCAGGCCGTGCATTGCCCATTTTGGTCTGCCCATCACATGCAGCGACCGAAGTGAGGAAGCGGAAGCCCGCTGCTGTCGTGCTTGTCCTGTCATCAAGAACAATTGTAACGCGATCCAATTGCCCGCCGCCCGTCTGGCGCCTCTCACCTGGAACCCTGCCCGCGGCCTCTCGCTAGGAACTCGCTGAAGGGGCCAGGTGCAGTGGGAATGGTTTGATGGGACATGCAGCAGACACTGGATGCCCTGCCTGGGCGCACAAGCCTGCTGATGCACCGCCGCCTGTGTTCGTCGCCGCCCACCTCTCTTTGGAAGCTCGCCTCTCCATGCAGGCTGAGCAGCCATGGCGGTGCCGCCGTTCCACCTAGCGTTTCCTGTGCACAGCATTGAGGCGGCACGGGACTTTTACATCGGGTGGGTGCGCTGCGGGTGTGGTGCTCGGCTGCCTGCCAGCGGGAGCAGCAGCTGCTACCGCGCCGGCGCTCCAAAGCATGCGCATCAATCACGCGTTGCTGACGCCGTACATCCCGAATCGCTCTCCCTGTTGCCAGCAAGCTAGGCTGCAGCGAGGGGCGCAGCGCGGAGCGCTGGGTGAGCGGCTGCACACGCTGGCAGCTGTGCAAGTGGGGATGCTGACTGCCTTCTGCCGACTCGCAGGCCTCGGTACTACGGCTGCTGCGCCGCTTGCCTTCATTAGCATCAATGAAACCCCACTTTTTGCACGTTTGCCAGGTGGACTTCAACATGTTTGGCCACCAGATCGTGGCGCACCTAGTCGACGGCTACTCGGCAGCAGCCAGCCACAACAAGGGTGCGGGGAGGAGGCGGTGCAGACACCGGCTGGCACCACTTGACGGCGTGTGCGGGACAGCAGCGGAGCGTGCCTGCCATGCTGCTGGGTCGCTGGGCTGCAGCACAGCTCCCAGAAGGCTTCTGCTCTCCGTGCTCTTTTCTTCACTATTTTCCAGTGGATGGAGACCCCGTGCCCGTGCCCCACTACGGCGTGACCCTCGGGGTGCAGCATAAGCAAACCCTCCCCTCCTTCCCATCTTTGCCCCTCCAGTGGATGGAGACCCCGTGCCTGTGCCCCACTATGGCGTGGCCCTCGGGGTGCAGCAGTTCCAGCAGCTGGCCGAGCGCTGCCGGCAGCAGGGCGTGGCGTTTGTGATAGAGCCGCACCTGCGGTTCCAGGGTGGGCGCTGCTGCTGCTGCTGCTTGCACTGCTGCTGGCGCTGCTGTGTGATGGTGCTGGTGTTGCCTGTGATGGTGCTGCTGGCGGCGCTGCCCCTGCTGCTCGCTCTGTTGCTGCCGCTGTGCTCTAAAGCTGCTGCTTGCTCTGCCGCAGTTGCGTGGGTGCACTGGTGCTGCGCTGGCAATCGTTGTGCTGCTGTCCTTGCGTGCCCTGGCTTTGCTTGCTCTGGCTCTGCCCTGCTTGCTCTGCTGCTGAGATACGAACTGCAAACTTGAGCTAGTGCACTGCACACACCATCCCCTCGCCTGCAGGCCAGCCGGGGGAGCAGTGGACCATGTTCTTTCTCGATCCTTCCGGCAATGCGCTGGAGTTCAAGGCGATGACCAACCCGGACAACCTGTTCGCCAAGTACCGGGTCGACTGAGGAGGCAGTACGAACACACGCACTGCAGTTGCGATGCCCAGCTTGGCCAGCCATGTCGCCCAGGTTGACTGGCCCGGCGATTGGAGGCCTACGTTGGCCAACACAAGAGTAAACCTGCCTATCAGTATTCCTAACTCGTCCCACTCAGTATTCCTAACTCGTCCCACTGAGTACCACTTCCCCTATCAGCCCATAAAACTCTCTCTTGTAACAGTGTGGCATGCAGCAGCATGGGGAGCAGTGTGGGNAGGGAAACTCGCAGGGGCAGTGGGGCAGGTGGGAGGGAAAGGAAATGTGGCTGTGGGATGTGCTGGAGAGGCAGCGCTGTTGGGGCATGCGCTGAGCACGAGGCGCTGCGCAGGCAGGACACAAGCTATCACAGTGCGTAGGCTTAAGAGGACAGCGCCTGCTGCAGCTGCCCACGACGCAGCGCAAAGGTCCATGGCCACCACGCTTGGTGCAGCAGCGCCGCCAGGGAGGCAGGTCGCGAGCTCAGGGAAACAGCGCCTGCTGCGCCAGCATATTGCGTTGGCTCAGGGGAACAGGGCCTGCTGCAGCAGCGCCGCCTCACCGTGTTGGCTCAGCAGCAGCCAACGCTCCAGCAAGTTGAGCTCAGGGGAACAGCGCCTGCTGCAGCAGCGCCGTCTCCTCGGGCAGGCCGAACAGCAGGTTCATGTTCTGGATGGCCTGGCCCGACGCGCCCTTCACCAGGTTGTCGATCACTGCACATAAGCGGTTGGCATTGGCAGCGATGTGGCTGTCAGCAAGGTTTGCACACCGGAGGGTTGGCAGCCGGAGGCGTGGAAATACCATCAGCAGGCAAGTACACAATGCGAGCAGAGTGAGCCGGATGTGGTGCTGCACGCAGCGGCGCATTCATTTCCAGGCACATCTGTTGCCGCACCCGACAGCACGATGGCGCGGCCGGGGATGCGGTCCTCAAACACTCCAATCAGGCAGTGGTTGCTGCCGCGCACATGGTGCGTCTGCAGGGTTGAGGGGCGGGTGGAAGAGTGGAGCAGTGGGGCCCCCATGCACAGCTGTTGCTGCAGTGGGCACAAGCGGCCTGAACGGCCGCTGTGGACCCGCTCAGTGCAACCAGTGTGCMCCAACACCCCGCCCAGCCTAGTTTAAACTAGTCTAACACCTTAGCGCCAGCCCCTGAGGGCCCAACTTCATGAGAGAATGAAATCAAGCACTCATGGAATGGTTGAAGGCATGCACCCATCCTGCCGCCCCTGTCACCTGCGGGACCTGCCCCGCCGGCAGCACGTGCACAAAGCTTTCCTCGCGGTACCGCTCCTGCAGGACAGAAGATGGGCAGTAACTGCGCTTAACCAAGAATGTGTTGAATGGCTCGATGCGGCACATCAGTGCAATCAGTAGCCCCGCGCACACAACCCCAGCTTCCTTGGCAATCCGCAACAGCCGCAGTCACCTGCAGGTGCATGCGCAGGTCGGCGGCGCTAGCCCCGTCAGCCATCAATCCAAAACCCCCAGCTACCTTCAAAAGCAATCGCTGGCTCACCTGCAGGTGCATGCGCAGTTCGCCAGCGCTAGCCCCGTCGGCCAGCTTGACGTAGCAGGCGGACTCCATGCCCCGGGTCATGGGCATGAGGTGGGGCGTGAAGCTGCAGTGGGTGGAGGCGCAAAATGGGGTATGCGTTCAACACTGGCGTTTGATCCACAACTCAATCACTTGGGAAGGGCTACCTGTCACAGCATAGTTGAACATATATGATGCAAGCAGCAGCCAGGTGCATGTATTCCCTGTTGCAGTCCACAGCCAGAGCCACAAGCAACCGCACCTGACGCGCACGTCCTTGCCGCACGCGTCCGACAGGCCCTGCTCAATCTCGGGCATGTGGCGGTGCCGGGTGACGGAGTAAGCGTTGATGCCCTCGGTCACCTGATTTCATGGGAGATGACAACACAGGTTTTGGTCAGCCCGCCTGGGAGCAAAAGAAGGGCAGCAGAAGCGCTGCCCTGGCTGCTGCAGCCCGGCCAAATCATCTCCCTGGTTGCTGTGCCCCGCCTGGTATTGATCTCATGAGGTGTTTGTCCAGCAATCCAGCTCACCTCGCAGTAGATGAGGTTCTGCTTGGCGCTGCGCCCCGCGCCGCTCACGCCTGCAGCGCAATGCAAACGCGCTCGCACATGGTGTTGGCACAAGGGACAAACCGATGCCCCCACGCACATTGCCAGCTCACAATCAAACAGCATGCGGACTGGGCCGCTCACCCGACTTGGCGTCGATGATGATGTCTTCAGCGGTGATGAGCCCCCTCCAGCTGTTTTCACGTACCCACTTCACACTGCCCTACAAGCCGCCAGCTTTAATCAAAACACAGCTGGGTCTCTCACCCGACTTGGCGTCGATGATGATGTCTTCAGCGGTGATGAGATTTGCGGCCAGCAGCGGCACCAGCGGCAGCTGCACGCTGGTGGGGTAGCAGCCGGGGTTGGCCACGATACGCGCCTGCCTGCAGGAGGGTGTGCCAACGCCAAACGCAGGCCGCTGGTTTGCAACAGCACTGCAAAGGGCGTTTGGAACAGCCAGCTGAGCAGACAAGCTCATGCCTAGCCAATGTCAGCCAGGTCTCCGTCTATTTTCCCACTCACTTGACAGCCTCGCGGTGCAGCTCGGTCAGCCCATACACCGCCTCCTTCTGTAGCTCAGGAGCCTTGTGCTCGCCGCCATACCTGCACTTGAGAAGGCAGGGTGAGAGGGGGTGGGTTAGGACTGTGCTATGCAAACCGCTCGACAGGACAGACACAGCCTTGTGCTGTACCCTGTGCATGTTTCCTGCGGCCTGGTAGCACACCACCTGCCCATTACCCAAAAGCTGCTGCTTGTGATGCTGCCCATGCAAAGGCAGGCAATGCATGCCAAAGCTTAGGCGGTGAGGGGCGCACCACTCAGCATATGTGTCCACGTTGCATAGCCTGTTCTGCTTTTTTTCTCAGACTAAAGCATCAACGGCAGCAGATTCGTACAAAAGGATGCCTTAGCAGAAACTCAGCGCACCACTCGGCATATGTGTCCACGTTGCGTAGCCTGTGCTGCTTTCCAGACTAAAGCATCAACGGCAGCAGATTCGTACAAAAGGATGCCTTAGCAGAAACTCAGCGCACCACTCGGCATATGTGTCCACGTTGCGTAGCCGGAAGTCCGCCGACAGGTCAACCACCTACTTGAGATAGGGCAGGTTGCACGGACAGTGAGCGGTGAAGACGATTCAACAAGTCCTGCGTGCCGAAAGTGCATCCCTGCTGCCCATGCAAACAGTCCTCCTGACCATGCAGCCCCTACTGCCGCCAATGCACAGCACAACGTGGCATGCGAGCTCATGCTTAGCCCTATATTTCACCTTCAGGTGGGCGGGCAGCGAGGCAAGGGTCTCCTGAGTGGTGGCGTGCGGCAGGCAGCAGAACACTGCGGCAAGGCGCGGCATGCAGGCAGCGATGCGGTCAGGCGGGGCTGGACGAAGGCTGGACTAAGCGCAGGGTCGGTCGAGTGGCAAGCGTCCCGCTGGTGCGCCATATGGTTGTTCTTGCCATGAGCAGCTGACGACGAGCGGTGTGACTAGCGCTCATCAAAGCTTGCCCACCTGCATCCACATTGTCCCATGCCACATCCTCGATCTTGACGAGGGGCAGGCAAAAGTTCAGAGCTCCCAGGAATGATCGCAACCTTCTCACCTGCATCCACGTTGTCCCACACCACGCCCTCAATCTTGAAGAGGGCAGAAAACTCAGGGCAGTGCAGACAACAATGAACCAAGCCCACCTGCATCCACATTGTCCCACGACACGTCCTCAATCTTGACCAGGGGCGGCACATCGCGGGCGGTCAGCAGGTGGGGGAACACGTCCGAAAAGTGCTGCAGGCGGGGCGGGCAAGGGGGTGCAGGAAACAGGGCAAGTGATGGGCAGGCGGGGTGTTGCGGGCAGGCTCCTGCAAGCAGCCGGCTGCAGTGCAGCGGAGAACACAGCTGCAGCATAGGTGTGCAGTACATAGCAGCACCTGAGCTCTCTTGACAAGTGCAAACCCATTGTCCGGGCTCCCAAGCAAGCCTGTGCAGCCAGCTCACCAGGCGGCAGGACCCACCCAGACCGCACCCAGCGCCCAACGCTTGCACTTCCGCCCAGCACCCACCTTGCCCGCCTGGCGGTCGCCGGTCAGCGTGGTGACCTTGAAGTTGGGGTGGAGGGCCAGCAGGCGAACCACCTCCTCTCCGGTATAGCCAGAGGCGCCCAGGACGGCCACACGCACCTGCTCTCCCGCACCCGCCTGCGCAGAGGGAGCGGGCGCCGGGCAGCGCAGCATGGGCGGCAGCAAGGCTGGTACACGTAGCTGGGGCGCCATGCGAGGCACAAATGAGCAGGCACAGCAGCAACAGCAGCAGCGGATGGGGTGAGAGCGCGGCCGTGGCGGCGCGGCGCTAGGGCGGCGGCGGCGGCCGACCGCTGGTGCGGCCGGAGCGCAGCGCACCTGCGCCCTGCATTGCACCACCGCCCTACGAGCCCTGGTGGGGCGGGCAGCTCGCGCCGTCSCGGCGCTAGGGCACTTGTGGGCCACCGACGCCATTTGGAGGCTCTGCTGGGCGCGATCGATACACAGATTGGACACTGTCTGCCGCCCGATGGATTAGCGCTAGGCGATGGGCCCGGAGGCGGAGGGTTGCCGCCACCGCCGGTCCGCCGCCGCCGCTGCCGCCGCAGCGTGCTCATGCATGCGCACGCTGGTGCAGGGCGCATCCCTGCCAATTGGAAGTTCAAGCTTGTCAGAGCAGCTGAACCAATGTCATCTGTATATCTGACTTGCGGGCGGAGCAGCCGCTGTGCGGTGGGGCGCAGCGCCACGCCTGCCGACGGTGGAGGCGGGCGATTGAGAGCGTTCGTGGTCCGCTGGGGGCGCACGGCTGCTGCCTGGCTCAGCAACAGAAGGCCGCTGCAGCTCTGGTTCTGCTGGCGTTGCAACCCCATGCCTCTAGCGTGCCACAGGGCCATGGGCTCATGCGGTGCTCCCACGGCCCCCCCTTAGCTTTGCGATACAGGGACGTAATTGGGGCGTCATCGCAGTCGGTCGCCCGAAACCTGCTCTGCTTGAAGGCACAGCTTGTCACTCTTGTTGACATTGGCAGCAGGAGGGCTGAGGCCATGCTTGCCAGCCCTGCAACCTTACGGGAATCGATGCCACCCTTGGAAAGCACTCGTACCCAAGGCGAGCGTTGGGGCTCCGGCCCCGTCACAGACACGGCTTGCGGGTGGGGCGCCGGGCAGCCGGGAGGGCGGGCGCTGTCACGAGCGGAGCATCCCCGAGCCCTTGAGAGGTTCGGGAATGTTATTGGCTATTCGATGTGCCGGAATGAGCTGAGCAGCGCTACATGCGTGTGACGCCGCTGCGAGGCAAGCACAAGTGCCGTTCCCGGCGGGCCCATCGCTTGGTCTGCCGGAGGGCCGCCCGCACGGCGTGGAGCCTACCAAACCATCCAGAGAGGCAGTCAACTTTATCAGGGCGTGCATCCAGGCAGTAAAGCCAGGCAAGCTACTAAACATCTGTTCGCCCCCAAAAATGGACCCTTTGCTGCATGGTGGGGCACCTCCAAGTACTGTGTGCGGGCTTGTAGGCCGCTTTGCAGGCGCTTTGCTCGCGGCAACTCGCTCTGCGGTGTGCAGCTGCACATTTCCAAGCATTTACAGGCCTTACTAGCGCTTGCTACGGCGCGTGTGCTTAAAGGCCGCCCCGCGCCTCCAGGCGAGCCAGCCAGGCGCTGCCGCGCCTTTCCCGCGATCAAGTGAGCATTTGCAAGCTACCAGTGGTGCGGCAGCAGGTGCTTGCAAGCAGGGGCAGGGGGGCTGCCCTGTGGTGCTCGCGGCTGCCCCAGCGGCGGGCTGGCGGAGGCTGCTGCGGCATCCCTGACCTGCATTGTCGTCTGCTAGCCTCCAGCGGCTGCCTCAAGCTAGCAGCACCTCCCTGCTACACGCAGCCCCCCGGCCGGCGTCCCCTGCAGCGGGCCGGCCAGGCCTCCCAGCCGGGTCTGAGCCCTACTAGGCAGAGGTGAGCGCGCCCTGACAGCAGGCGGGCGGCGGCTCACTGCAGTGTGTCCCCGCGGGGTTCCCGACCCGCACAGCCGCCGCTCAGATGGCAGTTTCACGTTGCGCTGGGGCGCCCAACANGGCCCCCCCTGCCCNTCCCCGGCTGCAGAATAGCGAGCCATGGAAGCTCTTGAGAGGCTGGCCTGGCTGCTGGTGCAGCAGCACGGCATGGCGCAGGGCGGCGGCGCCGCACCTGTCGCCGCCCCCAGCGGCAGCCCAGTTCCCGCGCCTGCCGCTGCCCAACCACTCAACTCCTGGCGCGGCCCATTCGACGCTGTTGCCAACGGCGGCGCGCCCAAGAACGGCGGCTCTGCAGAGGCAGCGGCAGCCGAGGCAGCTGCAGCGGCCACCAGCGGCGGAGAGGCGCCTCGTTCCACAACAGGCGCCAGCGGGGAGGCGGGCCAAGTGTCGTCTCTGACCGCCGCCCTGGCCTCGCTGCTGACTCAGCGCGCAGCTGAGGCAGACGCCCTGCTGCCCAGCTCCCTGGACGCAATGAGCCGGGACAGCTCTCGCGAGTATGCGTCAGCAGCGGCGGCGGCGGTGGCGGCGGCGGCAGGCGAAGCAGAGGATCCTGCGGCCCGTGGGCGACAGCTGGAGCTGGCCAAATCCATCGCCCAAGTCATCATCACGCACCTGCAGCGCCACCCCTCCTGCATGGCACTCAAACAGATGGGGGCAGCCCTGTCTGAAACGCTGCTCAAGTGTGTGGCGCACGGCGGCCTGGGTGCCATGGAGCGCTCGGCCGCTGCAGCTGCCGCGCAGCAGCAGGCGCAGGCCCAGCAGCAGCAGCAGGCGCAGCAGGCGCAGGCGCAGCAGGCGGCGCTGCTGGCGGCGCTGCTGCAGCAGAGCAGCCTGCCCCCGGGCGGCGGCAGCAACTTTCTGGACCTTGGCCCTGACACGATCC
>JADXDR010000025.1:445922-462337 GCA_025026875.1 Chlorella ohadii
GGCTGCTGCGGGCGGGGGCCCCCAGGTGGCGGCGCCAGCGGCGGAGCTAGCGGCGCTGGCTGCTGCTGCTGCTGGGCTGCGGGTGGGGCCGAGCCGCCTGCCCAGGGTGCCTGCAGAACAATTGGCAGCAGGGGGCTTGGGACTCAGCATGCTGCAGTTGTGGCCAGGTGGGCAGCCGGGCAGCCAGTGCGAGCATGCGAGCAACGCATGCCGGCGGTGACGCTAGCGTGGGCAGCCTTCAGACGTGCAGGAGAGCCAGAAAACGCACCGCCTCCGCCGCCACCTCCTGCTTGGCTGCAATCTCAGCCTCAAACAGCTCCGCCTGGAACCGGGCAAACTCATCGTCCAGGTCCTTGCTGCCCATGGTGCTTGGTTGTGTGCAGGTCGGTGGCTGCAGGCGGAGGCGGTGAAGAGCGGCGGCGGCAGCTGGGGGCGGGCGGGAGGGCAGCGGGCGAGCGCGGCAGCACGGCGCAGCTGCCAATGCCACTGGCGGGTTCGCCGACAGCTGTGACAGCCGCTCCCAGCGCCCGACGGCTGCGTGTGAACGCACCTGTGCTGGCTGCTGGACTGCCGGGGGGCGAAGGAGACCAGCGGCTGCTCGCAATGTGCTCGTACGAGGATGTGGTCGGTATGAAGCCGGCCAGCTGTGCGCTGGAGCTGTGGGGAGGCAGCGAGTCTGGAAGCGGCTTGTTCAGATGCAGCGCACGCCTGTAGATCGTCGTGTAGGACGTGGTCAAGCGCGAAATGTGCAAGCGTAAGGCGCCCGGCGCATGATGGGCACCGCCGCCGCTACCGCCCGCCAGCCGGACGGCAGGCGACCAGCAGCCGTTGGCGCACTGCGAGGGACAACTGCACATGCTACAGAAGATAACAATGCGCCCCGCACAGCAACTAATACGCCGGTGCTCGTCAGACAATCCATGCCGTCCTCTTGGCCGGCCAAACGCTGCTCGTGCAACCCGCACCGGACCAGTCGTGCAGCGCCGACGCTACCCAGTCTTTGCAGGGACCAGTGTCTTTGCTGATTACTTGCCATCATATGATACTGTACCCTGCACTGCATCGTGCACATGAACTCCAAGCCCACATGCCACACACAGCCCAGCCACCGTCGACGCCGCCGTCCGCCTGGCGGCGGGCACTCCCATGAGCAAGCTGCAGCAGCCGGAGTATTGCGATCTGCTTCATCGTCATTGTGCAAGCTTGCATCAAGCAGCAGGGCAGCGATGGGGCCGCGCAAGGGCGGAGGCGGCCGGTCGGGCTTTATGAGGGCGGCGCGAGGGCCGAAACCGGACATCGAGGAGGAGGAGCAGCAGCCCGAGGAGCCCAAGGCCCCGGAGCCCGCCCCAGCGCCCGCCCCCTCCAAGGCGGCAGCCTTTCTGAAGGATCCGGAGCCCGCCGCCTCCTCTGATGGCGACGACAGCGACGAGGATGGCGAGGGTGGCGCCGAGACGCGCGGCAAGATNGCTGCAGCGCCACAAGCGGGTGCGCCGCCGCCGCCGCCGCTCTGCTTGACGCTCGCCGCCTGGCTGCGACCAAGCAGAGCCGCATCCAGAGCGCTCCGCCCCGCTGCCAACTGCCGGCTTGCAGGAGCAGAAGGCGCTGAAGGACAAGGCGAAGAAGCTGGGCAAGAAGGGCAAGGATGAGGCGGCGCGGCTGGAGGCAGAGATGGCGGCCCGGTGAGCAGCTGAGTTTGTTTGTGTCCAGATGGTGGCCAGGCTTGTGGTTGGCTTGTTGGCTAGCTGACTGCAGTTGCAAGCAGCAGCAGCGAGCAGTTGAACCACACTGCAACCTACCGCCACATTCCAACTACATGCCACCTCTTTGTGTGCCCAACAGGCACGCAGCAGAGCTGGCCTCGCTTGAAGGCACTAAGGAGCGTACCGCTGCCGAGGCGGTGGCAGTCGCTGACTCGCTCTATGCCGTGCACCTCGGAGAGGGCGGGAAGGAGGATGGGCAGGAGGGCGGGCAGCACAAGGCAAGCAGGGCAGGGCAGGAGGTCAGCTGTTCGGCTGCATGAGCAGGCTCAGCGTTTGTAGCTGGGGTGCATGCCTTGCGCTCTGACCTACTGCTGTTGCTGCCTTTGTCGCCAGCCGTGCTGCCGCTGAGCATGGCTTGGACAGCCAGCAGATTGCTGCGCTGCTGCTGCTGCAGATACACGGAAGCTGCTGCCTGCTTTTGCAAAGCGTCAGGGCGGGACAGGGTTCGCAGGTCTGTGAGTTGATGAGATNCCCTGCCCCCCTCCCACTGCAGAAGCAGAGCAAGGGGCAGAAGCGGCGCGAGCAGCGGCAGCGGGAGGAGGCGGAGCGGGAGGCGCGCATCGCTGCGGAGCTTGAAGCCCTGGGGGACACAGGTGGGATGCTTTACTTTGCAAGCTTTTGACACGTGGCAGTGCTGGGGATTCAGGTGTGCTGCTCAGCTCTGCATGCAAGAACTGATGCCTGCGGTTACCTGCAGGGGAAAAGAAATGGGCCTCATTGATCACTGTTTATTGCCCAATGTTATTCCACCCGCGTCTGCTCGTTTATTAATGCTTTGGCCCAATGCCATGCCCCACAGACCGGGTCATTGAGGAGCGGGAGCTGCAGGCGCTGCTGCGCCCGCTGGGGCTGGGCATCCGCCCCATCCCCCCCGATGGCCACTGCCTCTACCGATCCCTGGGTGGGTTAAGTTCAAGTTTTGGGTGGTCGATTTCAGTTGTTGATTGGTGCACTCTGTTTGCGTCCGTCCCATCCCGTTTGACGGCCTCTACCACCCCCTAGGTGGGTGGGGGTTGTGGCATGTCAGGCATTTCGCAGCCTTTGCCGACCAGCCGCTGGAGTTGCGCCAGGCGAAACCCGTCCACACCTGGCTAGATGTGTGTGCTTGTTCAGCCCACATCGGTCTGCCTTGCTTGTTTCCACTGCAGAGGACCAGCTGCAGCGGCTGCCCGAGGGCGTGGCGCCCCCACCTGCAGGTGCCGGCGAGGACGAGGGTGAGTTACTTTCCTACTGATTTGCTGTGCTTCCTGCTGCTGCAGTACTTTATGCTCGTGCACGCGCTCTCAGCGCGGGGTGAGTGCATCCTGCTGCTGCTGCCGCCGCTGTTGTTGCTGCTGCTGGCCGCTCCGCTTCGCCCCGTGGCCAGTCAAAACGCTAAAGATTGAGAAGCCGTCGTTGTGTGTGCAGAGGATGAGCTGAACTTCCTGCTGCTGCGCCAGCGGGCGGCCACCTACATGCGGGCGCACGCCGACCACTTCAAGCCTTTCGTGCTGGAGGCAAGCCGCGCTGCTTTGTTGTGCTGTGCTGTGCTGCGCTGTGCTGTGCCGCAGGTTGCGCCCCGCCTCCTTTTGGGGCCCTGCCTGCTAAGCTGCCCTGTGCGCATGTATGCAGCTGTTACCCACAGGCAGGCTCTGAGCTAGCTGGTCCGCAACTCCTTCATGGTCTGCAGGAGGACCTGGCGGTGAGCGCGGGATGCTGCATTTGAGGCGCACTGTCCTAAGCCGAGCCGCCGTTACCTTTTCTCGCTACTTGCTTGCAGGAGGACCTGGCAGCGAGTGCGGGTGGTGATGCTGCACTCGAGGCGTACTGTCTTAAAGCCTAGCCGCCCTGACCTTGTGACATTACTTGCTTGCAGGAGGACCTGGCGGCGAGCGCGGGCGGCGACGATGCATTTGAGGCGTACTGCACAGAACTGGAGGGCACAGCGGTCTGGGGCGGCCAGGTGGAGCTGCAGGTGTGTGCCAAGTTTCGCCTTGCATTGATACAACCTGCGCTGTAGCTGAGCTGGAGGGCACGGCGGTCTGGGGCGGCCAGGTGGAGCTGCAGGCACGTTGAAGTGCAGTTGTTGAGGTGGCTGCTTGCATGCCTGCATATGTGCAATAGCTGGCATGCCGGTGCAGCTGAGGTGCCTTGCAGCCTGGGGCGGCTGGGTGGAGCTGCAGGTGTGCTTAGCCTCGCGCTTTGCATGGCCGCATGTGCAAAACAGCTTGCGAGGGCAGTGTTGCTTTGCATCAGGGGGGCGGCCTGTCGGAGCTGATGTCAACAATCCTGGCTCTCATGATTCGCACAAGTTGCAGGCGTTGGCGCAGGCGCTGCAGTGCAACATCCAGGTCTTCTCTGTGGGGCTGCCCGTGCTGGAACTGGGGGAGGAGTTCAAGGGTGAGTTTGCCCCATAAAGTCTCTCAATTCCTTAGTTTTTGTGTGGCGTTGCTATGGCGCCTGCCGGTGCTGGAGCTGGGGGAGGGTTATCCGTCATTGAGGGGGGCTTGCTGATTGCTAGTATGCTGACTTGTTGCTGATGGTTAGTCTGGCCAGACAGCTAGCAAGTCAGCCTGGGAGATGCTGGGTGGGTCGGGTAGGAGACTGATGCACGGGGTTGCCTGCCTCTCAGCCTCCTTTTGCTTTACTTGTTCCACTCAGCTAAAAGACGTTCCCCCTCCTTAGGCCCCTGCATCCCCTGGCACGAACGGCATGCCCTCGTCATCGCCCGCCTGCACCCCTGCACCAACCGCTCCCTGCAGGCACCGGGCGCACGCTGCGGCTGTGCTACCTGCGGCATGCCTACGGCCTGGGAGAGCACTATGAGAGCGTGGTGCCCAGCCTGGTGGCGGCAGCAGCCGAGGAGGAGGAAGAGGAGGATGGCGGAGATGAGGCGGCAGCGGCGGAGGCGGAGGCGGCAGCAGAGTGAAGCTTGCATTTGTATGCGTACTGCTGCAACGATGTTCGCTTGAGCTCGCGGATAGGGCTGTAGCCGTTGCCAAAGAAGTGAGAACGGTGTGTTCAGATCCGCAAGCAATCAAAGATTGAAGCCAAGGCTGCAGTGGCGGCGGCCGGTGCGCTGCGGTGGACGCCCAGCAGGCTGCAAGCGCAGATGATGCGCAGCTAGCCACGCATCGCCGCAGTCCCACGGATCCGCACCGCTGCACACAGTCACTTCACCAGCTACAAGCCCCTTGAACCTTGCTTTGGCCCNGCTTCCGGCAGGTGAGCCGCTCGTGCTGCCACCAGGGCGCAGCCGCCTGGTCGCAATGCGCGGAGAGTTGAATTGCGGAGCAATGTGGAGCGCCGGCGGCGCTGCAGGCGGCATGCGCCGTCGCCGCCGCCACTCACTGCCTCTTTTCCACCGCTGCTGCCGCCTTTGCTGCAGGACAATCCGAGCTGCCAACCCTCTTGCTTGTGAAGGCCTGTAGGCGACCAGCGGTACAGCCATAAGAAGGCAGCGGCCATGGCGGCCCAGGAGATCCAATATCAGGCCACCGACCCGCCGCTGCCGCCGCCGCCCACGGCGGCGCTGCAGCAGGACAAGCGCTTGGGCCCGCTTGAGAATGTGGCCCGCACAGCCGACTTCTGGTCCCGAACGCTGACCATTTACGCCGGCTACAAGGCCTGCCAGGTGGGTGCTGGTGGGTGCCTGATGGGCACAGCCGAGGGGTTGCTGCATGCCGATGTGCCACGGGCGGTGGGTGCACGGCGGCAGCTGTTTTTCCGGGCTGGCACAGCCACACTGCACATCCTGTGTATGAGACGGCATCACAAGCAGCTCCACGCAGCATTTGAGTCTGGATTGGCTGGCTTGCTGGCTCGCAGGTGCATGCGCTGCTGCTGCAGGCGGCAGGGTGGAGCGAGGACCGGCTGAAGAACGAGCACTGGGCGGCGCAGGTGGGGGTGATGTGTCTCTAAATGATTGCCTTGAAAATGGGCACTGGGCGGCTCAGGTGCTTGCTGGCGCTGTGAATGGTTCATCTTTGCCTTTGAAATGAGTGCCTTGATTGGTCGCTGGGCGGCGCAGGTGGGGACGCTGGGGTTTGGGCGCACAGCTCACTGCTGTGCAGCACGCCCACGGCTCCTACGATGAGGGTGACAGGTTGTTTGCTCCATATTGCCTGCGTCTGTTCCACGCTGCCTCGAGTTTTGTCTCCAATGGTCTGCCCTGCCGCAGCACCGCAAGGCGGCTGAGCAGATGTATAAGCTGTGCGTCGACCTGCGAGGTTTCTACCTCAAAGTGAGCTTGCGCTCGACTGCCTGTCGCGAGTGCATGCCTCTGCTGCTCCTGTGTGGTTTGTTGTGCTGAGCCGTGCGTCGACCTGCGCGGATTCTACCTCAAAGTGAGCGCTTGCTACGATTGTTGCAAAGCCACTGACCGCAGCCGCAAACTCTGCGGAGAGGTCTGCCAGGGCCTGCTGCGCCAACTGCCCGCCCGCTGCCCCCTTGTACAATCTCCCCTGCTGCAGACGGGCCAGTTCATCGGCGCCCGCGGCGACTTTGTTCCTGAGCAGATCTGNCCGCAAGCTGTCGCTGCTGCACGACCAGGCGAGGCCACAGTTGGCTTGGTTTTGCTGCGTGACTTAACCGCCCTCATCCTAAAGATACCTTGGTAGCAGGGCAGGACTTGCAAGAGATGGCTGCCAAGTGTTGTTACCCCCGCAGGTGCCGCCCATGCCGGCGGATCAAGCTCGGGAGGTCATAGAGCGGGCGCTGGGCACTCACGCGCCACTTCAGGCTGCTCATGCCCTGCTCCTTTTCACACGCCCATTTGGTTCTGCGCAGGTGCCTCCCATGCCGGCAGAGCAGGCACGAGAAGTGATCGAGCGGGAGCTGGGCGCGNCCGATTGAGGCGGTGTTTNGAGTGGATTGACTTGGAGACGCCGCTGGGCAGCGCGTCCATTAGCCAGGTGTGGGTTTGTGCAGCCTTTTGGTGCTTAGTGCCTGCGGTGTTTGANGTNGGATTGGNCCTGGAGANTGCCGCTGGGCAGAGCGTCCATTAGCGAGGTGCTTGTTTCCCCAAGCTTTGATCCGTTAGGGAGTGCAGGTGCCGGTGGCAGCCGGCACCCCTGCTTGCGGCTGAGCATGCACACAAGCCCCGCCCTGAGATGATCACGTGGCGTACCCGCAAGCATTAGACTGCTCTCCTCCTCCTGCCAGGTTCACCGAGCGAAGCTGCACTGGCCGGCAGCGCCGTACCCCTTCCCATTAAGAGCCCAATCATCCCATCAATTTCCTGCCCCATCCAAACCTGCCCCAGGTGCACAAGGCCAAGCTGCGCTGCCCCGGGCGACAGCGGCGCAGCCGCCCTTTCCTGCGGCCCGTGTGGGACCTGCTGCGAGGAGGCTACCGAGCAGAAGACACCATTGCACCCTCGGGACGGTGAGCCACTAATGCTGCATTGTAGCAATAAGGTTGGCACATTTGTGACGCCATTGCGCCCTCGGGGCGGTGAGGTGGCACTGCTGCGTTTGGGGTTGGCACACGCTTTGTTGTGTGAAATGCTTCGTGACGGNTACCGGGCCAGAGACATGCATTATCAACTGACAACAGCCATAGGGCCTGCACATGTGTGCAGTGCCACAACGGAAGTGTGTGCTGCTCTTGCACAAAAGCACCGCGCTTCCATCTGCTGCATATGCATATACCATGCAGGCCGCCCGTGGACATGCAGCTGGCGTGTGAGCAGGCGCCCAAGGGCGGCGTGGTGGCAGTCAAGGCAAGTCCCAAGCTGGTTGGGTTCCTGCTGTTCTCAGCTGTACTGCTTGCTTGGCATGCTGAGCATTGGCGTGAAGAGCAGGCGCCCAGGGACGCACTCACCGCGTGCTTGCCTGGCTTGCCCTGCACTGGATTGCAGGTGCAGTACCCCGACGCGCTGCCCACCATGGCGCTGGACCTCTCCAACATCCGCCTGGCGGCCGCTTTCCTGTCAAAGGTGCGGGCGAACCGCTGCTTCTGGTGCCGTCCAGTGTGCCGAAACTGAGGTGTTGTACCGTTGGAGCTGATGTTGGCACTGTTTTGCTGGTGGCGGGCCCGCCTCAAGGCAACGCCTATCGAGGGCAGGCATTGGGTGCAGACTTGCTCAGTCGGCCATTTTTGTGTCTCTCTCCCCAACAGACCGAGATCAAGTTCGACCTGGTGTCGGCAGTGGATGAGCTGGCGGCGCAGGTGGGC
Source organism: Chlorella ohadii (assembly GCA_025026875.1). Lineage (NCBI taxonomy): Eukaryota > Viridiplantae > Chlorophyta > Trebouxiophyceae > Chlorellales > Chlorellaceae > Chlorella > Chlorella ohadii. The sequence goes on from JADXDR010000025.1 coordinate 453,839, forward strand.
TTGCAAGGATGCCGCTGTTTCTTGCCGTCTGGCACGAACGTATGGCAACAAGTGACGGGTGTCTCTGTGTTGGCGGCTTGGCACACTCCCAACCTGCATCGTTTGTTTGCAGATCAAGCTGGAGTTTGACTTCCGTCGGGAGGCGCGCATCATGGACGCGGTGGCCCGCCAGTTTGAGGTGTGCCCAACTTGCTGCCAGGATGCAGTCAGTGTATTCTGCACAACTGTGCCACATGGTGGCCTTTCTCGATGCTGGCATGGACTGGCTGTGTGCATGCCTGTCATTCTTGAGCACAGCTGGGGCCAATGCCTGCCGTGCACCTTCCCTACAGAAACTGAACCATCGGATCGAGGTGCCGCGCTCGGTGCCCTCGCTAGTGACCGACCGGCTGCTGGTGATGAACTTCCTGGAGGGCGTGCCCATCACGCGGCTGGAGCGGCACACCCAAAAGTGAGGGGGTCGGTGGTCAGAGGGCTGTGAACTGGTGCACGCCGGGGCGCATCTGACTGGAGGGGGTGCCTGCCGCTGGAGCTCTTGCACATGCAGATGGAACGAGTCCTGGGTGGCTGCGCGTGTTGCTCTCACAAACCGGTGCCCCCGGCTTATTGCAGCCTGTCGGAAGCAACCAAGCGCATGGCCGCCCGCCGCATCCTGTCTCGCGTGTCGGAGGCCTACGGCCGCATGCTGCTGCTGGACGGCCTGTTCCAGGTGCGGCTGTATTCGCTTGGTGGAAGAATGATTATCAAGCGTGGCCAGTTGGCTGCAGTCATGGGGGCACTGCATGCTGCTTTTGCTGGACGGCCTGTTCCAGGTGCGGCGATATTCAGTCAATTTTTGGGCCTGACCAGTTGGCTGCAAGTTTGTTGGGGCCGCATGCTGCTGCTGGGTGGGCTCTGTCAGGTGTGATGGGCAGGGCGCGCTGCTGCTGCTGGGTGCCGCGGCAGCCACAGCCCCTGGCTAGCCCCTGGCTTGCGTCTCCCAGCCTGCAGCTTGGGCCAGCATTTTGGGGTTTTTTTAATGGCTGCCGGAGGACCCAACCAATAGTAACTCTGTTTCGCTGCTGCAGGCGGACGGCCACCCCGGCAACATCTTGGTCATGAAGGGTGCGCTGCACTGTGCTGTGTGCCGTGCTGTGCTGCGCTGGGGTCTCTGTACTGTATGGTCCCTACACTTCTGTGCCTGCTGTGCCGAGGGTCACGCTGCTCATGCCAATGCTAACTGAGCTGCAGGCGGCAGTGCTGCACGCTGTTGTGCCCCACCGCTGTGGACCCGCGGTCAAACGGGATCCCATGTTGCCGTGCAGGCGGCAAGATCGGGCTGATCGACTACGGCCAGTCCAAGCGGCTGTCGGACTCGTACCGCGCCGCCTTTGCGCAGCTGGTGCGCCGCTTTATGTCGTTGTGCTCGTTTGGTTTGTTGCCACTACATGGTGCTACATTGTACATGTATATGGTGCTGCTGCTGGTGGCCGGTTCGCTGCTGCTTCATGATGCTGCCGCTTGGTGCTGTGGTGCTGCACATGTGTGCAAGTTGTTTCCACCACAGGTGCTGGCCATGGACCGAGGCAAGGAGGAGGAGGTGGCGGCGGCGCTGGCGCACATCGGGGTGGTGACCGAGAAGGAGGACCCTGCTCTCAAGGTGGGAAGATTCGCTGAGGTTGTGTTGTTGGGAGGGCTGGGTTGCTGCCCACGTGGCAGCATGCTGATATGTCAGACTGGACGGGGGTGGAGCTGCGTGGGCCGGCATTGCTGAGATGCCCCTCTGTTTGTGCGCCCCGCAGGCGCGGCTTGCATACGGCATGTTTGACACGCGCGGCAAGTGAGTGCGAGCAAGCCTGCGTCCGTGCAGGGTGCTCTGGGGCCGATTCTGTTGTGTCAGCAAGCACACCTTGGCTGGCGTTGAGCTGTGTATAGCATGGTGCAGGCCGCTTTTGTTTGTTTGCTCTGCCCGTTCTGAGGCCAAAGCGCGCCTGGCATCCGAGTGCTGGCATGTTTCCCTTCAACTTCTGATCGCAGGGTGGACCCCTTCAGCCCCGACTCGCCCATCAAGAAGTGCGGCATCAAGACCTTCCCGCCCGACATGTTCTTCGTGCTGCGCGTGGTGCAGGTGAGCGGTTTGTTGTCGATTCTGCCAATTACTACACAGTTTATATGCAGACGCACACATGTTCTTCGTGCTGCGCGTGGTGCAGGTGGNCGGTTTGTNGTCAATTGCTAGCCTCGTGCTGCAGGTAGCGCTGCATGTTCATTGTGCTGCGCGTGGTGCAGGTGAGCAACTTGCTAGCGCTGTGCTACCAGTGCATAGAAAGACACGTTCGTCGTGCTGCGCGTGGTGCAGGTGATTGCTTCCAGTTCTTGCTGACTGCGAATCCTTGCTGCTGTGTGCACACACGTGCCGCACGTGCGGCATGCAGTGCTGTGCATGTGGCGCATAGCTGCACATGCTCTTCGTGCGCAGCAGTGCGCAGTGCGCAGTGCGCGTGGTGCAGGTGAGCAGAGTGGATCACTGCTGCATGTTCTAGTTTAGCTGCTTGTTCGTCGTGCTGCACGTGGTGCAGGTGAGCGAACTGCTGCTGAGCTTAGAAGCGTATAGTGGGCCGTGGTGTGTGGCGTGGCACGTGGCGTGTAGCCCACTTCACGGTGCGTGGCACGTGGCGTGGCACGTGGCAAGTGGCGTGCAGTGGGATGTGGCGCTGCATGCAGCCGCATGGAGCTGCATCTGCAGCCGCAGATGCTTGGTTTGAAATACCCGCAACCACCTGCTACCTGGAATCCTGCCTCAGTTTGGAATCCTGCCTCCGCAGCTGCTGCGCGGCCTGGCCACCGGCATGAAGGTCTCCAACTTCAGCTGCGCCAACCAGTGGAAGCCGTTTGCAAAGGTGGGCTGATGTTGCAACGGCGTGCTGGGCTGCTGGGCTGCAAAACCCAGTGGAAGCCGGTTGCAAAGGTGGGCTGATGTGCAATCGCGGGCAGGATGTGCTGGTCTGCTGGGCTGGGACAGACAGGGGGTCAGGCCGTTTGTCAAGGCACGTGGGTGAGCAGCTGCTGTGGGACGCTGGTGTCAGCCTTTTGCACTGCTGGCTAGCTGGGCTGCTGATCCTGCTGGGTTGTATCCCCAAAATAAACCACTCCCCTTCGGCCCCGCCCTGCCGCAGGAGGCGGAGAAGCAGCTCAAGGGCGTGGCGCTGCCCGCCAGCCTGAGCGCACACATCTACGCGCTGCAGTAGCGGCCACAAGCAAACATTTTTTACTTTAAAATCATGCAGCAGCTTGTGCCGCTGCCCACCAGCCTGAGCACGCATTGCATAGAGCCCTCTGGCCCGCTGCGCCACACAGCAGCTGTACCAAACCTGCCTGGCTGGGGATGCGGCGTGCTGCCGTCGACCCTCTAGGATGCATCCCTGCTGTGCTGCCGTTGCGGCCGGTATGGCGGGTGGCAGCCAAAACCTGAGTGTGTGAATTGCCTTTGATTCATCATTGTTTCATTTCTTTCTTCCTTCCTTGCATTCCTGCAATGCATGCTTGACTAACTGTGCTCTGAACTGACCGACCGGGGCCGCAGATGCGAATGCGCATGGCGGCATGGGAATCGGGGTGTGTTGGCCCGTGTTCAAACGCAAATCCAACAGCATTACCACTGGGATGACACTGGAACATCACGGGTTCGAACTTGAAGACGTTCCTTTTTGGGGAAAAAATCGCTGCCCAAATGCATTTTAGCCGCAGCAAAATCAGATTGCTCAGTGTGACAGACATACCCCTCGTATGCCACTTCGAATCCCCAGCTGGCCAGCAAACCCATCTCACCACCGCACCCTGCTTGCACAGCCTGTTGTTACAAGAGACTGCAGCTGTGAGGGGTAGATGGAGGGGTGGCGCTGAGCTCAAGTGCCGCTCAAGCGCGTAGCATGGGAGGCCATGGGGGCAAGGACGGATCGGGAGTCATTGGAAGGGGATAGGGTCAGCAAAATGTGCAAGGCGTTATTGAAAGCGAGGGTTTTGGATACAGGTTTGTCGGGTTTGGGTAGGTCACACAGCGCCGCCGAGGGGTGGGCGCAGTTTGCGCGCCGCATGCGGCAGTCGCTCGCCAAGCTGCACGGATGCGCTTCACGGGGTGAGCACTGCAGCGTCCGCAGTCTTGCTGTCACGCCAGGCTGTCAAGCCCTGCAGGGTGGGGGTTGAGGTGGGGGGAGGTGTGCGTTATCGGCATGAAGTGTGTAGTTGATGTGCTTGTAGCAACTTGGCGGCATGGCCTGGTGGCTGCTTGCCTCCTGACCAGATACCCACACCATCAGGCCAGATGCTGGGCACCGCAGCTTGCTGGCCATGCCAACCGCTGAGCCTCCGCACAGTATCAACACCATGGCACGCCCCGAACCGCACCTCAGGTGTCATTAGAGTCTAGTGGTGGGGGGGCACCACGGGCTCCTTGGGGATGATCTCGCACTGGCTGCACTCGGGGATGGCGAGCCACTTGAACTGGCAGATCTTGGGCAGGCGGTAGTTGGCGAGGCCGATCCACTGGACGTCAAGGGCGGGGTTCTGCAATGGGGCGCGGCGGGAGGGCGGACTGGGTGAGAAGTATGGGAGGGTAAGTGGGTGCTGGGCAGGCATGCAGAGGGCACAAGGGGCGGGCGTGCGCAGAGCCATGGGTGGGTGCGGGGACTATGGCAGCACAGCGTGCAAACCAACAAGCGCCCACATGTATAAAACCACCCAGGCTTACCGCGTTGGCGCACTCCAAGTCTGCAGGGCGGCCCGGGGGGTGGCGGCAGCGGTGTGGTTGGTGTTGGGGCATATGAGTTGCATGCTGCGGCGCTCGAAACAGTGCCTARTGTCTGCGCAATGCAATGCACAGATACCATCCCCCACCCAGCGCACTCACAGCAGGCGTTGGGGAAGCCGCCGGTCACCACCTTCGCTGGCAGGGAGGCTGCACGGGGCGGAGGGAGGCAGGCGGGTGGGGCGGCGGMYYGMGKAGGGGTGAAGGCTGTGGGCACGTGGGCTGCCGGCTGGCTTGATGCCAGTGCAGGAGCAGGGCAGTGTGTGCTTGGTGCCTACCCAGCTGCCACACAAGCGAGGCGGTAGCGCACCCCGCACAGGCACAGCTGGCGGCAGGNCGCGGCATGCAAGGGCGCGGGGGCACAAGCACTAGCGGGCCGCTCACCCCAGTTCAGGGCGCACAKGGGGRTGAAGGGCTTGGCSGCGCAGCCGCGCTTCTTCATGCAGTGGGCCACAATCTGGTCGCCGGTCAGCTGAGGGCCGTAGCCCCGGTGCGGTCCGGCCCTGCGGGGAGGAAGGAGGGACCAGTGGGCGGGGAAGGTYAWGAGACAAGGGCGCCTTGGCGGCGGCAGCCTCGGCGGCGCCGCCCAGCTGGYGACATGCAACAGTGCGCGAACAAGCCTGCCCAGTGCTGTTCACGCCACAGGGCGGCAGGCAGGGGGCGCAGGAGTGGCAGGGAGGCGGCGGGGAGGGCGCCCTGCCGGAGGGTCACCTCGTACGCCGCCCGACCCAAACCGGCAGGCGCGCGAACACTGACAAGCAAGCTGCCAGGAGTGCAAACAGCCCGCGAACGCCGGGCGGGGCGGCGCAGGCAGCCCAAGCGGCGGCCGACCGCCAGCCACAGTGGCCCGGAGGCGGCGCGGAGGATTGAACAAGCAATGAACACTCAAGCGGGTATTAGTGGAGCAGAGGGAGCGGCGCTCACTCGGCGACGAGCGCCAGGCCCAGCAGGCACAGGCCCAGGAGCACGGCGGTCTTCATGGTTGATTGCTTGGGGAGGTGGGGAGGGCGGGTGCAGGAGGAAGTGAGGGAGAACTGGTGCGCAGAGGCTTGTGGAGCGGGCCTATGTGGGACCGCGCCGCGCGCGCTGTGCTTACAGCAGGTGCGCGTCGCAGCTGATGCCTTGCCAGGGGCCTGGCCGTAGCCGTGAACGCGCAGAACAACGCTTCAAGACAGTCTGGCCAGTCGACTGGGGGAGCGACCAGGCGGGATCAGGCCTGTTCACAGGCGGCGGCGGTGCCGCCSGGCACCSCGCCATCSCCSCCACCTTCAGTGCCGCTTGGTWGGTGCCTGTCCGTTMGTGTCGCCGCKTGCTGGAGGGCCTGAACAAGCACGGCCCGGCCTGYTACCCCGGCTGGTGTTTGACCTGCTGATAGAGACACAACAAGGAGCAGGCGTCCCGATGCGGTGCAACATGCGTGCAGCCAGCGCATTGTTGGTGCCCGCTGGCGGCACCGCCGGCACTGACCAACAGCATTCGTCACACCTTGCTGCACTTGCTACACCGTGCTGCAATTATCAGATCTGCATTTACAGGTATAGATCTCATGTGAATTCACAAAGCATCAGCCCATCACAGGGCATTGAGGCCAGTCACCAGCGCTACTGCTTGCCGCTGCGCGCCAGCGCCGCTGCGCGCCGGGCCGCATGCTTCTCTTCTGCCAGCCGTGCCCGCTCCGCCACCGACTTGCTGCTGCCCGGGGCAGACGAACGAGGCTTGCTGGGCGGCACCTGGCCTTGGCTGGCTGCCGCGCTGGGCTTGGCGGGAGGTGCCGGYCGCTGGCCGTTGGCGGCCTTCAGTGCCGCCTTCACAGCGGGCTTGGAGGCTGCTGGGGCAGGCTTGGCGGCAGGCTTGGCAGCAGCAGCGCCGCTGTGCTTGGCAGCGGCAGCTGCTGCCGCATTGGCACCTAAGATGCAGGGAGGGGACAGGCGAGCCAGTGAGACCTTGAGCCCACTGGGTTGGAAGGCGTTGCGGGCAAGCAACAGAGGCTCAATACACACAGGAGCATGGAGCCCGGAGGGCACCCACCCAGCCAACACTCGCTCACTCCTCCTCAACTGCCCACCTGTCCCTCCTGCGCCGCTCTGGCGCGCCTGCCGCTTGGTTGCCGGCGGCGCCGCCTCCTCTGGCGCCTCCACACTCGCCTTGCGCTTGCCGCCGGCCAGGCGTGGCTGCCCAGCTGCCCCTGCACCTGCCGCGGCTCCGTCGCCGCGCTCCCGCTTGAGCAGCTTCACACGGCGGGCGCCAGCTGGTGCCGCCTGTTCCCCTGGCTGCTCTTGCGCTGCAGGGTGGCCCGCCTCGCCCGCAGCCGCCGCCTGCTGGTCTGCACCGCCCTGGGCCTCCCAGAGCGGGTTGAAAGCTAGCCCCTCGGGCACGGGGCTGGGTGCCGGCACGCTGCGCTGCGCCTCTCCGCTGCCGGCGCGCTCCTCCTCCCCGCTGTCAGAGTAGCGTGCTTCCTCGCTGACTGGTGACAGGCCGCCGGGGGCTGCATCAGTGGGGGCGCCAGCCTGGGCGTCTGCCTCGCTGCCCTCAGAGCCGCTGCCTGCCGCCGCCGCCTCTGACAGGAAGCGCTCAAACAGCTGGCGCGCAAGCACGTCGCTCTTCTGGTTGGCCTGGGGGGCAAAGAGGTAGCAGGGAGTGGGAAGCAGTTGGGCGGGGGCCAGGCTGGGAGCGTGGCGGCAAGCGGCTGCAGACGGGCGGCGGCTGGCTGTTGGGCGGGTGCGGCAGCTGTCGGCCCGCGGCGGCACAGCAGCGGAGGTGCCCACCTTGACGCCCTGCTTCTTGGCCAGGCTCTGCAGCGCGCGGCGCGGCAGCGCCTCCACCGCTGCGCGCAGCGAGACGGGCGTCAGCCCGTCCAGCGCCTCCGCCATGTCTGATTAGAAGACTGTAGGCGCGAGACGGACGAGACAGGAAAAGCAACAGCCTCGTGCAACAAATGCGGCGGCGGCCGCCGCCGCCACCGTTGCTGCCGCCGCTAACAATCAGCGCATGTCTGACCGTCATCGTGACAGCCCGGGAACATCCATGCACCCACAGCACATCGTCTACGCAGTACACATGAGCAAAAAGACACTAGGTGCGAGCTGCAGGCAGGAGCAGTCGTGATGCCGCAGCGTACTACGCCCGGCAGTGCCGCCAGCCAGCGTCCGGCACCTCCCGCCAAGCCCAGCGCGGCAGCCAGCCAAGGCCAGGTGCCGCCCAGCAAGCCTCGTTCGTCTGCCCCGGGCAGCAGCAAGTCGGTGGCGGAGCGGGCACGGCTGGCAGAAGAGAAGCATGCGGCCCGGCGCGCAGCGGCGCTGGCGCGCAGCGGCAAGCAGTAGCGCTGGTGACTGGCCTCAATGCCCTGTGATGGGCTGATGCTTTGTGAATTCACATGAGATCTATACCTGTAAATGCAGATCTGATAATTGCAGCACGGTGTAGCAAGTGCAGCAAGGTGTGACGAATGCTGTTGGTCAGTGCCGGCGGTGCCGCCAGCGGGCACCAACAATGCGCTGGCTGCACGCATGTTGCACCGCATCGGGACGCCTGCTCCTTGTTGTGTCTCTATCAGCAGGTCAAACACCAGCCGGGGTATCAGGCCGGGCCGTGCTTGTTCAGGCCCTCCAGCATGCGGCGACACCAACGGACAGGCACCTACCAAGCGGCACTGAAGGTGGGGGCGAGGGCGCGGTGCCCGGCGGCACCGCCGCCGCCTGTGAACAGGCCTGATCCCG
>JADXDR010000025.1:469046-482200 GCA_025026875.1 Chlorella ohadii
CACCGCGTGCCGGCCCACCAGGCCTGCATCACAGTGCCTGTCTGCATGCATTCTCGTCAGCATCACACTGCCGAACACGTGCTCCCCACCTTGGAGAACACGTTTTTGAGGCCGATGAGCAGGCGCCCACTCTCAATCGACCCGTCATTGGTGATATACCGCGCCGTCAGCTCGCCAGCACGCTCCCGCTCAATGTGCCGCCCTTCTCTGCTCATGTATGTGTTGTCAGGCACCACTTCAGGCACCGGCACGTAGCCGCCGCCTGCGGCCGCCGGGTGCTGTGCCGCCGGCGGTGCGCCGCCCGCGCCGTCCTGCTGCTGCTGGTCGCCTGGGCCGCTGCCTGCCCCAAGCTGCTGCCCTGCTGCCTGTGCATTGGCCGCCGCGGCGTCGCCTGGTGCACCGCTGCCGGCAGGCGGCGGCGCCGCCSCTGCCGCCTGCGKGGCACGGGAGGGTGGCGGGGMGTTGTATAACACGGGTGCATGCCTTGTAGAACGTGCCGGGCGAGCGCAAGGCAGCTCAGGGCCACCCAGCGGGGCGCACCGAGTCGGGGCCGCCTGTAGCGGCTCGTTGCCGCTTTGATGGTGGTTCGTCGCCATCCATCGCTGTTTNGCGTGTGCCTTTGAACCGCTCCCAGGGCTGCTTGGGCGCGGCGACGAGCAGGCAGCTGGCGGCAGGCGCGCGGGAGGTATGAGAGCCACTAGACGGTGATCGGCGATTGCCAGCGTTGCGATGGAGCGGCAGCAGCACCGGCAGGCCGGCATGGGGCGGTCGGCTCGGGAAGAAAGTTGGTGGCCGCCCCCTTCTGGGCGCGCTGTTTCGCGCCTCCCCGATTCTGGTCATCACCTCCGCGATCCAACCACGCAATTTGGCAGCTGATCCCACTCGGCTGAAGCCCTAGGGCGCTGGTTGCTGTCGGTGCCTTCTGCACACCCGCTTCACTGGCGCTCCCGAGTGCACCACAGCAGACCTTGAGCATTCGGCTGCCGTCCAGGTGAGATTCCACGCCAGCCAAAGGCACCACCGCCCAACCTCTCCCTCGCCGCGCCGCTCCAGCGGCCCTGCCCCTGCCCTGCCCCTGCGCTCGTGTCGGTGGTGCCGGCAGCGACCGCCCGGCAAAGCGCACTGCCCGCCCGCCTTTCCCTGCCGCCGCCGCCGCAGCGAGCGTGCGCCAGCAGGTACTGCGCCCGTGGGGGCTGGCATTACGCAGCTTCCTCGCGTCGGGGACCCTGGCACGCCGCGACAGCACAGCTCACACAGCCCTGCAACAACTTCTGCTGCAGGCAGACCGACTGGCGCCACCCTGCCGCACCTGGGCAGCGCAGCCCAGCACCCACGTGCGTCCGGCAGCCCAGCAAAACTGGCGGCGCGGCTGGAGCTGCGGCCCTGCGAGCACCAGGTCGCGGGCCACCTCTTTGAGGGTGAGATGATAACATGCGCAGAAAGATGCGGTGGCCAAAGATCCTGCAGGCTGCCCTGCTGCCTGAATGGCTGGTTGCTGAGCGTCGCCTGGCTGCAACTGGCTCGGGGCGCCGCCTGCCCAGCTTCCGCCCCCGGGTACACTGAGCACCGCGTTGCGCTGCTGCACTGGTAGCTTACCTGATTTCAATCATCACTCACGCTGCCTCCAACTGTCGGCCCACCTGCAGACGGCAAGGCAGGGTCACTGGTGGATGACCGCGGCCACTTTTACAAGCCGCTGCAGCGGGGGCCGAGGGGCGATCGGGAGCGCGCGTTTTACGATGCGATTGCAGCCACGCTGCGCGCTGAGGAGGCCGCAGCGGCTGCAGCAGTGGCGGCAGCACAGGAGCGGCAAGCGGCGGAGCGGCGCACAGGCCGCCGCGCTTCCTCGCCCATTGCAGTGAGGAACGGGTCTGCCGCGCTGGCAGCCGAGTGGGCGACTGCAGCAGCGCTCGGCAGCAGCGCCGCCAGCAGCACGGATGGAGGCGGCGGCGGGCTGGCGACTGAGGTGCCGGCCTCGCCGCACGCGTCGCTGCCGTGGCGCCGCCGCCAGCTGCTGCAGACCTTCCCATCGTACAAGGAGTACCGGCGAGAGCGGGGGCCCATGCACATCATGCAGGTGCGGCCGCGGCGGGAGCTGGCTGGGCGCAACTGCATTGTAATGCCACCCAGCTGCTGCATCATGCGTTGCCAGCATGTGAAGGGACGGGTGCAACGTTTGCGGGGGGATGAACTGCCCGGAGGCCAGACTGCGTGCCCACCAGCCCTTAGCAAGCTTGCCTGCCTATCCTTCCTTGTCAACAGCGGGATGAGCTGGGCTTGCTGTCCAGCCGCACCTCTTCCCAGCTGGCCACGTCCCTGCCAGACGACCTGCAGCTGCACAAGCAGCAGGCCAGCCGCTTCAATCAGCAGCAGCAGCAGCAGCAGCAGCAGCAGCAGKAGCCCCAGTCGGCGGGCGAGCAGCGGCGGCGGCCGCGCAGCTGGGCGGGCAGCCCTCCTTCAGCAGCAGGCGATGCCCTGGCGCAGCATGCTGAGCAGTTTGGCAAGTCGCCCGACAGCGATGACTGCTCAGAGATGACTGGGCGGCACCTGATGCAGATCGTGCACCCAGAGTGCCCCTCCAGCCCGAGTGCAGCAGACAGCCCGGTGGCGCACAGGGGTGGGGAGCAGCAGCATGGAGAGCAGCAGCAGCAGGAGAAGCAGCAGCAGCAGCYGSAGCCACTGCGACAGCAGCAGCCGGCGGGGGCGTCCGAGGCGGGCGCGGCCGCGCCGTCCAGCCCGCGGCTGCGGGAGCACCGCCACACCACTGAGCATGCAGAGGAGGCTTACACATTGCCCGAGCATGCGCAGGCGGCGGCTCTGTTGGGGCAGCCTATCTACGACCGCAGCCTGAATGTGGGCCCTGTGGTGGTGGGTGGCAGCGGCCTGCCCCGCCCCTCGCCTTTCTCCACCTCGCCGCAGCACCCCGACCACCTTAGCAGCGGCCTGTTTGGCGGTCAGCAGCAGCAGCAGCAGGCGCAGACGCAGCAGGAGGCGCAGCAGCAGCAGCAGCAGCCGGGCGCTGGCTTGGTGGTGCTGAGTGGCCGCAGCAGCAGCCTGCCGCTGGCAGTGCCAGCCTCACCACGCGGCGCCGCAGTGGCAGCAGCCCTTGCAGACGGCTTGGCGCAGCTGTCTGGGCTGGGGTCGCCTGGCGGCTCTGTGCCCGGTGGGTCGCTGGCCGCCAGCTGTGCAGCGCACTGGCTGCAAGATGAGGAGGCGGCAGCAGAAGCGCTGCGGCGAGAGGTGGCAGCACGAGGGGCCAGCGTCTTTTCCTCGTTGCCGTTCTCCATGCGCAACGCGCCGCTGCTGCGCGTCATCCCCAAATACTGTGAGTGGGCAGCTGGGCATTCGTGCTTGCGGGCAAGTGGGAGGGTTGGTTGGCGCGGAGGTCTGCAGCGCTGGTGAGCTGGACAGCAGTAGCCTGTGTGAAGAAGCAGCAGGAAGGGATGCTGTGGTGCAGCACACTGCGCAGCTGATCCATCTGCTGACCAGGCCGTCTTTCCCCTCATTGTTTGTGCAGATGGTGTAGCGCAGCACGCAGACGGGCGCACACTGCTTGAGCTGGAGGACCTGGCTCGTGCCTACCACCGCCCCTGCATCATGGATATCAAGGTGAGGCTTGCAGGGACCCGCAAGTTGCTTTCCTCCTGCGGTTGTAGCCATTGGTTGTGACAGGATGCTGCCTTCTGCCTTCAGCCGATTGAATGCCACCCTTCCCATGGTGCTGCTGCTGCCCTGCTTGCCTGCTAGCGGTAGCGACCCACCTGCCTCGCCCAACCTGCCTGCCTCGACCCCACCTGCAACAACAGGTGGGCTTCCGCACCTGGTATCCAGCGGCAGACGAAGCCTACATCCAGCGCTGCAAGTGAGCCGCTGCCTGTGCCAGTAGTTGGGCCTATGTGCATGGCTTGTGTACCCTTCGGTTGGCCTGCTGTGCATGGAGCGCCTGCTGTGCAAGAACTGCCTGGGATGCCGCAGGATGCCTGCTGACACACGCCGGTTTACCGCTCTCGGTTGCCCCCTTTTCCTCCTCAGGGGCAAGGACGAGTCCACCACTCAGGCGGCCCTCGGCTTCAAGATCTGCGGCATGCAGGTGGGCTCGGCAATGCACAGATAAACCTTGGAGTCAGCTGTGCAGCGGTTCCGTTGCTGTAGGCTGCCGCTGTCAACCGCCCTCGTCCCTGCACCTCCTTCTCCCCATGTCCATGCAAGCACGTGTCAGCTTAATTCCCACTCATGCGCCGGCGCAGGAGTTCCGCCACGGCGTGCCCTTGCAACTGCATCAATGCTGCTTAGCATGCTCCCCACCAATCATGCAGGTGTTCCGCCACGGCGCGGGCGGCTACTGGCGCGCCAGCAAGCGCTGGTGCAAGACTCTGCCTGTGGAGCTGGTGGACAAGGCGCTGCTGTCCTTTGCGCACAACGGTGAGCGCACATTCTGCCCTTTTTGGGAGCACCCCGTTCTTTCTTGTTGTTGGGTTGGTGCTGTCAGGCTGCCCGTGGAGCTGGTTGACAAGGCGCTGCTGTCCTTTGCGCACAACGGTGGGTGTTGTTTCTTCCCTGCCCAATGGGCTGTGCTGTGCATGCTGCTGCGGCGCTGCTGGCCATCGTGCTTTTGACTGTTGGCTGTCTGGTGATGGCTGCAATGCCCTGTCTGCCTGCGATGCCCTGACTGCTGCCTAGCAAGCACCCAACCCTGCAGGGCACGGCCAGCGCCCCACAGATACGAACCTGCCCACTTGCATCCCACCTCTGCATATCTTGCCACCAGCACCCTCTCACCCACTCACTTGCAACCCCCTGCAGAGCAAGGCCTGCGCCCCGCTGACGTGTACCTGCTCACTTGAACCCTGCCCATACACATATTCGCGCTGGAGGCCTGGTTCGCTGTGCAGCGCGACTTCCACTTCTACTCGTCCTCAGGTGGGGTGGCCTCTGCCTGCTGTTGTAACGGCTGCTGGCTGCGCGCAAAGCCCGCGGCGCTGCTGGCCTAGCTGCGGTGCAGTGCGTTTTGCTGCGGCAAGCTTTTGTGCTAAGCGGAGCATCGTTCCCTTGCGCAAAGCGGAGNCTGCAGAGCAAGGCCTGCGCCCCGCTGATACGAACCTGCCCACTTGCATCCCACTGCATATCTTGCCACCAGCGCCCTCTCACCGACTGAATGGCCACCCCCTGCAGAGCAAGGCCTGCGCCCCGCTGACGTGTACGGCAGCGCCGGCGGCGCCATCGAGCAGCTGGAGGCGCTGGAGGCCTGGTTCGCTGTGCAGCGCGACTTCCACTTCTACTCGTCCTCAGGTGGGGTGGCCTCTGCCTGCTGTTGTAACGGCTGCTGGCTGCGCGCAAAGCCCGCGGCGCTGCTGGCCTAGCTGCGGTGCAGTGCGTTTTGCTGCGGCAAGCTTTTGTGCTAAGCGGAGCATCGTTCCCTTGCGCAAAGCGGAGGAGCATTGCATTGCATGCTTACTTGGCTTGCACCCCCTTCCTTTCCTCACTGCAGTGCTGTTGCTGTACGAGGGCGGCGCCACCAGCCAGGAGGAGGCCAAGGTGCGGCCTGCTTGCTGTGTTTGATGTACAATGCTTTGGCATCTTGCAAGCTCAATCGAACAGCCATTTCTAGCACGAAATGCACTCGCTGCCCCATGCTGCACCTCTCTATGACACCTCGGTTGTGCGCCATCACATCTCACCTCACCTGTGCAATGGCATGCAACWCCCCACCTGCCCCCCATATCTGCCCTGCCGCAGGTGCGTGTGCGCCTGGTCGACTTTGCCCACACATTCCAAGCAGTGGAGGGCGGGYGGGACMCCAATTTCCTGGCGGGCCKGCGCSCCSYGCYGGCCCGCCTGCGAGCCGTGGKGCACGCGCAGCTGCAGCAGGAGCTGACATGAGCAGCAGCCCTTATGCGCTATGGATTCAGCTAACTCGTAGCGGCAGCTCCCGCTGCGGCAGCTGCAACCACCCATGTGCTGCCACCAGCGGCCCAGTAGCAGGTCGGCACTGCAGCTGCCATGCCATGCTCTCCCTGCCTTTTGGGCAACACACGGCCTGCCCAATTTTGCAAGCGGGCACACCCCCCGTCCACATGCCCTCTAGATACACACACGCCCGGTGCTCTGTCGAACCCTCCCCTGAACGTTTTGATGCATGCCTTCTGACTCCCTGCTCTTGCCAGGTCCCGCCTTCCCTCTCTTGCTCACCCTAACCCCTTTTGCACTACCCATCGCCCTACCCTCCGTTTTGCATGCGCGTGTGCACTGCAGTTGTTGCATGCGTGCTGAACACCCCCTCTGCCCAGCACCACAAGGCCTCCTGACCCCTGCCTCTGTGCGCGGCTGTTCGCTTTGCAAGTTGTAAAGCAAGAAGGAAAGCCACACTGTGTACAGAAAGTGCTGCAGGCGGGAAGCACGCTGCTTGATTACGAGCATTGACAGCTCAGTTTGAAAGGCGGGTGGAGGAACCCGCAGGCTCTACAGCGCTCAAAAGNACAGTGGAGGTCAAGGGTCATGTGTGAGCACGGCCCCGATGCAGGCACGCACATGGTCTGTACAGCGATTCTCTATGTTGTTCACTCATGCAGCTGCTTTACTGCTGCCACATCAGCTGCGCTGGTCCAGGCTCCGCAAGAGCGCACGAACCTGCGGATGAATACGCAACCGTCGGCAACTGAGCAACAGTCTCTTGGCTGTGTGGCAACTGGAGTGCAACCCACTTGTGATTACAACACGACCGTGCACACAAAAGCCAGCTGCATGCACATGCCGTGCAAAGGCACAGCCCTCACCTTTTCAACGTCTTCTGAATCTGCCGGCGCCCGCGCCAGAAACTCGCTCAGCGCCTCCACACACTCTGCAGTCCAAAGCGCCAAGGCTTGGAGGGTTATGGTAGTGTGGTTGACAGCTCTGTGTTGGCTGGGCGACCAAGCTGTCCCGCAGACACGCCTTCATAACCTGCCTAGCTGATTCAGCAGCTGGTCCACAGCATGACCTGGGTGGTTCCTGGGCAGTTCTCCGCCTGCACCCACCTGGTATCCTGCCCAGCTGGTACAGGAACACGCCGCTGTCCCGCAGCTCGTCCAAATCTCCCGGCCGGGTGGCACGCAGGTAGCAGCTGACGGCATAGGCATCGGCATAGTTGCGTCGCAGGTTGTAGATCTGTCGCAGGCAAAGGGATGGGAATGGTCCAGTGTGAAGGGCAATTCAGTCGAGCTAACCGCTGTAATTAGATGGCCGCCGGCGGGGGCGGGCCTGCAGATGCACAGCAAACAGCTGCCCATGCCCGGCCAGCAGCAGCCGGCTGCCGCCCTGCAACTGCCCCCAGCTGTGCGGCCCTGCACGCTCAGCCCGCCTGCATCAGCCTGCTCAGCAGCCGACAGATGGAGTTTCACCTCCCAACTCAGCCTGGGAGGCAGCAGCCCACCGCTAGCCGCTGAACAGCAACCAAACGGCACAGCCCACCTGCTTCAGGTTGTYCAGCAGCCAACAGATGGGGTTYCACRCACCAACTYAGCCTGGRMGGCAGCAGCCCACTGCTASCNGCTGAATAGCAAYCAAACGGCWCAGCCCACCTGCTTCAGGTTGTTCAGCATGCGGGCCAGGAACACGCGAGGGGGCACCGGCTGCTTGCGGCTGAGGAAAGCGGGGTCCAGCTGGACGGGCCGCTTGTAAATGTTGGAGAGTGTGGCCTCCGCATCCTGCAGGAAACTGATCTCCCCGCCTGCACGTGCATGCAAGCGGTGTGTGGCGCAGCTGCTCAGGCGGCAGCTGTGCAGGCAATCATGCGCTGCTGCACGGAGCGGGCACCACAGCACAGCAGTGCACGCTGGGAATGGGCAGCAGGACACAGCTGTGCCGCCGCGAGCCGGCACAGCCACATAAGGGCAGCAGAGATCATCCAAGCAGACTGCAACTGCTCACCATCAAAAGCGTCAACCAGAAATTCCATGTCTGGGTTGGCTGGAGCAATGAAGAAGTGACCTGAAGCCGAAGATGGAATCGAGCAGGAGGGTCAGGCAGTTGAGAAGGTGTGCACCTGGTGTGGAAGCAAACGTTTGGCGGCAGCAGCTGTGCACACCAGCCACCCACCGACGCAGCACGTTTGAGCAGCAGGCAACAGAATGACGCACCCGGGATGTTCACTCCCACCATGGGCAGGCCCAGGCGCCTAGCCACCTGCAGCATTGCGATGCAGCAGAGCGGGCGGTAGAGGAGGCACCGAAGCAGCCAGGCAGGGTACACCATTGCAGGAGCAGGCGGCAGCATGACCTGCATCACAATCGTTCCAGGTTCCCTGCTTGAGGCTTATTGAGCCGGCTATAAATCTTAACCCGCACCTCCATGTACACTAATGACAGCGTGATGGGGATGCCAGTGCGCCGCTCTAGGACCATGTTGATGCAGCTGTTGTCTGCCAAGGGCGGGAGGAGATGGGCAGATTTTGAAGGGCATGCAGGTCAGCAGCTGGGCGGGCCAGCATCACGCAGTAGCAGCTGTGGTCTGGGTGTGAGGGCGGATAGGAGGGCATGGGAAGCGGCTTTGTAGGGCANGGTCAGCGGCTGCGCGGCAAGCACCATGGTGATGCAGCTGTTGTCTGCCAAGGGCGGGAGGGTGGGTGCGAGGGCAGCGATGCTGTGCGCGTGAGGAGCAGCAGCAGCAGCAGCAGCAGCAGCACAACCAGCCAACGACCAACGCTCAATCAAGCAGCATAGGCTGAGCATGGAAGCAAGGACTCGACTGCCAACAGTGTATTTGTTTACCTGGATCGTAATAATCCTCGCTGTTGCCTCGGCAGCATGCCAATGTGGCACATGAACGGGCAACGTTGGACTGAACATATCCAAAGCCCTGCAGTTCACCCACCTGGATCATAATAGTCCTCGCTGTTGCCCCGGAAGCCTCGCTCCCGCAGGTGCCCGCTGATGGTCTGCAGCATGCGCAGCGGGTAGGCGGCCCCCGGCATGCGCCCCTCGATCTGCAGCAGCAGGACGGGCAGCGTGCAAGGATCACCAACTGGTGTTGCGCAGCATGCAGTGGTCTGCAGCAAGCGCAGCGGGTAGGCGGCTCCTGGTATGCGCCCCTCGATCTGCAGCAGCAAGGAGCATTTGTACGTCAGGGCCTCCAGTGGCTTGTGGGCGCCACACGGCTGCCTGCAGCATGCGCCATCAGCGGCAGCAAAGGAGCATGCATGGATCAGCAGGTTCCATGCGCGCAGCAAGCTGTGCACAGCCTGCAAGCCTTCATCCCGCATGCTCTGCCAGCAGCCACACCGCAATGGCCATCCCACCTGGCGCAGCCATCCAACCTGCAGAGCATGGCCATCCAGCTGGTCATTGCAGGCTCAACACCACCCCAGCTGCTGCAAATTAATGCAGCTGGAAGTTTTCGCCGCACCTGCACAGCCAGATCGTCCAATTGATCTACCACATCCTCGTGCCGCAGCAGCGGGTGGCGGTGCCGTGCGATCAGCGTTGCACCACGCAGCAGGTCGAGTGAATCATCCGGTTCCTGGCAGGCGGCAGCGGGCCATCATGTCATGAGGTGCAGCGAGCACAAAGGCAGCAGAAACCGCTGTTGCAACACGCAGCCAGTTGAGCGAATCATCTGGCTCCTCGCATCATGGGGCCAGCGGCCAACGGCACAGTGTGAGCCCCGCTGTGCTGCTGCCTCCTTCATTCAGCCTCCCTGCTGCTCCCCACCCTGCCACACCAGCTCACCTGCATGAGCAGACGGTAGTCTTCTAGGGCCGCGCTGCGCTGTGCCGCCAGCTGGAACGCCCGCTGCATGTCAGAGTCCGGTTCCGGCTCATCGCTGCTGCTGCTGCTGCCGCTGCTGCCGCCACCGGCACCAGGGCTGGCGGCACGGCAGGCAGCTGACCGCCGGCACCGGCTACTGCTAGACAAGGCGCTGCGTGTGCTCTGCTGAAGTGAGCTAGCGCAGTTGCTGGAGCATGCCGAGACCTGCTGCCGCCGCTGCCGCTGCCTGGCGGCGCCGCCGCCGCCGCTGCCGCCGGTCGGCGCCGACAGTGCCCGAGGCGGCTGGGCTGCACTCTGGATGCATGGCGCTGCAGCGCATGTTGCCTGGCTGCTGCGAAAACCCTCCACGACGAGCATTGCCGCCATCAAGGGTTTCAAGGGACTGCGACTCTTGCCGGCTGCCCCCGATCGCCAGCACAGGCTTTTGTGCAACTCTTCCCGGTGCCGATCGTGCCGTGAGCGCGCCTGTCGGCCGCATCAGAGGCCCCATGCGAGGAACCACATCCTGTGCTAGAAATCGGCTCGGGGCAGCGCGCAGCGCATTCCGGCCCCGCTGATCCGCTTCGCGCCAGCTTGCAGCTTCTGTCCCGCACCTCTTAGGCCCCGCCAGAAGCGAAACCATGCTGGCCCTGCAGACTTCTCGCATCGCGGTGCGCCCTGCTGCGCTTACTAGAGCTGCCGCCACACTACAAATGCTGTATCGACCTTTGCAGGACTGTGCAGCCCGCCAGCGACCCGCAGCTGGCCACAATGCCCCGTGCGAGCTGATGGCCCTCCCTCGGTTCCTTGCGTGTAGGCGCCTGCCAAGGTGCAGGTGACCCGGCGGCAGCAGGTGGTCGTGTGCGCGACCGCGCAGCAGCAGGAGGCGGCGGAGGCGGTGCCCCGGCGTGCGGCGATTGGCCTGCTGGCCGCTGCCGGTGAGCGAGCGCTGCATGTGACCCATGTGACGCGCCTGGTGCCTGTTGCATTGTCTGCAGCATCCTCGTGGTATGTGCAGCAAACTGGACGCGGCTGCCATTTTTGCGCTCGCCGCCACCCCCGCCCCTGCTCGCCCTCACCCTGCTCCCGCTCTCCACCTGCCCCATCCCCAGTGCTGGGCCTGAGCGCGGACGCTGCCCAGGCTGTGGGCGTTGCCAAGAACGGATCCCGCGCCGGCTCCGAGGGCTACGTGCTGGAGGTGASGGGCGGCTGCGTTTGTGTTTTTGTGGGAATGGCTGGCTGCTGATTYGGGTCCMACCGGAGGGCTACGTGCTSGAGGTGAGGGGCGGCTGCSKTTGYKTKWKYTTCTTGCTTTCAGTTCTGTGGTTGGTTCAGCTGGTGTGTGCAGGCTGCTGGCTTAGTGGATGTTGAGGCTGCACTGGGCGGCTGCATTCTCGACGCAGGGGCGGGCATGGGGGCCAGCAAGGCTTGCAGGATTTGATGCAGCCAATGGGCATGTCCCCACCCCACCCCCCGTCTGCGCATCGTCCGCTCCTCCAACTCCTTAACTCCCCGCGCCGCCCTCCCTCTGCGCCTGCAGGGCACCAAGAAGCAGGGCATCAGCCCCAAGCGCAAGCGGGCCGTGCTGGACAAGGTGCGCAAGGCCGCCGGCAAGCAGTGAGCCTCGCTCGCAACTCACGAGCGCTGAGCTTCCGTCCCGGCTGCGCCACTGTTCCGGCGAGGCACGCGCAGCGGCACCCTCCCTTGCGGCCCTGCCCTGCCCTGAATGTGAACCAGCCCTGGCTCTGTACCCTCTTACCGTCTTCACTTCCCGAGCAGAAAACTTGCATCGAGACTGCGTTTTTGGCACCTCACCTTGTCCTGCTGCCGCGTGTAAACTGCCATGTTTGAGTGGTGTTTGGTGTGATGCAAGCGAGGAGTAACAGCAGGCGGCCGCAGTCCGTTCAGCTTGCATTATAGCCTGGCTAGTGTGTCTATTGCCATTGCCCACTTGAGCCACCAACACCCCTCACCGGGCGCCTGCCAGAGCGGGGCTGCACATGGATTGCGGGATGCCTGCTCCCTGCACTGCTTTGGCAGCAGTACAAACACCAACCGGGGTACCAGGCTGAGCCGTGCTTGTTCAGCCCATCAGCGCGCAGTGGCTCCATTGGGGTGTGCACCTACCTAGCGGCAGTGAAGGTGGCGGCGATGTCGCGGTGCCTGTTCGCCGCCTGGACACCTGTTGAACACGCTTGATCCCGCCTGTTCGCGCCCTCATTCGACCGACCAGGCTGTCCTGATGCGCTGTTCTGCGCGTTCGCTGCTGCGGCCAGGCCCCTGGCAAGGCATCAAGACCGGCGACGCGCCCCCCCGCGTGGTAAGCACAGCGCGCACGGCGCGGTCCCACATAGGCCCGCTCCACGAGCCTCTGCGCACCCAATCTCCCTCACTTCCTCCTGCACCCGCCCTCCCCACCTCCCCAAGCAATCAACCATGAAGACCGCCGTGCTCCTGGGCCTGTGCCTGCTGGGCCTGGCGCTCGTCGCCGAGTGAGCGCCGCTCCCTGTGCTCCAATAATACCCGCTTAAGTGTTCATTGCTTGTTCAATCCTCCGCGCCGCCTCCGGGTCACTGTGGCTGGCGGTCGGCCACCGCTTGCGCTGCCTGCGCCGCCCCGCCCGGTGTTCGCGGGCTGCTTGCGCTTCTGGGTGCTTGTTCGTCAGTGTTAGCGGTTCTGCGGGTGGCGGTCGGGCGGCGTACGAGGTGACCCTCCGGCAGGGCGCCCTCCCCGCCGCCTCCTGCCGCTCCCACGCCCCCTGCCTGGTGCCCTGTGCCGTGAACGGCGCTGAGCAGGCTTGTTCGCGGAGTGTTCGCATGTCCCCAGCTGGGCGGTGCCGCCGCCGCCGCCGCCGGCATGCCGCACGTGTTYACCTTCCCCGCCCACTGGTCCCTCCTTCCTCCCCGCAGGGCCGGACCGCACCGGGGCTACGGCCCTCAGCTGACCGGCGACCAGATTGTGGCCCACTGCATGAAGAAGCGCGGCTGCGCSGCCAAGCCCTTCARSCCCGTGTGCGCCCTGAACTGGGGTGAGCGGCCCGCTAGTGCTTGTGCCCCCGCGCCCTTGCATGCCGCGWCCTGCCGCCAGCTGTGCCTGTGCGGGGTGCGCTACCGCCTCGCTTGTGTGGCAGCTGGGTAGGCACCAAGCACACACTGCCCTGCTCCTGCACTGGCATCAAGCCAGCCGGCAGCCCACGTGCCCACAGCCTKCACCCCNTGCACTCACCGCCGCCCCNACCYGYCKGCCTCCCTCCGCCCCRTGCAGCCTCCCTGCCAGCGAAGGTGGTGACCGGCGGCTTCCCCAACGCCTGCTGTGAGTGCGCTGGGTGGGGGATGGTATCTGTGCATTGCATTGCGCAGACARTAGGCACTGTTTCGAGCGCCGCRGCATGCAACTCATATGCYCCMACACYARCCMCACCRCYGCCGCMAYCCC
>JADXDR010000025.1:488386-507703 GCA_025026875.1 Chlorella ohadii
GGAAGCTGTGCAGGACGGTGGGTGCAGCCACCAGTCCACGATCAGGTGCACGGATACGTGATCGGGCTGCCGCAGACGCCTTGGCGCTTTCGCGATCGCGATCGTCAGAAATGCCGCTGTGCGTCCCACACACGCCTCCCGCTCGCGCTCCGGCACCCACCCGGGACGGGCCTTGATGCCGTGAGGTGCTGCAGCTACCGAGAGCGCGCTGCGGCCGAGCAGGCTGGTCGTGGCCGGCCGGGCGCCGAGCATGGGCCCGTGGGGGCTGGCAAAGGAGATCGGAACACCGATCCGGGATGTACGGAGCTCGAGATGGCTCTGGGCGGCTGGGCTGGGCCTGCTTGGTGGCGGCGGCCGTGAGCTGGCGCCGACGGCGGGATGGCCGCCGCTAGCGCCGACGGCCTGATTTGAGTCGGTCACTCAGCCCAGGACAAGCAGTCGAGTTGAATGATTCTCAATTACAAGTTGTGATGCTGGCCATGCCTGTTGCGCTCCCGCCATCGCACTGCAGGTTGCTGGCCCGGCACCCGAGCCATCGTGGATGCATTATCGCATGCGATGGCACCGCAAATACAATTGGCAGCTACTGCTAGCCCTGATCCGCCACCTCTACCCCGCCCACTTGTAGTCCAGGTCCACCGGCAGCGTGCCTCGAAACCGCACAGCGCTCGCGCCCTCATCCAGGGCGCACACCACCGGCAGCAGGCGCACGCCGGCCGCCGCCGCCTCGCGCACCAGCCGGCCATAGGCTGGGTCGCGCTGCGGAGGGAATGGACAAGGGGCAGGACAGAAGTGGTGTGGGCAGACTGTAACGAGTGTGCCACAAGCACCCGCTGGCAACAGATTCCAGCATGTTGCAGAGGCAAACTTGAGTCAAGCGTTGCCAGCGCACTGCCAGCACGTCCATACTCCGCACCTCGTGGCAGGGTGCCCATGCGTTGCAGTCATCCCGCAGCACCGCAAACACGAGGGCAGCCGAGGCGCCGGCCTTGGCTAGGGCGGTCAGCTCACGCACGTGCCGCTGCGCACGCTCCGATACGGCATCGGGGAACATGGCGATGCGCCCGCCGCCCTGTGGAAGGACAGCGAAGAGGTAAGGCAGCAGGAGTCAAAAGATGTATTCCGGGTTGGGGAGGTGCAGACAGGCAGGCGGACTGCCGTGACATGGCGCACAACAGGGTGCGGCCCAGATGGCTAATGCCGAACAACGGGCTGCTTCCCCACCACCATGCCTCCAGCCACGGCAGCTCACATCCTCACGGTCTTCTGCTAGTGTGGACGCTTTGACTTCTAGATAACAGCATTTTGTGTTCATCGCTCCTGCTCCTGCCGCTGCTGTCGCTGCTTCTCCAGCTTGCACCGCTGTGGCGGCGGCGGCGGCAGCCGCTGCGGCCTTGCTGCCCCGGCGCCGCTTTGCTGCTGGAGCGCCATTGCTTGCACCCACTGCTGCTGCTGCTGCCGCCACACCTACTGCCGCTGCCATGGCTCCACCGCTGCTGCTGCTGGTCTGAGCCGCGCTGCTGGGCTCGCCCTGTGGCTCCCTGTGCAGCACGAAATCCACCCTGGACTTGCCATCTGCACCAAACTTGACCTCCTGCTGGATGCGGCTATAGGGTGGCAGCCCCGGCAGCGCCTGGGCTTGGAGCAGCGCCCGCACCATGGCATTGGCTTTGGCGCTGTGCACGCCCACCCACGTGCCTCCCTGCGGGGCGGCGGGCGGGGGAGGCAGGCATGGCGCGAGTGCAGCGGAAACGGACAGCAGCAATGCCGTGGCATAATCCGGAGCTGCGTCTGGTCAGCAGCAGCTTGCGGCTGCTGATGGACTGGCATACCGGCAGCAGGCACAGCAGCGGGCCACAACTGAAGGGAGTCACAGAGCGCACCGACATGCTGTGGGCGGCACACCTGCAGCTGGATGAACTCGTGCGTGTGTGCATACCTGCACGGACGAATGGAAGCGGGTGGGCGGAAGGGCGCCGGCATTACGGTTGCAGTGTCGCTGTGTTACGAACAGCTCCAAACAGTGGCAGCCATACAATGGCTGGTCGCATTGGTTTAACCAAGAGGCATACATCCCTCTCACTTGCGCTTGGGGTCGGCCGATGCGCTGAGCAGCGCAGCAGCAGGCAACGCGCCCAGCAGGCCCGCCATGGACCCAGTGTTGGGCACGTGCACCACGGTGCAGCCGACTGCACCGGCGCCCGCCTGCACGGCTGCTGCTTCAATTGCTGCTGCTGCTGCCGCTGTCGCCGCTGTTGCTGCCGCTGCTGCTTGTGCTTGTGCTGCCATTGCCGGCGCTGCCGCTTCGGTGCCGCCAAGCTGCACATCGCCCAGGAAGCGCTTGTATCGCCGCAGCAGCTGGCAGGGCAGCAGGCGTTCGTACTGCAGCACGATCAATTCTGCTGGCGGCAAGGCCGCAGGCTGCTGGATGTCGGCTCCCGCCGCAGAGCGTCTAGTGCCGGACGGCGCCGCTCCTGCCGCTGCCGGGCCTGCAGCACAGCGGGGAGGAGGTCGGTGAGCTCGGCGCCGATCCTTTTGTGTTCCATATATACATGCACTGACCTCTCATGGCCGGCGCAAGCGATGCGGGGCGGCAGGAGGCCCGAGCGGCCGCCGACCGCATTCAAGCCTTGAGGGGCTGCCTGGCTAGGCGTTTGCTGGCGGATGTTTATTCTATGTGCGCGTGAGTATCGAATGCAGCTGCGACGATGGCTGGGGCACCCACCGCATGGGGCAAACAACCCTTGCTGTGCCTTTTTCCTCGTAATTGCTGCAAACGGGTCGGGCTTGACGCTGCATGCTCTCGGGGCCGTCTGCAGCCCGATCAGTGGACTGGTGCGCCTGTTCGCGGCCCTTGGAGCGCGCCCCTTCGCCACTTGACCTCCCCAGCGGCAGCAGGCACACTCCAGCATGTTCCGTTTCTGGGCCATGGTGAGCAGGGCAGCGCAGCCGATAGTACAGCCGCCGCGCAGCCTGCAAGTGGTGACCACCGCCGCCGCTCACCTGCGATCGCTGCCGCCGCCACTCACTCTCTAGTCTGGTGTAACCCTGAATGCCCAACTTCATAGAGAATTCAAACATGCACGCGTTTATGATTAAAGGCATGCACCCGGCCGCTCACTCTCGCGCCTCCTTCATTCACCCTTCGTCCACTCCCAGATTGCACGGCGCGCCCGCGGCCGCTTCCAACAGGTGACTGGAGTAGAGCCACCGATTCCTCGGGCGAGGCGCAGCCTCGTCAGCTGGTTGCGCAGCAAATGCACCAGCCCAGCTGCCAGTAGTGGAGAAGCGGTCGTGGTCAGCCCAGCAACCGTTCAGGCTTAGGGCTACTGTGAACTGGGTTGATGCGCCATCAGCTGACATGTACTCGGGTTACCACATCTGCTCAACTTGATCCTTACGCCTGCCTCCCCACTCACGTCTCGCCACACGTTATACCACCCCGTCTTCGTGCCACTCCCTCCAGCCGTTGCACCGCCCGCCAGCCTATTAATAGAATAGTCTGCCTACTCATCAAGTGCGGTTCACATGTCATTATGGGCTACCCGTGTTGTGTAGCAATAAAAATACAAGTGCAGGCTGAAAGGTGGGGTGCAGATCACCATGCATCAGTGCAGTGCGACTGAGCGCATGCCTCCTGCTGCTGCCGCATTCTCAGAGCTTGCACGCTCGCCTAAGACGCCCAGCAGCCAAGCTTGCGCCGCCAGCGTAGCAGCCGCCGCAGTTGAGAATGCGCACTTCCATCCGGCGTGCCGAATGTCAAAGTGCAAAATGCACATCTCTTATTCGCTAGCTGTGCGTGCGGCATGCCTCAACTTGTGCTGGTTTGGCGCTACCGCCCGGCGTGCCGGATGTCAGGGTTGAAGATGCACATCTCCCGCACGATGCCGTCGCGGATCTGCTGCAGGCTGGGCTCGCCGATTGCTTCCTCTGGCGAGTTGAAGGGCTGCACAATGGAGGGGAGGGTGGCTGTTTAAATGGGATGCGGGAGGCGAGATTTGCTGCAGGGTGGGATCGCCGATTGCTTCCTGGGCGAGTTGAAAGGCTGCAGAGTGTAAAGGAAGGAAGCCGGCTGTTCAGCGGGATGGGGGCAGTCGGCAAGCTGGGCTACCAGACTACCTAAGGGCGCGAGTCGAGCTGCCGGTAGGAACGCAAGCAGGCGAAAGCATGGTTTGCAGGCCAGGTCAAACCCAAACCAGTAGGCAAGCAGGGCACACGGGCACCGCCTTAGCAAGAGCGGCCCACCTGCGGGCAGCTGGGCTCGTCTGTGGGGTCGTGCAGCGAGGCCAGCCAGGGGTGTGCGAGCGCCTGCTCAGCTGTCAGCCGCTTGGCTGCAAAGGAAAGGAGAAGTGTGAAATTAGATAATTGCCGTGAGTTGCAGCAAGCCCGGCCAGGGCTGTGCCAGCGCTTCCTCAGACGTGAGCCGCTTGGCTGCACGAGTGTGGTAAGCAAAAACATTGTGCGTGAACTGCCAATATGAAGGCTGGCAGGAAGGCAAGGCAGGGCTGCTGTTGGTGGGCACAACTTGCAATGCCTCAAAGGGACCCCCCAGGCACCCACCCACCTGGGTCGAACGTCAGCAGCCGGTTGAGCAGGTCGATGGCGGCAGGCGATGCGGCGGGGAAGTACTGCTGCATGTCTGCGGGGCAGGCAGTATCGGGGGAGAGGGCCAGGCCATGTATGGTCAGGTTGGGCAGAGGGGTAATGACCGTGGGGAAGTACTGCTGCATGTCTGCAGGGCAGATAGGACATGGCAGAGGGCAGGCAGACGCATGGTGAGGCTGGGGGAGGTGCGCAATGGCAGCAGGTGAGGCAGCAGGAAGCAATGTTGCAACTGCGCGTGGGCAGCATGGGTCTTTACAAACCCCGCTGCGCCCTCATCCTGGGGCGGGAAGTAGGGCATGGAACGCCACTGGGCATGCCCGCGAGATGGAAGGAATTCAGGAAGTGTCCTACAAAACCGCAAAACAAGTGCAGATCATGGCTCACCCTGTGGCGGGAAGTAGGGCATCGATGCCAGGTACGCTCGGGACTTGTCGTTGGCCACCGACGCACAAGCCCAAAACATTCGCAGTAAGCATATAAACCATGCATGGACCTCACCCTGGGGTGGGAAGTAGGGCATCGAGGCGAGGTAGGCTCGGGACTTGTCGTTGGCCACCGCCGCCAGCTCGTGCCCCGTGGGCGTGCCGATGACCTTGCAAATCATGTTGAGCTGGTGCACAAAGTCCTTGCCTGCGGAAATGGAGAAGAATGCATGCAACCTTGGATAAGCATGAGAGCGCACTGCCAAGGCGTGCGGCCGCAGTGTGGCACAGCCATGCATGCTGAAGCCATGTTGAGCTGTTGCACGCAGGGTGTCTGTCCTGCCAGCAATAACCAATCAAGCAAGAAACTGCAAGGCCCATAGCAGCCATGTCTGCACACACAGGCAGCGCGCACCTGGGAACAGCGGCTTGCGGCCCAGCAGCTCCGCCAAAATGCAGCCAACTGCAGGAGGACAAGGGGCAACCCGTCAGGAAAACAGGAACAATTTTTTGAAGGCAGTGCATCGACATGAGTGACTCACACAACTATATGCCGCATGCCGCACATCCGCAGCAGCTTTAGCATGCACCCGACTAAGATGGGTGGTTCGTAGGATCCACCAAGCCAAAGACACAAAAGCAATGCAGGCCCCGCAGGACAAACAGCCTGTGCGCACCCGACCACATGTCGATGGGCGGCCCGTAGTCGGAGCAGGACAGCAGCAGCTCGGGGGCGCGGTACCAGCGGGTCACCACATACTCAGCCATCTGCTCCTGGTTAACCTCCGCCCGCGCCTGCAGGCAGGGTAGAGTGAAGCAGCCAAGCGCAAGGGGTGGGCAAACGCAGTTCACAAGTGCAGCGGCAGTGGGCCATGGTCGCTGCAAGGAAGGCTGCTCAGCCAGGCGGTTCCAACGACAGCAGATGAATGTGCTGGCAGCCACAGTGCAACCTCCTCCGCTCACCAGCCCAAGTCGCAGATGCGCAGCTCGCGGTGCCAGCATCGGCAGCAGCAGATGTGCTAGAGGCATGCCTCTAGCTTTCACTCACCAGCCCAAAGTCACGGGTGCGCAGCTCGCAGTTCGACCAACTGGGCAAATTCAACACCAGCAGTTGATAGAAGTGCCAATCGAACCATGCATCCCCTCACCAGCCCGAAGTCGCAGATGCGCAGCTCGCAGTTGCCGTTGAGCAGCAGGTTGGAGGGCTTCAGGTCGCGGTGCGTCACGCCCTGCCACAGGTAATAAACAGGTAATACACGTCAGGAGGTGGGTGAGATGTCGGGGTGTGTGTTCAAAGCGCAGTGACGACGAGCAGCAGGTTTGCTGGAACTCGCGGCGCACCACGCCCTGCCAAGCAGGGGTTGGCATGAGGCAAGGCATGCNGCGCTCAGCACCCACCAAACCGGCCATGGGGGCCATTGGAGCGCAGCGCAGAGAGAGCCCGAAATCTGCAAGCAACCTCATGTGCAGTAGGCCAGAGCTTGCAGCCAGCGTTGCCGCACCCCGGTGTGCAGGTACTTGAGGCCGCGCAGCAGCTGGTAGACGAAAAACTGGATGTGCTCCTCTGCNAATCGGAAGGACTTATTGAATCAATGGTATGCACACCGAATTCACGTGGGCAGGCCGCAGCAGCTGGTAGACGAAAAACTGGATGTGCTCCTCTGCAAAAATATTTGTGCACAGGAAAGCTGGTTGGCACGCCCAATCACAGGCAGCTGTGGCGTGCAAGTGCACGGTGGTTGCTTCTCACCAGCAACCAGACCACAAACCCGCGGGTGCACCACACTTTGCTCACCGCTGAGCGGCTGCGGCGAGCGGATGATTTGGTGCAGGTCGGTGTCCATGATTTCGTACACCATGTACACGTCCCTGCAAAACAGTTAATCGCATTCCGCTTGTCATGTGCTTCCATTGCTTGCATTCGGGCTACAGCGCTTTGGTGCAGATGGAATCTATGACCAGCACAGCTGGCCAGATAAAAGCGCGCACCTGAAGTCGTGGACGCCGCAGGAGGGCGGGAACAGGTCCCGCAGCGTGATGATGTTGGAGTGGCCCCGCACGTGCCGCAGGATCTGCACGAGAAGACGGGTGAACACCGGCGCTGGGGCGCGAAATGCTCACACGCATCGCACGTTCAGCAGCCCAGCGGCTGCATGCGAGAACAGCAAATGAACAGCGTCGAGAAGTGGCCAGCCATAATTGCTACCTGGATCTCCAGCAGTGTGCATCTCAGCGCCTCTCAGCAGCTTCACAACCAGTCTGATGGCAGGCAGCCTTGGTGTAGTTACCTGGATCTCCCGCAGCGTGCGCCGCGCGTCCAGGGGGTTGGCAAAGATGTCGCCGATCTTTTTGATGGCCACCTGCTCGTTGGTCCGTGAATCGATGGCGGCACACACGATGCCGTATGCTGCACAGGGAGCATCAGAGCGGGGCAGAGCGCAGCAGCTCAAAGCGGGCTTGGCACTGCAGCTGCCTGCTCTGGCAGCGGCAAGCCTGCAGCAGCACTGGTAGAAGCTGCTGAGCACGACAGAAGGGACACTCGCCTTACATTATTCCTGCAGCCACACAGCAAGACAGTCCCCATGTGCAAGGACCGCAGAAAACAATGTGCGCACCTCCCTTGCCGATGGGCTTCACCAACTGGTACACGCTGGGGCACTCAAATGTGGACCCCGAAACCCGGAACTGCAGCCAGCGCAGGAAGCTGGGCCCTCCCGGGGTGTCGGGGGCCGGCACCGCCGCCATTTCGCTGCCCCTGGCTGCTCCTAGCGGCTGCTAGCTGGCTGTGGCTGGGTGGGTGCAGTGGCGGTGCGGCGGAGGGGTGGCGGCGGTGGCGGCTGCGAGGGCTGGGCAGCCTTCAGGGACTAGCGGCCGATGTAAACGGCTGTTCTACAGCTATGCAAGCGACTGAATCCCTCCTTTTGGCGCTGCGCTGCCTGGCTGCGGGGCTGCTGTTGCGGGCTGAGCCCAGAACGCGTGCCTGCCGCTGTGGCGCTGATGTGCTGTCGTCGACGATACGTGTAACTGGGTGCAACGCTCGTTACCCGCCGCAGGGTTTGCCTCGAGCCCAGATGGGGCTGCATGTGGCGGAGATGCCCTGCTACGGCCGCCATTTCTCGGTGTGCTGATTGTCTGATTTCGTCAGATAGCTAAAGATTGTCACAGTCTGCTCAAAGCCCCCTCCGGTACGCTCGGCAAAAAGCCCTGCCTCCGACCAGCGCGTTCCTTTCGCCTGGCCGCCTCCAGCGCCGTGCAGTTGCCTCGCAGCATTAATCCAAAGCCAATGCTTGCGCGCAAAGGCCGTGCGATGCATCCCAGACGACTTCACCGCCACTGCCGCTGCTGCCGCCGCTGACCAGCAATCACCGTCGTCGCCATCTATCTTCCATGCCGCAGAGCCTGGTCATCACAAACGCCAGCACATAATGGCACCCAGGACGGTGGCGGTGCACATGGTGTACTGCGGCGCCTGAGGTAGGGCCCTCACAGGGGGGAGTGGCATCCGCTGGTGTGGCACTGCCGCAGGTGCCTTTGCCACACCCGGCTTCTCAGGTCACATGGTTGAGGGCTCCCTGTCGCGTTTATCCCATTTGCGCTCTCTCGTATGTGCCGCTTCTGATGCAGGCTACGAGCGGCACTTCTGGGAGCTGGAGGCGGCGGTGGCCGCTCGCTTCCCGGGGGCNCCGCTCAAGGTGACGCATAGCCTGGCTTCCGCTGTTCCCTGGTCGACTTGCGTCAACATGCCGATCGCGGCTGTGCTGATGAGCAGCGAGAAAACATGACCGTTGAGGCTTGCCAAAAGTTCCGGCTTAAGCACTGCCTCATCCAACACAATGCTTCTGCAGGTGACCAGTGAGGGAACGCCCAACGCCACTGGCTGGTTCGAGGTGCTTGTGGACGGCACGCTGGTGTTCTCCAAGAAGAACGGAGGTGCGGCCGCTGGAGAGGCGTGAAGTTTGCATGCCACCTTTAATCCACACCATGTGCACGTGCCCGTTTGCTCACCACAGCACTGCCTGCCAGCCAAGCTGGCCCTAGCTATTTATCAACCTCCCACGTCATGTGCCACATCCTGCCCGTGCACCCCCGGCAGACGGATACCTGGACAGTGACGCCAAGAAGCAGCGCGTGTTCCAGGCCATCGAGCGGGCACTGAACGCTGTGGCCAGTTAGCCAGCTTGAGCTTGCAAGCTGCTGTGCCTGGCCGGCTAGCCAGCTTCTGGGAGGCCGGCCAGCCAGCCAGATGCCTGCCGGCAGCCAGACAGCTGAACTGCCTTATTGAGTGCGTGCCGCATCATGCATTCCAGCTGCCTGGGGCGTGCATAAATTGGCATGACATGCGAGCAGCAGCCGGGGTGCAGCAGCGGCACATGCGGCGTGGCACATGACGGGCGCAGCCGCAAAGCCTTTTGAGCTGGCACCGCCCCGACACCGTACACGCCCGCATGCCTGCTGCTGCACTCTGCTGCCCGCCACACCGTGCATTTATCAACTGAGCGTGCCGTCTGCAGCTTGATTTACAGAATGCATGGGTTGCAAGCAATGGATCTGTGTTCTGAGATACAAAGAAGGACAAGNGTTTGAATGGTGGCAGGGNAGGGNCGATCGATCAGCAGCAAACTGCGTTATTGGAAGGGAAGGCATGCCGCGTCATGTACAGGGCGGGATGCAGAGTGCAAGTTACAAGGCAGATACAGGGCAGCGGGCGGCATTGGATGTAAAGAAGTCAGCGCAGGGCGACAGATGCAGCAGCCGGAAAGCGGTGCACCGATGCTGGGGAGCGCTCTAATCAAAGTCCCTCAGCCGCAGGGTGGCATCATAAAAGTCGCCGCCGCTGCCACTGCCACCGGCGCCGCCGCCTGCCGCGCCTGCATCTGGGCTTCCCCTTGCACCACCCCCCTCCTCCTCTCCGCTGCCGGCGCTGGCATCCGCTTGTCCGCCCACGCTGCCGCCATACAAGTCTGCCTCTACATGCAGCTCTTCCTCCCACTCCGACTCCCAATCCTCCTCGTCTTCCTCCTCGTATTCGTCTGTGTACGTGCCGCTGCTGCCGTCCTCGCTATCATACTCACTGGAGCCTGCAGGTGGGTTGGAGGCGGGGCAGCGCAAAGACAGCGGTCGGCAGGCAGAACGGCTTGCGCACACCCGCGGGGCGTGCGACTGGCACCCGCAGCCGTGGCGCTTAATGCGCCACGGCTGCCATTAAAAGCCATGGCAAGCAAACCCAATGGATAGCACCGCAGCGCACCTTCATCCTCAGAATCAAACACGGATTCTTCCTCCTCTTCGCTGTCCTCCTCCTCCTCTTCATCCCCCTCCTCTGCCTCGTCATGAGTCACAATCTGCCCCAGCGAGGGACGGGGAGATGTTTAGCACCAGCCAGGGGCGGAAAATGGACCGCCCTGTGAGCTAAGCAAGCGAGCGCAACTGCTGCCTGTGAGCCAGCAAACCGCTGAACGAGACAAGTACCGCACTCCCCTGGCAAGACGCTGCACGCGCTGTGGTGACCGGCTGCAACCAGCTGCAATAACAATACCGCTGCGAGAGGGCGCCTCCATCATCTGCTGGAAGCTCCCAACTTCAATGCTTCCAAGCCCAACGATGCCAAGATAAACCAGCATTCAACAACAGGCAAGGGCGCACCTCCAGATCGGGCAGCAGGCGGCCCAGGGCGTGCATGCAGCGCGCGCTGTCCACGCTGTGCATCATCTGCGCAGCGCAGCATGGGTGGCCGGTTGGTTGGTTGGTTGCCGTCAGGTGGGGCCAACACGAGAGGGCCAGCCAGGCCGAGCTGCGTCTGAACAACTGACATCGAGGAGGCAGCAGCAATGCCAGCGTGTCCAAATGCAAATGCAGTGGCATTGATGCATTGAGCGACCCCCTGCCGCACCTGGTCGCAGAGCGTCAGGGTGGCCAGGCCTGCCAGCCGCCCCACAACACCCTCCGCCAGCGAGCTGCGAAGGAAGGGTGTGTCCAGGGGAGGAAGAGAAGCTGTCAGCATGCAAACAACACGGCACTACTGCAGCATGCAGACCAGGCGGTGAGCAAGGGCGACAGGCTTCCGCTCAAGCATGCCGCCACAACCAATATGGCGCTTTCTGAACTCTGGAGCAGCACCATTCCACCCTTCCCCTTCACCCACCCGTTCATCCAGAGGTCGTGGCAGCAGCTGAGGCCCAGGAACGTGAGCTGCTGCGCGCGCGTCAGGTGCTGCGGAGGCAGGGCAAGGATGCCAGGGGTGTNGGGGGCAGGTGTCGCTCAGAGGAACGCAGCGTGACTGGGACGCCAGCCGCAAGCTGTTGTGCAGTTGCAATGGCATCTCACAGCAGTGGGAGGTGCGCATTGTGCTCAGAACCTCACCTGTGGCAGGCTGGTGAAGGCTGCTCCCCGGATGTTCAGGTGGCTCAGGCGCTCGAGGTAGGGGCCGTCTGGCAGGGCGGTGGCGCCGCTGAGCGGGCACATGCCGACATCCAGCTGCGGAAATGGGATGCAGCTGTTAGGGTTTGGTTCAATGGCACTGCAAGTGGCAATTGGGGCCACTCAGTTGGCATATGTCGACATCCAGCTGCGAGTCCGGTTGAGCAGCACTTGGCTGTGTCGGCCACCGCAGCATGCCTGTCGGCAAACTCGTAAAGCCAAGAGGCATCGACAATTGCAATGCCAGTCGCTCCAGTAAACGGGTGCACGTATGCACGCTGCGCAGCAATAGGCAGCAGCAAGACAACCAGGAAACAAGCAGCGCACCGTTTCCAGGCTGGTGAGTCCGGTCAGAGAGCGCGGCAGGGCGCCCATCTCGTTGCTGCCCAGGTCCAGCCAGCACAGGGAGGTGAGGCAGCTGCAAAGGAGGGTGAAAAGGAACAGAAGGCGGATGGGATACTACAAGGGGGCGAGGTGCACCTGAGACATCAGCAATGCACAGCAAACGCGCAGTTGGTTAACGATAGGCGCTGCCCCCCATCTGCAGGCAGTCCAGCTTGGCCGCCCAGCGCAGCCCAGAGTTGCAGCCTCCTGCCCTCCCTCTTTCTTATGCACAGACACGCAATGCAGCAGAATCCCACGTGGTAACAAACCCCACCTGAGGCAGTCCAGCTTGGACTCCCAGCCCAGCCCAAAGTTGCGGCCGCCAAACGCGCCGTCGAGCGTGAGGGTGGTCAGGCCGGTGAGTCGGGACAGCACGTCGCTTGGGACATCTGCAGGGCCAGAGGGTGGTTGGTGTTCAGAGTGTGTGACGCCAATGGGCGGCAGCAAGCCAGCTACTACCTGCTGCTATTAGCTTAAACCAACGTTTGTAAATCAAGAAGGCATATGCATGGCCAAACCTGCAACCGCTGCCGTCACTGATCTGGCAGGTTGCAGTCGGCTAGATCCAGCTGCTCAAGTTGCAACCAACCCATCCCTTGATTGCTAAGCTCCTCAGCCAAGTATGTGCAACTACCTGGCAGGTTGCAGTCCGCCAGATCCAGCTCCTCCAGGTTGGTCAGCGCCCCCANGCACCAGCCTGCATCGAACGCAACAGCAGGCATGCAGCAGCAATCCCTTTTGTGCCCAGACGCCTCAACAGTAAAAGTGCCACTGCAAGCATGCGTTGAGCACGCACACCACACACACACAACACACTCTCCAACAAATCCCCAGCGCTGCTCACCCCAGAGTGGCCAACTGTGTGGCGCCTCCCAACATGTCGTTGCCGCCCAGATTTAGCAGGCGTAGGCGGGTGAGCCGGCTCATCGATGCCGGCAGCTGGGTGCAGCAGCTGCGAGACACGCAGAAGGGGTGGGCGGACAGCGGCGGCTGCATCAGACACAGCAGAGCAGTGCATAGCGGGGGTAGGGGCATGGCGCCGGCAGCTGGCCGCAGCTGGCCGCAGCAACCCATAAGAAATGCTGAATGACAGCAGGGGGGCGGCCAAATGAACAGCCTCATTTCTCCCCACGCCCAGCGGCCCCTCTCTCACCGCACAAGCTCCAGGCGCGTCAGCTGGCGCAGCTCCGAGATCTGCTCTGGCACCGCAAACTCGCTGTGGGTGGGCAGGCTGCTGTCGTCGCGGGACACTAGCAGCTCCCGCAGGTTTGTCAGCCGGCTGACGCCCCGGGGCAGGCACTCTGCAGAGACAAGGGTGGGAGCTCGACACCAGTGTGGGCAGGTTGCAGTTCGTGCATTGCAGTAGCACCCAGAAGGCAGTGCTGCCCGCAGCAACACCCCCCGCACCTTCCCTCCATCCACACTGGGGCACAGAAGTCCTTCTACATCTGCCCAAAAAAGGCACCCACCCAGGCAGCTCTCTAAGTTGAGGCTGGTCATCAAGCAGCATAGGCTAACCCAACGTACACTTGAGTAACCGCCCCTCCTGCACCCAAAGACACCCACCCAGGCAGCTCTCCAGGTCCAGTCTGGTCAGGCCGCGCAGCTGCCACAGGAAGCTGGACACCCGCTCAGGCAGCTCACACTCGCTGCTGCCGCCCGTCAGCCCCAGGTGCCGCAGGCGCGGGCCCATCTTGCCCTGTGATGATTGGTCGGCAGAGGAAGGAATCAGCTCAGTTGGCAGCCTGGGAGTGAGAACCTTCGTATCCACGGTGCAGCAACCGCCATGCTGGCTTCACACATCCACAGCATGCAGCAAGCAGGAATGTCCACTGCACACGGCAAGCACCAAGCTGGACGCACCAGGAGCCACGAAATGTCCGGCCACTGGTCCCGGTCGTCGAATCGCACCACCAGCTCCCGAATGACCTGCCAAAGGGAGGGGCCAGTGCAGACAGCCAGTTGAACGTTTGTATTGCGCTTGAGGCTTTTAGCAGGCCTGCTGGCGCCCTGTGGGTGGTTGCCTCGCAATGGCAGCAGCTGTCACTTTGCGGCGATACGGTAGTGCCTCAGGTCACAGCCATAGCAAACCGGCAGGACCACTGGCAGAACCGGCAGCTGCAGCACCCATCCCAGCAGCGCTGCAGCGCTGCGCTCATTGCATGGCTCTGTACAGCTGCGCCCCTCCCACATCAGTCCAGCCGCACCTGCGCGCGTGCAGAGCAGTAGGCCTGCATGCTGGTCGCTCGCGCCTCCTCCTCGACGTCAAGCCCATGGGCGGCTGGCAACTCCAGCTCCACACGGCTCCACAGCCCGCTGGCCAGCAGCACGGCGCGCCAGTGGCGGTTGACTTCGCACATGCGAAGCCTGGACGCGCGGGAAGGGGGTGGGTTGGACGGCAGCCGCTGAGCGGCAGCGGTGCGGCTGTGCGGCGTCACGGCAGGCTGGCTGCAGTTTTTTGGATGCAGATCGCTATCGGAAGCACTCAAGGGCCCCCCTGGTCCTGCCCCCAGCGCGTACAAGCCCTTCGACAAAACTGCCTCGAGCGCGCGCCTCACCGCTGCTGGAAGCTCAATCTGGACGCCACCAGCTCCAGCAGCTCGGCGGGTAGCGACTCCCAGCCCCTCGCGACGGGGGACGCTGGGGCGGCCTTCCTGCCGCCCCTCGTCCTGGGGGTGGCGTGCATTGTGGATCCACGCTGCGTGTCGACACCGGTTGTGCAGCTGTGGGGCGCGATGCGCGCCTCTTTGGCCCCCATGCCAGCTGCCGCCGCTGCTGCTGTGCGCGTTGCGGCGCCGCCGAGACGCTCGCGCTTCGCATGGCAGTCAGGGGTATTACATGTGCAGGGGTGCCACGCACACGATTACTGGGTGCGGCACCCAGTCGATTCTATCGTCGCGCCTCCTGCGCC
Source organism: Chlorella ohadii (assembly GCA_025026875.1). Lineage (NCBI taxonomy): Eukaryota > Viridiplantae > Chlorophyta > Trebouxiophyceae > Chlorellales > Chlorellaceae > Chlorella > Chlorella ohadii. Next base: position 503,126 of record JADXDR010000025.1, read on the forward strand.
GCTGCCGCCGCTGCCTCTGCGGCCATTGCTGCCGCCGCCGCTCGGCTGGCCTTGATGTCCAGGCTGCCGTCTACAACCACTGCGCCCTTTTCCCGGAGAAACGCCGCTGCCTCCTTCTTCTTGGTGAAGCCAAACCAGCCTGCTAGGGCCGACAGCGGCACGCTGGGCTGGAAGGCCGCCAGCACGGTGCCTGCAGGGTGGGTCATGGAAAACTGCGGTGAGAGGACGGCGCATCAGCAGCACCAGCTCAGCTGGCAGTGCAGCCGGTAGAAGAGCCAAAAGCTCAGGCCCGACCTGCATCCAAACAGGACCAGCTGCTGCTCCACCAGCCCGCAAACTTCGCCAAGCAGCTGCAGCCCACCCGGCACCCACCACCCGCAGCACCCATAAACCAGTATGATCGCTTGCCAACCAAGCCCAGCCCAGCTCGCTTTGCCGCGCATCGCAAGCTTGGCCAGCAACCACAACCCAAAACTCACAATACCACCTCAGCTTGACTCACTGTACGCTTTGCTGCGCATCTTGGCGAGCAGCGCGTCCATGAGGTACGGCGCCATGCGCGGCGCACTCTCGTACAGCCGCAGAAAGTTGACGAAGTCGTTGCCCAGAAAGGCTCGGCACACCGCCAGCGCATGGCCCACAAACCGATCGTCCGACACTGCTGCCGAGCCAGCGGTGGCTGCTGTGTGCGCTGCGCCTGCTGCGGTGCTGCTGCCCGGCTCGGCGCTGCCCAGCCGGCCCCACACCCCGCCGCTCTTCCTGCTGCTGCTGCCGCTACCAGCCCTGCCGCTGCCACTGCCGCTGCCACCATTGTTACCGCTGCTGCTGGATTCCAAGGCAGAGCCCAGGCCGCTATTCGAGGCAGACAGGGCATCGCTGAGCTCGTGCGCTAGCACCGAGCGGCCGGTGGCGGCCGCTAGCAGCAGGCCATAAGCGGTGAACTCGTGCTGCTCGCCGGGGGCGCCCTCGTCTGCAGTGAGGGACAAAGGACGAGAGGACCAGAGGACACATCAGAGCTACTTCCTGTGGCCTCGCCCCTGCATCGGACACTGCCGGGATCTGCCTGCATTGACAGGGACTTGCAGTGCCTTTNGCAACCATCACCAGCAGCCACTCACCGTACAGCTGCTGCAGCACGGAGTGGCACTGCCGGAACTCGGCCCAGTCGCCAACTTCAATGGCGATGCGGGCGTGCGTCTCGTACACCTGCAAGGTTCCAGTCAGCCAAGGATCCCAAGTGAGTTTGCCAATATTGCAACCACTTTGTTGGGGATGCGGGCGTGCGTCTCGTGCACCTGCAGGTTGGAGTGGGGCGCAGGTAAAGCTGATGTGGCATGTCATGCAGGGCAAACTGGCCCGCTAGCAAAACCTGCACTTGTGCAGCACCACGACTCCAGCCAAATGCACGATGCAGCCCACCCTGAACGCCCCGCCAGCCCCTCACCTGCACCGTGAAGCGGTTGCGGATGTGCTGCACCGTCAGGTCCTGCCGGATACTCTTCAGCTGGTCGCAGGCGCCCCGCGGCCCTGCATACTCCCACCCCTCTGTCCACCGCCGCTTGACCAGCTCCAGCGCTTGGGCGAGCACCTCGGGCGGGCGCACGTCGGCCGCGCTGCAGAATAGTTGGGTTGGCAATGCAAGAATTCATGCATACATTAGAAGGCAAAGGGTGCAGCAGCTCCAGAGCCTGGGCGAGCACCTCGGGCGGGCGCACATCGGCCTTGCCGATGCAGGGAGTTTCGCGGACAAACAAGAGCAGTTGGTTGAGTGCTGCCAGGCATACATGTGAGCTGCACACAGGGAAAGGCACTCACAGCAAGGCCAAGCCACATCCGACGCTGTGCAAGGGTGCAGCACCAAGCACTCCCCACCCACCCAACCACCCAACCACCCACCCACTCCCAACCGACCTGGGCAGGCTGGTCAGCCGCAGGTAGTCCTTTTCCAGGTTCTGGTTCTGGCCCCGCGCCACGCCCTGCTCGCTGCGCAGCTCAACCAGCGTCTTCTCTTTCACCTTGACACCTGCTGCAGCCGCCGCGGCCGCCTGCTCCTCCTGCGAGAAAAGAAGAGCAGTCGGGAAAGTGAAGAAGAATGCACCGGCGTCTTCTCCTTCACCTTGACACCCGCCGCAGCCGCCGCAGCTGCCTGCTCTTCCTGCCATGAGGAGCAGTCACAAGCATGCACGGGTAAGGCGATGCATGCTGACGTGCAAGCGCGTGCCTGCAGCAGGAGGAGGCAACGTTCCCATATCCGACCATCCGCCTCGGCACTGTAAACCATTTGGCAGGCAGGCACTCCCACGATCGCACCTGGAAGCGGGCTCGCCGCTCCGCCCGCCGCGCCAGCTCTGCCTTGTCAACAGGCAGCGATGCAAGGGAGGGGCTGGTGGCCTTTGCAGCCAGCTCCTCTGCCATCACCCGCGCCGCCGCCGACTGCTGCGCCTTGAGCTGCGCTGCCACGGTCTGCTGCGCGGAGGCTTCCAGAAAGCCCGCATTGGTGGCCTCCAGGCGGGCCAGTAGAGCGCCCACGCCCGCCGACAGCTTCTTGGTGCCGGCGGCGGCGGCAGCGGCGGCGGCGGGCGCCTTGCGCTTCTTGGCGGGCGAGGGCTTGCCGCCGCTCATGGATGCGGATGGGGTGTCTGAGAGTGCTTTCGGCTAGCTGGATGGGCGGCAGGGAGCGTAGGGAGGAGGAGCGGGTGGCGGTGCAAGCGAGGGGGCGGCCAGCGGCTTGTTTGGGACACTGATGGTGCACGGAGCGCGATGCGGATGGTCTCGAAATGAACGGGCGGCGCAAAGCAGGCGGCACTTGCCTGCTGCGACGGTCGCTGGCATGGGCGGCAGGCAGTCCCGCTCCCGCTTATCCGCCCGATCGCTGCATCGCCCAGGCAAGTCCCAGCAGCGCGCCCCGCCCTTGCTGTCGCCGCCAGCCGCCGCCAGCTGCCCCACTCAGCAGCCCAGCCCGTTTCCCGTCCGCAGGTCGCTTACACAAGCCACCCGCAAGGATCCCGAAGCATGCCCGGTGAGCAGCGGGCCGCCAGCCGCTTCTGCAGGTCCTTGGCTTTGGCCGGGCTGCCGCTGCGCCTCCAGGGCTCTTCCCGACCACGCCACCATGTTATCGACCCCCGCAGGCAAGGACGGTGGCAAGGCCAAGCCCCTCAAGGTGCGCCGGCGGCGCCGCCGCCGCTCCCGCTCGCTGCCGCCTGCTGCCGCTACCTGCGGCCATCCTGCTTGCTGCCCTTTGCCTCTTGCCCAGCCTTCACTGGCCTCTCAGCCAGTCACAACCGCTGCCGTATGTCAGGCGCCTGTGCCGCACTTCCACCGTGCCCAGCAGCCGGCAGGCGGGGAGAGAACCTGCCGGGCCTTGCGTTTCCCTGCTGCTGCAGCGGGGGCAATGGCCAGGTGTTGACTGCCTTGCTCTCTTTGCTGCCTGCAGGCGCCCAAGAAGGGGCCCAAGGACTACGACGAGGACGACCAGGCCTTCCTGGCCAAGAAGAAGGTGGGTGCTGCACATGGGGCCTGAATGCTATCTGTGGTGGGTGCTGAGTATTCAGTGCAGGCTGGGTGCTACGGTCTGCGGGGAGGCCTAGTGGTGGGCATTGGTGTGCAGGAGGTCAGGCGGGTGCTGGCTTGTGGGGCCAACTAGGTGCAGATTATTGAGGTTTGCAAGTGGCGGTTCAGATGGGCGCTGCCCCGTGTGCAAACAGGGCTGGATGCTGCGGCGTTTGCATGCAGAGTGGGGCTTTCTTAGCAGCGACTGTTTCCCCCCTGAAGAAGGCCAAGGAGGCTCTTGCTAGAAGCCTTCTTTTGAGAGACAGGCTACACAATACTTAAGCAACCGTTTTTCTGTGTGCCCATTTCCAGGCTGAGGAGGCCGCCCTGAAGAAGGCCAAGGAGGCGCTGGCCAAGGGCAAGAAGAAGTAGATCCAAAAGCTTCCTCCGTTTTAGCGGCAGCAACTGGCGCGTCTGGCGGGCAGGCCTCTCCTGCACTGCCGTGGCGCAGCGCAGCAGCAGCCATGGAGCCAAGCGGCAGCAACGCAACTCAGCCTGCAGCCCAGCAGGAGCAGCAGGCGGAGCAGCGGCAGGACTGCATGCAGTGTCGCATTATCGGCGCATCGGTTTGCCTGGCTGCTAGCACTTATCTGACACTCCAGCACTATGCGCAGCCGCCCAGCGGCAAGGTGCACCGCGCCTTCATGCTGGCAGCGGCGGGCGGCTTTTGCGCTCTGGGCATCGCTCGCGCCCTGCTGTAGCACCCTGACTTAGAAGCATGATGACCACTTTCGTCTGCCTTGCTATGGGCTCGTCGATTCTTTCTGTGCCACAAGTTACCGTGTGAGACGTTCCTGACAAGCGGTTGCCAAGGCAAGGCAGGCACAAAAGCATGCATGCTGTGCAGGTGGGATGTGTGCAGCCCGGCCTGCTCCCTGAGACTGGCAGAACAGCATGCAAACAGCATGCAAAGCATCAGAATGCTCCCTGGACGTTAGTGTGTTGTGGCATCAACCGCAGCTGCTTCAGCCGCCACCTGCCGCCGCCGCTCCTTCTCCGCAGCCCGCGCCGCGCCCAGCGCCTTGCACA
>JADXDR010000025.1:508590-523126 GCA_025026875.1 Chlorella ohadii
AGCAGGAGTGAAAACGAAGTTAGCATGCGTGTGCTGAGCCCTGCCATGCATGTTACAGCCAATGGGTCGACAGGCCTGCAGTGCAGCTCGCCAGCATGCTGTTCAACATACCATGATGCATTCCGCCTGCTCAGGCACAGTCGCACCCACATGCTGCCCTTTGCTGTCCGGCCCACCTGCAACACTAGCTCAAAGCACTTGGCGGCGGCCGCCTGGAGCCGCTGGTCGGTTGCAAGGCCGGGCGGGCCCCAACACAGCGCGGCAGCAATGCCAGCTAGCAGCTCAACGGCCGCGTGTGCATCCAGCTCGCCATCTCCGTCAGCACAGGCGTCCAGTACTGCCAACTGCGCCGCGCTGTATGCCACCGCCATGGCGCGCATGCACCTGCGGGTATGCATAGCATGGGCACGGAGCGAGCGCTGGCTAAAAATGAGCAGGCAGCGTTCAGATGGTCATGCAGCTAAGCCCGCGGCAAACCAGACAAACTGTGGTCAGGCGCACTGCTTCTGCCGCAGTWGCAAACTTGCACTTCAAGCTGCCAGCCCTGAGCTCACCTGGCAACATCCGGCGGCAGGGCCGCTGGCCCGTCTTCCTTGCAAGTGAACATGGAAGAAGCGGCCAGCAAGGGCAGCCCAACCAGCTGGCTGAGGTCCAATGTGTGCTGTATGGCCGATGACATCAAAGACGTCGGGATGCCGCCTGCCAGCACGGAGTGCGCCACCCGGCACGCAGCGATGTGCAGCTCCCACAGGCCTGCCGGGCACGCAGCTTTCACAGCCGTGTCTGGTGCTGCCCAGTCGGCAACCGGCATCCGCAGGCCTGAGTAGGCAATCCCGCCCACCTCCAAAGCCAGGCACACTACTGCTGACGCTGTCTCAACAAGATATGTCTGCATGCTGCTGCGCAGCTGAGGGTGCTGCTCCTGGCCCGCGATGCTGACCAGAGCTGGCAGCCACCGCAGCGCAGCCGCTGCAGCCCGCAGCCAGGCTGGCAGGTCCTGCACTGATGCCATGGCCGCCGCTGGGCGGGCAACCCCCGCCTCTACCCGGGCGCCGTTGGCAAGGATGGTTGTCATAGCTGCAGCCGCAGAAACAATGCGGGCCAACTGCGGCAGAATGGGGCCCGGGGTCTGCGCCACAGCGGCCAGCGCCACACCAATCTTTGGGAGAGCAGCCAGCAGCAGCTGCGCCTGCCGACGAGGAAGCATGATTGCCTGCGGCTGCTGGTGCAAGCCGGCCAAAGCGGCATACTGGAGCAATACTGCATCTTCCAGCTGCCAAATGAAATAGAGCGTGGTCTCCAGGGCAGCGCGGCCTGCTAGCTCTGCTGCTGCCGGGGCCGGAAAGGGGCAGCACTGCAGCAGCTGGGCAGCAGCGGCCAGCAGGCGGCGGCCTGCATCAGGACCAGCAGTGATGGCCTGCTGCCGCTGCATGGGCCTGAGGCAGGCTGAAACAAAGACCGCCATGAGCACAGCGGCTAGCCAGCTGCACTCTGCCGGGCGGCGGTCCGGCGGCAACTGCAAGCCCACTGCCATGGCGGAAACGCCGGGCAGCACCAGCTGCAGCAGCCCGCTGCACAGCTGGGTGTCTTGCAGCAGCTGCTGGCTGTGGATCTTGAAGGCTGGGCATGCAAACAGCCGGCCCAGAACGCCTGACAGGCTTGCTAGCAGGTCAGAAAATGGAGTGCCTGCACGGGGCATAAATCGGCTGCACCGTTTCCAACCCACACGCAGGCATAAGGTTGCCACGGAGCGGCTGTGCAGCTTAACTGCGATATAAGGCTGGCATGATGGCAGGCACAATTAACTACTTGCGTAGCGCAACCCACAAGTCTGCCCACCTGGCTTCCAGGATGGCTGTTCCAGCAGCCGCAGGCTGGCCATTGTGCACCGCAGCCACTCCAGCAGCAGTGCCGGCGGCGCGTGGGCCTGCGCCACTGCTGTGGCAGCATCGCCGGCTGCCATACTGCGGCCCAGCAGCGACAGTTGCCATGCCTCCAGTGCCCATGTCTCGGCAGCCAGAGAGACACACAGGAGTTGGGCTGCAGCAGCTCCATGCTGCACCTGCTGCACTGCAAACTGCTGCGCCGGTGCGCCGGAACGCAGGACATGNTTTGAGGAAGGGCCAAAAGCGCTCTTCCATGTCTGGACTGCTGCCATGAGCGCACAGGCGGAAGCAGGTGGTGATGAGCTGGCAGGCCGCATTGACCTGCCAAAACGGGGCCTCATCGTTCACCGAGCTGGGCATGCTCGAATCAAGTCCAGCCAGGCACTCAGCAGCCATGGCCAGCGTCCTGCAGCGGCAAGATGGACTAAGGTTGGCGGCGGCGACGGCAGCGGCGGCGGCGGCGGCGGACCAATGGAACACTCGCGGCTCAGGTGGGCTGTTAAGTTGACCACCAGCACGGCAACGGCACTCACTGGCCCAGGGCCTCTGCTTCGGCGGGAGAAGGCTTCAGCCCGCTGGCCTGCAGCCTGCAGAGCGGCCCGCCCTTGCGGCCGAGAGCAAATATCGACTCCACCAGCTTTATCGACGCTGGGCTGTCCGCGGGGAGGCTGAACCGGGGCAGGAGCCCCCGCAGCTGCTGGTTCAGGGCCGTCCAGGACATGGCTGCTTCCTCGATGTGCTGGGGATGCATAGGAAGAGTGATCGGACCGGGTGATGGCGCCCAAGCTCGCTCTTTGGGCCGCCGCCACAGCGCGGCAGAGCGGCGGCGCTCACGGTCAGGCAGCTTGCGTGCAGCTGGAGCCTCCGCTGTCCCATCAGCTGAGTTTGACTGGGGCTCCGCCACGGAACGCCACGCTCTGTTGCACTCAACCAAAATACACAGTCGAGGGCGAAACGTGTGCAAAGCATGGCGGCCCGAGAGCCATGGCGAGTGGCCCGGCCGGCTCCACATTGGAAATGCAACAATCAGTTTGCTGGAGGAAAGCCGCAATGCGAGTAGCTGTACATCTCGCAAACACTGCTGCTCATCATGCCTGCCCCTCGCCAGCCGCCGCATCAGCCGCCGCCGCCTGCCGCCGCCGCTCCTTCTCCGCCGCGCGCGCCGCGCCCAACGCCTTGCACACGCGGCGGTGCCCCGCCCGCCAGTCGGCGTGCGAGCAGGCGGTGCCGCAGTACCACACCGCGCGGCAGGCGCTGCATGGGGGCAGGTGCAGATAAGGACAACTGAGGGTTCAAGATGATACCCTTGCAAACTTGCAGACAAGCATAAGGCCAAAACATCCAACCATCGCCCAGGCTGCGTTTGCCTCTCGCTCGCACATCCCCAGCCCTCCCAACCCATCCCCTCTCATCAGCCCACCTGCACCGCTGGCTGCCGGCGCCCTGCCCCGCCGCCAGCCCGCCCTCGCCACCCAGGTTGGCGCAGCGCAGGTAGGCGCACGAGCGCGCCGCCACCGCCTGCGCCAGCTCCAGCGCCGCTGCTGGCTGCGCCTCGGGGCGGCGCCACCAGGCCAGCAGGGCAGTGGCAGCCCGGCGGGCGGGCGGCAGCACCTGTGACTGCACAGTGCGCCTGAACACGTGCGCCAAGCTGCGGCTGGTAAGCACTGCCGCGGGCTTAAAAGCTGTGCGGTAGGCAACCGCCAGCTCTTTTGCTGGGTCAAGTCCAGCAGCCGCAGCCGCCATCAGCAACGAGTCCAGCAGCGGCTGAATCTCCTGAGACATGATCTGCGGTGGGTGGCGTCTTGCGTAGCCTCAGCACAGCATGCAGGTTGCAGGGCTGCCACTGCAGAGTGCACATCCCCAGCAACCAGAGAGAACGTGCTGCGTTCTGCACACCAACTGCCCCACAGGTGCCGCCAGAGCAACCCAACCGCCAACCCTAGCCCGCAATAACTGCACCTGGCCGGCTTGCTGCGCGCCCTCCCCCCTGCCCCCTTCTGGGCTGGCAAGGTCAATCAGATCTCGCACTACAGCGTCCATCAGGCCGCTGGCCAGCATCACTGCTGCCACTTGTGCCTTGTTTGCCTGGAAGGGGCAGCTCAGCATGCTCGTGTTGTTGCAGACTGCCAGGGCGCCTCCCTGCACGGACATGCGAGGCAGCTCGTCTTGCCTCGAGTGAATCCCAATGGATGTCTCAGGCTATCCTTCCCTGCTGCTGCAGTGGGCCAGCTGTCACAGTGCAACACAGTCGGCAGCTGCACGGGCTGTAGTGCATGCCGAGAACCTGCAGCCCCCAGCCCTACCTGCTGCAGGCGAGGCACCGCCTCGCTGAGCAGGGCCTGGATGGCAGGGCTGATTGCCAATGCAGGGGGGCCGCCCATGATCAGCACCGCAAGCTCCTCCACCAAGGCGTACGCACTCATCCCAGCCAACTCGTAGCCCTGCTCCAGCAGCGCTTGCACCGCCTCCCAGTGAGCCAGGCATGCAGTGCGCAGCACTCTGCAGACATCAGGCGGGCAGCGGGCGGTTGGAAGTTGCTAAGCGCAGCTGCAGCAGCAGGTATGGTCGACTGTGCATGTGGCAGACTCACCGCAGCCGCTGCTCAAGACCAGCGGGCGATCCATCAGCCGCCGCCCGCGCAAGCACGCAGAGCCAGCAGAGCATGTCCCTCAGCAGCTCATGGAGCACATGGTCGGCCAAACATGGCCGCCGCTCACTGCCGCCAGCCACGGCAAAGTGCACAGCGCGGCAGCCAACGGCGGCCAGCTGCGACACAGCTGTGAGCAGGCTACAGGCCTCTGCCTGCGGCAGCACAACCGTACCGGAGCTGCCCGCCAGCTGCTGGCTGCGCTTTGTTGTCAGCCTGGCAGCCTCACCCATCCGAGTCACTAGCAGCTCACACGCTGCGACAATCCCCTCACGGGCCTCACCAGATGCTGCACTGTGCTGCACTGGCTCCAGGTCAGCCAGGGCTGGCAGCCACCCCAGCATGGCAGCAGTGCCGGTATACCAGCTGGCCAGGTCCGCCAGGGTGCTCAGTGCCGCTGGAGCCTGCGGCTGGCGGGTTGCAGCTGCGCTGCCGCTAGCCTGCAGGTCGCTGCGCGACTCGCCCGGACAGAGGACTTCAGTCAGCAGCATCAGTACCGCAGCAGCAGCCCCATACACTTCCACTCGCACGTCCAGGGGCGCGTCCGACAGTGGGGCGTCCGCCGTGCGGCGCAGCAGGCAGCCAATGCTGGGCACCGCAGCCAGCAGCTGGTGCGCGGTGCGGCGGTGCCGGGCGTGCGCACTGAAGCCAGCTGCACTCTGCTCTGCCATGCTGTCGCGCTGCCGCTCCACTGCCCAGCCCAACTGCCCAATGAAGTGGGCAACCGAAAACAGGCTGCCGTCGGTCAGCAGCTCTTCACTCTCTTCCTCTTCATCTGCTTCCGCCTGTGCTGCCCACCGCATCACCGCAGCCACTGTGGCTGAGGCCGCCTGCTGCGGCTCGGCGCTGCCAACCACCCAAGGTGCATGCTGCAGCAGCTGCGCCGCCGCCTGCAACATCCTGCTGCTGCGGCTGCCATCTGCATCCTGCGCAAGCAGCAGCTGTGTGGCGCGCGGCGAGACGGGCATGCAGGCAATGAATGCCGCCAGGGCTGCTGCGCTGCGCCAGCTGCAGTCAGCCGGGCGCCGCTCGCGTGGCAGCTGGAGGCTCACCGCCAGGGCGGGCATGGCTGGCTGCAGCACGTCAAACAGCTGGATGCACAGCTCTTCATTGTCCAGCAGCTGCTGCTTGTGGGCAGCCAGCGCTGGGCAGGTGCACAGCATGCCCAGCAGGGTGGCCAGCGTGCTTCGCAGCTGGGCCAAGGCCGTTCCTGCAATATGTTGGTCATCTGGCGAGTGGGTAGCAGTCTAGCAAGCACCGATGAGAGTGCCGTGCTGAGCAGGCAGGCAAGCAGCATGCAGGCCACCGGCACGCCAGGCAAATGCTGCGCTACCTGACGGCCACCCTGCACTGCCCACCTTGCTTGTGCTGTCCAGCATTTAGCAGGCAGAGCGATTGGGCGGTCTGCTGCAGCCACTGGTGCAGCAGCGCGGGCGGCACGCAGTGTGCTCCACTGTCCGTTGCCAGAGACGCGACTATTGCTGCCCATGCAGTCACTGCCCACAGCTGAACTGCCGTTTGCACAACAAGCGTGGCAACGGATGCGGCACCACACAGGAGGGCCATGCCCAGTGACTGCTCCAAAGCAGCGCCGCTGTGCAGCACGAGCTGCATGCACTTCAGGAAGGCGTGCGTGACTGGCGGCTCAGCCAGCCGGCAGACCAGGCCGCAGCAGCCGCCGACGAGCCAGCACGCGGCAAGGGACTGCTGCTGTGCTGCGGGCTGCGCCGCAGCCGCAGCGGCATAAATGCTGGCGTCCAGGGCTGCCAGCCGCTGCCCCACAAGACTCAAATGCCTGCAGAGCATCTCAGAAGTTGCTGTCAGCTCGCCCTCAGGGCAGCACAGCACACATGAGAGTCACGCCTGCAGGTCCCCTCGCCGCCTCGGGCGCACGTCGCAAGTGCCGCCCGCTCCGTAGGAGTGGGCGCAGTAGCGCCCAGCGTGAGGTCGTGCGCCTGAGTCGCGAAGCCGATCACCGCGCCCACCAAAGGCTCGGTGCTGGGCGCTGGAGCCGAGAACCCGGGCAGCAGCGCCTGCAGCTGAGCGTTGAGGTCCGTCCAGGACATGTTTTGCAATCTATGTAGTGCAGAGCTTGCTATGGAATCAGCGAGCAGGACGCCGAGGGCACGGGGAGCCCAGTTTGGCCCGCCGCCAGCGGTCGCCGACGGGACGGTGAATGCAGCTGAGCGCCCAGGAGCGCGCTGGCATGCCCTAGTGCCTTTGCACAGCTTGCATAACCATCCAGAAAGCCAGCAAGCGCTCTGCGGGCCTGCCCGCTTGCTGCCGAAATGGCGGCGCCCGCTGAGAAGCTCGTGCCGGTGCACGACGACGTGCAGTTCAAATACAGCACCTCGTATGTAGCGCTGGGCGGCGGCCTGGCCCTCGGCGGCAGTGGCGGCGGCGGCAAGGGCGGCGCCGCTGCTGCGCCGCCGTCCGTCTGGGAGGAGCGGCCGCAGACAGCAGAGCCTGCCAAGCTGCCGCCGCCGCTGGAGGACCTGGACGACTTCATCTCACTGGAGGACGCTGCACCAGCGGCACAGGTGGGCGACCCTCCTCGTGCGACCGACGAGAACCGCTTGGCCGCAGCGCTGCCCAGGAATGCACGCAGCTGCCTCTGCCGCAGTTTGACAATGGTGTTCAAGGCATGCACGATTGCGCGCCCCCACCGTTGTCGTCGCCAGCATGTGCCTGTGCAGGCGGGAGCGGCGGAACCAGCGGCGGCAGCTGGAGAAGTGCAGGCAGCAGCGGCGGGCGGCGGAGTGGGCAACTTGCTGGACGATTATGTTTCGCTAGGCATTCTGGAGGACCCAGCTGCGGCGGCCAGCAAGAAAGCAGCAGCAGCGGCTCGCAGCCAGAGACCAGAGCTGCTGGAGCGAGTGCCCTGGATGGCGGCGTTCAAAGGCATACGCTCGCCGCTGCTGCGCCTGCACCAGGGTGGGTGCGAGGGGAGGCAGAGTGGCCAGCTCACCAACGGGCCGGGTGGCTGCCAGCTGGCTCCTGTAGATGCATGCTCAGCTCCCGCTGTGGCTCAGTGCAACGCCCCACGCATCTGATGCTGAGCGCCCCCTGCTGATGCGGCTACACCATCCAACCACTGCGTCTGCACCACCCGCAGAGGTGGTCGAGTTTTGCCGCTACCTGGCGCCCTCCCCTGCTGAGGCGGCGGCGCGGCAGGCAGCCATCGACAGGTGCGGATCAGCTGCAGTCGGCAAAGCAAGGCTGGGTTGTTGCTCCCTGGACACGCATCAGCTTCGTAGCAGCACTTTTGGCAATTTGCAGCAACAGCCAGCTGAGAAGGCAGCCCATGGTTGCTGCAGCGGTGCAGACGAAGGGCAAAACGACCCCAGCCACGTCCACACTGGCCTAAATGCCGTTGCTCGCCCTCCTATTCACGGCAGGATTGAGGACGTGTTGACCGGTGCCAGATTGTTGTTTGCGGCTGCGCGCTCATTTCGCTGTAGGACTGAGTGGTTATNCCTGCCGTTGCTCGCCCTCCTGTTCACCTCAGGATTGAGGACGTGGTGACCTCCATCTGGCCCAAGGCGCGGGTGCAGGTGTTTGGCTCCTTCGCCACAGGTGTGAGCATACTTGTTGTGAAGCTTACCTGATTGGCGGAGATGCGGAAGCGGTGCGGCGGCTGCCTGCAACCCTCCCCCTGCCTGATCATGCGCTCACTCCATTCGCTCGACAGGCCCATACTTGCCCACCTCGGACGTGGATGTTTATGTCCTCGTTTCTTTCTGCTGATATGTTCACAGGCCTATACCTGCCCACCTCGGACGTGGATGCCGTCATCATGGGCAGCGGCTGCACCGATGTGCCACAGGTGAGCGCTGCAGCTCTTGGTCAGTCTGTCTGCCAATACAGGCCCCCGGGACTGGCATCAGGTGGGCTTGACTAGCCTAGGGCGGCCATGCCTGCTAGCGGCGCCGGTCCTGGCTTGGCACGGCCCCTGAAAACAGCCAGCTGCGCCAGCGCCGCAAGCAATGCCGCCGACTCATGAAGAGCCTCGCTCCTTGGCCTTTACCTGACCGCAGGGCCTCAAGGCTCTCGCCAATGCGCTGGCCAGGCGCAACATGGCCAAGAACATGCAGGTGGGTGCTGGTTGCGGCTGAGCTGTTGAGCAGCTGGGGACGGGTGGACTTGCGCGGACGTGCTGGTGTCCAGCCCTGGTCTCCTTCTCTGGCTCCCACCCAGCAAGGTTATCAATAGGCTCGCTTCCACACTGGCTGTACAGGTGATTGCCAAGGCCAAGGTGCCCATCGTCAAATTTGAGGACGCGGAGACCGGCTACGCATTCGATGTGTCCTTTGACGTGGCAAACGGGCCGGAGGTGAGAGTGAGCGGGAAGGCATGCTCACGACAGATCACCGGCTCGTCTAAGCGCCGTCAGGTGCACTGCCGCTTGCTCCCTCACATCCCACCCTCGCTCGTCCTCCTGGTCGCGCATCACTTGTGCGAGTGGCTGAGAACGTTCGTGCACTGTGGGACGCGCTGCTGCCCATGCGCTGACCATTCCGGCCTCCTGTTTCTGTGCCACTCTTCACCGTCCTTTCCTGCCACACCGCCCACACGCAGGAGGCTGAGAACGTTCGTGCACTGATGGACGCGCTGCCGCCCATGCGCTGACCATTTCGMCCTCCTGTTTCTGTGCCGCTCCTCACCCTCCTTTCCTGCCACACCGCCCACGCGCAGGCAGCTGAGAACGTGCGGGCGCTGATGGACGCGCTGCCGCCCATGCGCCAGCTGGTCATGGTGCTCAAGGTCTTCCTGCAGCAGCGAGAGCTGAACGAGGTGGGTGATAGCTGAGTATACGCTCAGACAACATGGGCCCACGCTGCATGCTGCCGTGCATGCCAAAGCATCGACGCACATGTGCGGATGCATGCAGCAGCGTGGGTTGAACGAGGTGGGTGATGGCTGTATTGATAGGACGTTGTATCATGGAGGACAATTGCAGCCGCTGTGTGCCGCCCTGCAAGCTAAGCGACTGCACCCTCATTGCGTCCTTGCTCACAGGTCTACTCTGGCGGCCTGGGCTCCTACGCCCTGCTGGTCATGGTGGCGGCGTTCCTGCAGCTGCACCCCTCGCGCGCGCCGGCAGGTACGCACAGCTGCCCCTTGTGCTGTGCTGCGCTGCGCTGTGCTGCGCTGCGCCAGTGCATTGCAGTCACCGTGCCGCACTGCAATGAGGCATCACTTCCTGCACTGGTGGTGCCATGCCCCTTGTTTCGTCTTACCACAGCCACAGCCACAGCCAGACTATGTTCCTGCCCCGACCGTGCCTCCTGCAGGCAGCGGTCGCAGCTACGGCGGCAGCAAGGGCAAGCTGGCGGCAGAGGAGCTGGAGGGCTCGCTAGGGGTGCTGCTGGTCGACTTTTTCCGCCTCTACGGTCGGGCGCTGAACAACCAAGAGGTGGGCGCTGTCTTGCTGTGCACACCAAGGCGTGAGTTGGTTATGCTTGCAGCCCCTTGCAGGTGGGGTTGGCTGCGGACATCCAGCGGGCTTGCTGGCCTGATTTTTGTGCTGCTGTGCCTCCTCGCCTCCCTGCCACGCAGGTGGGCGTGAGCTGCCGCCGCGGCGGCTCGTACTTCAGCAAGCGCTCAAAGGGCTTCTTCCAGGCGAGTCATGACTCATACGGCGTTCGTCCCAATAGCCCCTGCTTGCCAGCTGTGTCTGAGTTGCAAGTTGCATGTGTGACCGAGCACGTGGTGCGCCTGCTGTTCTGCATTGGAGGGATGTGCCACCGCCCACCCTTTCGTGTCCTTCCGTGCCTCCTTGCTGCAGCCGGAGCGGCCCTTCCTGTACGCGGTTGAGGACCCCAACGACCCATCGAACGACCTGGGCCGCAACAGCTACAACATCAGCCGGGTGAGCAGTCGGCTATGGCTTGCCTGCCTGCCGCAGTGGCTTGCTTGCAGGTGGCTGAACTGATCAACGAGTGGCATGCAGGAACAGCCACCTTTTCAGCAGAGCGCGTGCTCAGCTGTGCTTGATGCTGCCCCAGCCTGAATGAGAACTTAGAGGGGCCCGCTGCTTTGCCCTGACGCGTTGGTCATGCTTACTTACTGGCTGCACGTTCCCTGCTGCAGGTGCGCATGGCCTTCGACTGGGCCTACTGCCAGCTGGTGGCGCCCTCAGAGCCGGGGGCCTCCCTGCTGCAGCGCATCATTCGGTGAGCCTTTGTTGCAAGGTTTGTGTGGCTTGGGCAGAGAAGCGCACCGGCCAGGGGCTGACACAGTCATCTGCGAGAGGCAGTTGATGCATACTCGTCCTGTGCTTGCTCCCCATTGCTCCCCAAAGACTGCTGCCAACTGCATCCCTCTCTGATGCTTTGTCCGCAGGCTGGACCAGTGCTGTTGATAATCTCCCGCCCTGTTGCTCAGTTTCATTATTTCTGATGGATTGTTCCACCGCAGGCTGGACCCAGTGCTGTTTGAGCGCTCGCCGCCGCCGCACGACGACGCCTCGCCGCCGCCGGCAGCCAGCGGCAAGAAGAAGCGAAAGGACCGGCGACGGAGCGAGGAAGCAGGGGACAGCCCCCGGCAGCAGCAGCAGGGTGAGGAGAGCGGCGGTGGCAAGCGGCAGAAGAAGAAGAAGCGGCGGCACCGGGAGCGCAGCCTGTCGGATGGGGATGAGGAGGAGCAGGGCGGGGCGGCGGCAAACCAAGCGGGCGGCGGCAGCGGCGGCGGGGGCGGGCGATGGGAGCTGGCAGAGTCCGGGGAGGACAGTGAGGGCGAGCAGCGGCACAGCAAGCGGCACAAGCACCACAAGCACCACAAGCACCACCATCACAGCAAGCATGGCAAGCAAAGCAAGCACGGCGGCGGCGGCGATGCGCAGCAGCGGCGGCGGAAGTCCGACCCGGGCGGCGGCAGCGGCCGCCAGCACGTTTACTTCTTTGACTGACCTGCTGCCTTGACTTGATTCTGCTGATGCTGAGTGTGACACACTGTGGCAATTGTACGATGGATGGCCTCAGGGCCTGTGGGCAAGCTGCCTGACCTGCGCTCCCCCCCCTCTGCCGCGCTGTAGCGGCGGCCCGATGAGCTTGGGCCGCCCTCTACCCCGGCCTGATCGCCCACGCGGCGCCTCCACATCACACCAAGGACGCCTCAATGTCCTGGGCGGCTCTCAAGCGGCTTCGCGGGCTCCTGCCCCTTCTCGCTTCCCATTGACCTTGCAGCAGCTGTGGAGCTAGGCAATAGCCTGCAGGATCTCGTGAAGGACGGCGGCCCGCTCGCCAGGATGCAGCGCATTCATTGTTTGGCAGACTGCGGTGCATGCCCCGCTCAGGTGCCGAGCACTTGCCCTGCGTCGCCGCCAACCTTGCCGCCGCCAGCCCGACCAACTGGGCCGGGCCGCGCATGATCGCCACAGGACTGTGGGCATGGCTTGCGCCCGAATAACCGACCTGGGATGCAGCATTTCAGATGGGATTGATGACAGCGCCGCAGCGGCCATGGTCACCGCTGCATGTGATCTCATGGGTGCTTGCACGCACGTTTGTGAGTGCACTGCAGACGTGCTGCAGCCTGCGCTTGATTTCCTCGGCTGGGCGTAGTTCCTGCTGCGCTGCGGCGGAGCAGCACAGCGTTATGCGGGAAAGCAGGCGGGCCGTGCCTCCGTTCGCCCTGGCCAGCTTGGCTGCATGCTGGACACGCAGCTGTTTGCGCTCGACGCTTGGCTACGGCTGGTCTGGTGCCTGCCAGACAGCACCGAGCTCGCCAGCGGGGCAGTGGAATGCGCTCCTCCGGCGATGCTGCAGTAGTGGCTGGCGCAGGCACTCACCAGCCTGCGGCTGCTGGAGCCGCACTGGAAGCCTGGTGAGTGGTCTGGGCTGATTGCAGAAAAAGGAATCAGCATTAGGGTTGGTTAGCGCGCATGTGCACGCAGAAGCTTCGCCTCCTCTAGCACGCTTGCGGCCCCACGCGCGATTGCACTGCCCCCAAATGCTGCAGGCACTCTGCAGTACAGCATGTGCTACTGCTTGGGTGGTTTGCTTGGGCGACTGTGCGTCCTCCCGGCCTTGGCTGTCCATGCTGAGTAGCTGTGGCGGTGGGCTTGCAGCTGCCACCCGAGCGGTGCAACTCTGAGTGCACATGGACCACCGCTGCACATCTCGCTGCCTTTGTGTCGGCAGCCCCAGTGCCTGTACTGCAGCGGGCGCTGGCTGGCCAACCAGAGGCAGCCCTGCGCCTGCTGTCTGCTGCCGCCCAGCTGCTGCAGCAGTGCCCTCTGCCGGCCCCATCAGCAGTGGACCTCGCAGCGCCGGCTCGCAAAGGCGCTGAGACAACTGCGTTTATCGTCTGCTTGCTGGGGGCTGCTGCAGCATTGCAGCCCAGCTGCGGCAGCGCCCCAATGCGGCCTGATGCCTCAGCTGCAGCTGAGGCAGCCTCTGCAGCACCTGCGCCAGCTGAAGCCCTGTGTGCATTAGAGCCTCGGCGAGCGCAGCAGGTGCTGGCTGCGCTGCCCAAGGTTGGCGAGACGCTCGTGGCCGCAGCACAGCCGCCTTGCACAGCCTGGAATTTGCTTAGCAGTTGTGTGCTGGCTGCCGGCCAGATAGCGCAGCTGCTGTCAATAACGGCCGCGCCGCAGGAGGATGCCATTCACCCTGCCGAAGCGATGTGCAGCGCAGCAGCCTTGCCAGCCTGGTGCCACGCCGCAGCCGCCGCTCTGCGCTGGCTGCCCTCTGTCGCCGCGGCTGTAGCGGAGGCGGCGCAGCAGCCACATAGCGCTGCTGCCGCAGCGCTGGTGCAGCGGCTGCAGACGCATGCGGGCCTTTTGTCCTCATCCGCAGTCATGTTTGCTACGCGTGTGGGCATCAGTGCTTCCTTATGCGTGCAACTTCTGCCCCTGTCTGGGCCAGCCTGCAACCCGGCAGTCATGGACGACTGCCTGCAAGCCCTGTGGGAGCTGCACACTGCAGCCTGCCGCCTCGTGGATCGGGCGCTGTTGGGCAGCCCTCCGCTGGTGTTTGGCGCATACTTGGGCAACCTGCCGTCGGCCCTGTACACTTTGTCACATGCACCTTTCCACGCAGCAGCTTCGGCTGTGATTGAAGGGATGCAATCGCCACATGCTGACAGGTGCGGCTAGGGCTGGACGAGTGGGTTGGTGTTTGCCTGATGTCTTATTTATAGCATTCTGCACATATGTGGTGGGTGGCCGGCCCGTCAACTTATTACGCAAGTGCTGGATAAACCCTCCACTATTCATTGCCGTGCAGGTGCCTGGCTGCCATGGCGGCTGCCCACTTTCAGGCGCTGCTGGGTGCCGTGGAGGCTTTGGACGATGCAGATTTGAATGGCGATACTGCTACCTACTTTATGAAAGGCCTCGGCACCATCGCAACATGCCAGCCGGCTGTAGCACAGCTCGACCCACGCTTCCAAACCGCTCTGACCAAATGCGGGTTGCACATGCCGCAGGCAAGTGTCTGTGCAGTGCGCAGCGGCTGTGTGTCACACTTACCATGCGTGTGCGGGCCTGAAATGCGGTAACGCATCTGCAAGGCCTCTGGCAACCAGCCTTGGCAACCAGCCTGCCTTGGGAGGTGTGATGGTACCTTCAAGGGGCAGGGCGCCAGGACCATTCAACGCACGAGCCCTGCTGCTGTGCAGAGCGACTATCACTGGCTGGTGCGGACCGGGGAGGCCGCGCCTCAGTTCTTCGCCCTGGTAGCGTCCACTGGTACGCTGGACACAGTGCTGCATGCAGCGCAGGCCAGGCCCCAGGATGACCAGCTGCAGCAAGCTCTGGCCCTGGTGCCTGCCGTGGTCGGCAGCCTTGTCGAGGCAGCAAAAGACAGAGACGCAGGCGAAGCAGCCTCAGACGAGCAGGCAGCAGAGCTGGACGCTGCAGTCCAGAATTGGTTAGCAGACAGCAGCCGCAGCATTGCACAACACAATGCTGCCTCCTGGCTGCCTCCCTTTCGCCACCTGGCCGCTGCCCTGCTGGCCTGGTGGCGCCGCCCCGAGGCGCAGTCGGCGGCGGCTCTGG
>JADXDR010000025.1:523451-539812 GCA_025026875.1 Chlorella ohadii
GCGTGTGCAAGGCGCTGGGCGCGGCGCGGGCGGCGGAGAAGGAGCGGCGGCGGCAGGCAGCGGCGGTGCCCGAGGCGGCGGCTGGGGAAGGTCAGGAAGGATGAGCAGCTGGGCTGTGGGGTTTCCATAAAATCTTCCGTGCTGCTGGTTTTGCCTTGCTTTGCATCCTGCCATCCGTGCGCCGCGCTTCACTTGCTGCACAATCCTCTGCTGCTACCGGCTCTGCCCGCTCGACCCGCACACTGTGTCCCGCATGTGCTGTGTGCCTGCCTACCTGTGGCCTGCCTTGCGCTGCTTGCGTTATTTCGCTCTGATCATTTTGTGGCGATGCCTGTACTAGGTGCCTTTGCAACTTGGGATGCAGAAGTTCGAGGAGCGGGGTAGAGGTGTGGCTCAAGGGGCCACGTGGTGTGAGCAGGTATCTGCGCAGGATGAGCTTGCTCCAAATGCTTCTCAGACATGCCGTTATGATGTTTCTCAGACACGCCAATATGCAGCTCATTGAAAAGGTGCTATGATCTGCGTATTGCTGCCTCAGACTGTGTGCCAAGGCGGGCTAGCACCACTGCGTGGCCGAGGGGGCGCAAGGCGGCTCCCCGCATGGCCAGCGGTATACATGTGCGTTTGCCGGCTTGCGGCGGCCGTCCCGCACTTCCTTTACGATCACAAGTTTCGAAATCGCTTGCGCAAACTAGCAACCTCGCTGCTGCGAGCGGCTGGACGGAAGAGGCCAGTTCTCCCGTGGCGGCTTCGGTCCCTAGCGGCAAGATGGAGGTCAGCAGGCCAGGCATGCGCGCCTCCAGCCGCCCCTTGCCCCGCCCCGCTTGCCGCCGCCGCCGCCGCTTCGCCCAGCGCACCGCCATTCGGCATGCCACTCGGTTAGATCAAGCCAACCTCGCACTGCACCTCCCTTGCCTTTGGTCGCAGGGTGCAGGCCAAGCCACGACTGCACGTGCTGCGGTTGCTGCACTATCGGAGCCTGGGCCTGCGGCCCTGCGGCAGCCCCAGCGTGGCGGCTATGCAGCGGCGCCGGCAGTGACACCCGCTCCAGCCGTCCGTTCCGCTCGCATGGCCATCCGTGCTGACATCGCGACCGGCGTGTGGGAAATTTTGTGGGAGCTGTTCCTGTTCACGCATACCACTCAGCCGCTGGCGTGGTGGGAGGTGGCGCAGCGCGCCGCCCAGTTCATGGTCATCAGCGCCGCCCTGCTGACCGGCCTGCTGGCGCCACAAGTGTGGCTCAGGATCAGGTGGGTGGTTTATCAGGGGCCAGGGGGGCAATTGAGGGGCAGCAGGGAGGGGCCTGAAGGGCGGTGGGATTGGGAAGCTGACAGGCAGCAGGATTTGCGGATAGCGGGCGCATTTGCACTGCCATGCTCTGTGACCATGTACCCATTTTGCAACTGCACCTNGNCTGCGCAGGGTGGGAGGGATCACGCTGGTCCGCATCTCCCACCTNNGCTGCTGGGTGGCNGCAAGAACGGTGAGTGCTGGCAGGGAGGCCAGATGTGCAGCGGCTGGCCTGCTAGTGCCTGCCGCGCCGCACACTCCACTGGCTGCTGCTGCGCCTGTGCAGCCATTAAGAGTGTTATTTGCCCTTTGACACATGTATTGGGCCCCTGTTCTCGCTGCCTGCAGGCCGGCCCGCCGGCGGCGCTGCACCATGCCGCCACCCCTGGCTTTCGCGGGCTGCTGAGGGACGGCATGCGGCTGGTGCTGGGCACCCGCATACTGCACATTGCCACGGTGGCGGTGGTGCTGCAGCTGCCCGTGCTGGCCACCGTGGCGCAGCAAATACTCGTCCTCTTCGGCTCCGATAATGAAGGCTACTGCCGCTCGTCGCTGCTGAGCGACCCGCTGACGCAGCGGCGGATGGTGCACCTGGCCAGCTGGCTCTCCACCCTGCTGCCCGGCCCGCTGGGACTGTCACTGGCGGGGCTGGCGCACGGGCGGGGCGGCGCTGGTGAGGGGGCTGAGTGGGGTGGCAAGCTGCTGGCTACGTGGCGCAGTGGCGGCATTCCTTCAGCAGGACTGCTTTGCTTTACCGGCCCCGTGCTTGGCAGTGTGCCTCACGTTTATTTCCCAACATTTCCCAACCCGACCTCACTCCCACGCAGGCGGCGACCCGCACGCAACCTGTGTCTCCGTGCTGACCTTCCTCAACGCCACGCTGGCGCTGCTTCTACCTGCACTGCTAGTCGCCGGGAGGTCTGCGCCTGCGCCACCAGCTGCCAATCAGGGCGAGCGGCAGCAGCCGCGGCGGCGCGGCATTGTGGGCAGGCTCGGCTGGGCGGCACGCAAAGCATGGGCGGCAGCCGATGCGCAGCTTGCTGCGCTGTGCAGCGGGGAAGGTCTGGATGGGCCACATCAGTTTGTGTTGGCACATGGCCTGCTGAGCTTGGCGTGGCTGATATCCATCGCGGTCGGCTCTGCCTACGAGGCATGACGCTGCTGTAACTAGTGTTGTTGAAACAATGCAA
The DNA here is from genome assembly GCA_025026875.1 of Chlorella ohadii. Taxonomy (NCBI): domain Eukaryota; kingdom Viridiplantae; phylum Chlorophyta; class Trebouxiophyceae; order Chlorellales; family Chlorellaceae; genus Chlorella; species Chlorella ohadii. Next base: position 525,932 of record JADXDR010000025.1, read on the forward strand.
CCGCTGGCTGAAGTGTGATCATGTGGGGGACAACCGGTGTTCGCTGGGCGGCATGAAGGGCACTGTTTCCAGACATGCATTTGGGAATGAGCGAGTCTCAGCAAATTGCAGGTGCTACCCCTCGTGCTACTCTGCCGCTCTGCCGCGCTGTGGCGGCGGCCTGATTGACGAATGGGCGCCATCACCCGGCCTGATCAGCTTTGCTGTGTCTCTGCAGCACATCAAGGCAGCAGCCATGTCCTGGGCAGCACTGAACAGAGGCTGCGGGGGCTCCTGCCCCGCTTCGCGCTCCCTGCGGACGACCCTGCGGCCTATGAGCTTGAAGAGAGGGTGGTTGATCTCGTGGCCGAGGGCGGAGAGCTCTCCAGGCTGCGGGCCAGTGGGGTGGAGCCCTCGCCCGTGGAGGACAAGGCCCTGCGCAAGTAAGCCCCCTTGCTAACCAGTATCGGCCGGTCCGAAATGTGCCCAACTCGGAGATCTTGAATCACCGCCGCTGCCGCTGCCGCTCACTTGTTGCACTCTGGAACTTCTTTCCCGCAGGACGCTGGCCATGGCGGCTGAGCGCCTGGCTGCACTACTTATCAGTGTGCCCGGCTCAGTTGACAGCATAGCCACAGAGCGGCAGGCCAGGGCCGTCTCCCAGCTCATCAGCACCTGCCTCAACATCAGCAACAGTGGCGGCGTGCTGGATCAGCTGCCGAGCTTGTTGCCCTTTTCTGAGGTCCTGCTGCACTCCGGTGCGGCAGCACAGCGCTTTATGGTGCAGCGGGTGCAGCATGGGTCTGGGGCACCCGACCAGCTGGGCCTTACGCTTGCCGCCCAAGTGTGGCCAATGGACACCTGGCAGCATTTGGCCTGCTGCCTGGCGGATGTGGCCCATGATATGGCAGCCAGTGGTGATGCTGCAGCCATGATGCAGTCCTGCGTGCCGCCGGCACTGCTGCAGACGTGGCTGCAGTGCACRTTGGCCAGCCTGCGGCTGCTGGCACAGCCGTCCTGGAAGCCAGGTGGGCTGGCGGGTAAACCGTGGGTTGCAACGCTTGCTTATCCAGGAGGTCGCAGAGTGAGTGAACAGCAGCACAGCAGATCTGCGTTTGCGCGTGGGCAAACTAGCGCATGTACTGCAGTTTAGGCCTCTTCCCCATGCTGTACGCAGGCTCTGATTATGCCCGCATGCTATCCTGCCTGCCCCGAGTGCTGGGCCGGCTGTTTGCTTTCCCGACCTTCACGGCCCATAGCCAGCAGCTGCTGCAGGACACTCAGCTGTGCAGCGGGCTGCTTCAGCTCGCGCTGCCCGGCATTTCAGCCATGGCAGTGGGCTTGCAGCTGCCTCCGCAACGCCGGCCAGCGGAATGCACCTGGGACAACGCCACGCACATGGCAGCCTTTGTTTCAGCCACCCTCAGCTCCATGCAGCAGCAGCAGGCCATTGCGGCCGGGCCAGATGCCGGCCGGCGCCTGCTGGCCGCTGCAGCCCAGCTCCTGCAGTGCTGCCCCTTCCCAGCCCCGCCAGCCACCGAGCTTGCTCCCCCTGCAGCCCTGAAGACAACGTTATTCCTCATTTGGCAGCTGGAGGCTGCAGTGCTGCTGCAGTATCCCAACATGGGTGGCCCACCCCAGCAGCCTGAGCCGCCACAAGCGCTAACACTGCCTGGGCGGCAGGCGCAGCTGCTGTTCGCTGCCCTTCCCCGGATCGGCGAGGCGCTGGCTGCTGTGGCTCAGGCCCCAGGCCCCATGCTGCCACACGCGGTTAGAACTGTATGTGCGGCTGCGGCCACCCCGGGCCTGCTAGCTGAAGGCGCCCTGCACACCGATGGTGTACTCCCAGCAGCGGCCTTGGCGTCTGTTCCGGACCTGCCAGCCTGGCTGCATAGCGCTGCCAGCGTGCTGCGCTGGCTGCTGGATGTGGCCGCGGTCGCGGAGCACGAGCAGTGCCGCCCGCAAGGCTGCATCATGCAGACAAATCTTGTTGAGACAGCATCAGCAGCTTTGTTGCTGGTGGTGCGCGTCGGTCGCTGCAGCCTTGCAGGCATGCGGCTGTCTGAGACTGGCTGGGCCACCAGCAGCCCTGAGCACCCGGCTGAGTGCCTGGCAGGGCTGTGGGAGCTGCACACCGCTGCTTGCAAGGCGGTGCATGCCGTGCTGGCGACCGGAATTCTGCGGCGGTTGGTGCTGCCGGCCCTGCCTGACACAGCACACCTTGGCCGGATGGTCGAGCTGCTCGTTCTGGCTGCCTCCAACATGTGCATGCGCAAGGAAGGAGGGCCAGCCGCCGTGCCGCCGGATGTTGCCAGGTGAGCTCAGGGCTGGCAGCTTGAAGTGCAAGTTTGCWACTGCGGCAGAAGCAGTGCGCCTGACCACAGTTTGTCTGGTTTGCCGCGGGCTTAGCTGCATGACCATCTGAACGCTKCCTGCTCATTTTTAGCCAGCGCTCGCTCCGTGCCCATGCTATGCACACCCACCCGCAGGTGCATGCGCGCCATGGCTGTAGCGCACAGCGAGGCGGTCCTGGCGGTCCTGGACGCTTGTACCGACCGCAATGAGGATTTGGACGCAGACCGCGCCATCGAGCTGTTAGCCGGCATTGCCACCGCCCTGTGTTGGGGCCCGCCTGCCCTGGCAACTGACCAGCGGCTGCAGGCAACGGCTGCCAAGTGCTTGGAGGTCGTGCCGCAGGTGGGTGGTTTATGGTCAGGGGGGTGTTCTGAACGGCTGTACATGGGCGGACACGGCAGCATAATTGTTGATCAATGATTGGATGGAACGAGTGGCGTGGAACCCAGCACTGCAAGGCTTTGCTGCATTCAGCTGCACCGCCCGTGGCATGAAGTTACTCTTGCAACCGGGTGGCTCGCCTGCTGCAGGCCGCCATGCTAGACTGCTGCACCGAGCCACAGATGCTGGAACTGGCTGCAGCTTCGCCTCAAGTGGCATCTGTGCTGGTGGCGGAGGGACTGCTGGAGAAGGTGCAGGCTGCTGCACAAAGGCGCCCCCTAGGCAGGCCTGTGCAGCTAGCCGGGTTCCTGATGCTGGGTTCTGTCGAGCAGCTGCTGGCAGCAGCTGAAGGCATGGCAGAGCAGCCTGCAGCAGCTGCTGAAGGGCCCGAGGCAGCGGGAGCGGCAGCGGCAGCAGTCGCTGAGGCAGCATCGAATGTAGAGCGTGCTTTGCGCGGCAGCAGCACAGCACCTTTGGCGCAGCCCGGCTTAATAGCTGCACCCTGGCTGCCGCACGCCCGCCGCCTGGCCGCTGCGCTGCTGGCCTGGTGGCGCCGCCCCGAGGCGCAGTCGGCGGCGGCGCGCTCGTGCGCCTACCTGCGCTGCGACAACCTGGGCGGCGAGGGCGGTCTGGCGGCGGGGCAGGGCGCCGGCAGCCGGCGGTGCAGGTGGGCTGGGAAGGTGGGCAGACAATGGGGTTGGCTGGCCAGCGTAACACGAGCTGATGTGATCATGGGATGGCTGCTGGCTGGCTCCGCTTTGCCGCTGGTCCCTGCACCATGCAGCTGCTCTTTCAGGCTGCCCTGCCTCGAACCGTCAGCTGTCCCCATCCGCACTCACCCCCATGCAGCGCCTGTCCCGCAGTGTGGTACTGCGGCACCGCCTGCTCGCACGCCGACTGGCGGGCGGGGCACCGCCGCGTGTGCCGGTCGCTGGGCGCGACACGGGCGGCGGRGAAGGAGCGGCGACGGCAGGCGGCGGCGGCAGAAGCTGCTGCTGCTGAAGGGCAGGCGGAGTGACCCTGCAGATACAGCTCGGAAAATGAAATGGCGGCACGGTGCTTGAACTTCGTTGCTTGTTAGTCGACCTGTTTGTTTGTGCACAGCAATCTGCTCAGTCGCTTGCTTCGGTCATGGGCCATGCTCGATCTGTGTGATGATGGCTGTCGCGGTACTGCGGGCTGCCACGGCACCGGTTGCCTCTAGCAGCGCTTGTCATTCTATTTTACAGCATGCTACTCAACGCGAAGCAGAAGACATATAGCCAGAGACAGAGTGGCAGCAACAGCTGAGTGCACAAACGGAGCACACCGCAGTCGGCCGCTGGGCGTGCTGCCGCTGAGGACGCTGCTCAGCAGATGGCATTCAATTCGAACCACCCAGGGCTGCCGCCTACTCATCGGCTTCATCCGATCCGTCTAAATCTCCCCTCAGCGCCACGCAGCCAGGGAAGTTAGAGCCATGGCGAGCCGGCTGCGCGTCACCCTCCTGCTCGCCGCCTGCCTGCTAGCGGTGCGCACCTGGGCTATGGAGATGGACGGTATGGCGATGGAAGGTGCGCGGCATGCGGGGGTTNGCCTACTGGTGACGCCTGCCGCTCGCTGCCGCCGACCGTTGGCGCCGGCGAGGCCATGGGCGAGGCCGGGTCCGCCGACTGCAGGCTGCTCTCGAGCGTGCTTCGTTGCTTTCGCTCCTCAGCCGCCCATGCCAATCTCATGCACAGAAAGCAGTACCTCCGCAATGCACCTGCAGGCGGCGCCATGGCCCCCGCCCCTGCTGCCGCCGCCGGCGGCATACGCATGCCCATGGGCGGCGGCAGCCGCAACATGAAGGCTGCCTGCTACAAGGACCCCTCGGAGGCCAAGTGCAAGGACTTTGAGCGCAGCAGCGAGGGTGGGTGCTGCATTGGGGCGTGGAGAAGGAGCAGGGCTGCCTGGGTGTTGTACCAGCGGGGTGGCGCGGGGCGGGCTGTTGTTATCTGCGTATTGGGGCCGTTGGGCATTTGCTGGCTGACCGCCACGGCCCTGCACCTTGATGAGCACGCAGTGCCCTCGTCTTGCCGCCTCTTCACCAAGCTCACCTGCCCTGGNTTCTTTTTGCAGACTGGAACGATGACCTGGACCAGCTGTGCGACGCCATGCCCTACATGCCCGCCTGCTCGCTGCGCACCCAGTGCGAGGTGGGCGGGGCATGCCTGCTGCCTGACTGACGCAGCACGATGGTGGGACGCTGCATGCGCGGCCGCTCTGCAGCAGCCAGAACATCTGCTGCTCATCTATAGCATGTGCAACTGCAGCGTCTGCTCGCAGCTTGCCAGCCTGCTGCTGTGGATGGCCTGTTTGGCGAGCTCAGCAGGGCGCAGATTCATTGCATCTTTCTTTCTTCTCGCAGGCCTGCACAGCCAATGGCAAGTACTGCGAGCCCTCCTCCCTGGTGGGCGGCGTGTGCGCCACAGACATGCCCAAGGCGAGCTGACTAGCTGCTCGCACAAGCTGTGCTACTCGGCCTGCCCTGAAGCCTGCACTGGTTGAACGAGCTGTGGTCGAATTACTGATTTCGAAACAGCACGGCTGCACGCTGTCCTGCACTCCATGAGGCCAGGGCTGCCTGCTCAGCATCCATCGAGCTGCTCCCCTCACATTGATACCACCTTCCACCTTCTGCAGATGAAGGGCTGTGAGGCTTGGGTCGCGCTGTGCGCTTCCAACGCCACCAAGGTGGCGCAGTGCACCCAGCCGGGCCCCGTGCCCAAGCTGCTGTCCACCATGATTGTGCGGGAAGCCATCAACTCGCTGTGCAGCACGCACTACATGGATGGCTGCTACGAGTGTGAGCCACAGGGTGTAGTGGATCTGTTGTATGATATCAGCCATGTGCTGCCTGCCGCCTGCAACCTGCAACTTGCATGGACACGGGATGCAAATGGCAGAATGAACCCACCTGCTTGCACGTCCTGATAGGCTCATGCTCGCTCAGCTGTACTTGTTGCAAGTTGCAAGCCCACGTTGTGCTGTCGTTGTTCCCTCATCACCCCCGCCGCAGGCGAGCCGTGGGAGGGCCCCAACGCCATGTCCTTTGCCAACTGCACCGGCACCCCGGGCCCCCTGCCCATCCTGGCCCACCAGTGCTACGGTGCGCAGCAGTGTGGCGGTGTGTGCGGTATTGGCATGTGCAGAGTTCATCTGCATGCCTGCTCAAATCGCTTACTGCAAAGCTGCGCGCATTCTTGTTCACTCCCCCTCCCTCCCCCCTCCCATCCCTTCCCTCTCAACTGCCCACCCAAACCATCCCCCTTGCTGCAGCCATGCCCGACATGCCCGAGTGCTCTGACAGCGGCTTCAAGGGCATGTGCGCCGATGCTGACGTGGCAGCCAACTTCCCTGCCATCTGCACCAACCCGCCCAACCCCCACACCGGGGAGGCTGCCGCCGTGCTGCCGGGATGCACCCCCGCTGCTGCGGCGGCGGCACCGGCAGCGGGCCCTGAGGGGCAGGACGGCATGGCTGCGCCGGCGCCGCAGCCTGCGGAAGCCACGTCGGCAGCATTCAGCGAGCTGGCGCCACAGGCGGCTGCATTCCTGGGGGGCGCCCTGCTGGCTGCCATGCTGGTCTGAGCTGCCTTGCGCTTGCGCATGCATTGCAATGCCTAGCGGCGCGAGCTGCCTTGCTTAGCACTGAGCACTGTTGCATTCATACCTTGCATATCTATCTTTTCTACCTGTCACTGTGCCCTGTAACATGGGCACAGCATGGAATCAAGCCAGGCGGAGGGGAGCGCCTGGCGGCAAGGGCCGTCGGCTGCCCGGCTGCCTGCCGCCCGCGTCAGCATGGCACCCGTTCGCACGCATTGCTGTCGTCGCGCCCCTCAGTTATTTGCGGCACCTAATTGAGTCGATAGCGCTCGCCAGGGGATCTCAGTTCGGTCCCTATCCGGCTCGCTCGGCACTCGGCGCGGCCTGCAAACGGCTTTGGCGCATCGCCCAAATTTGCTTGTGTCACGATGGCTAGCGTGGCAGCCTCCCGCAGCGCGCAGGCCGTCGCAGCCGGCCCCGCTGCTCGGGGCGGCCGCAGCAGCAGCCTGGGGATGCTGGCAAGCAGCAAGCGCACCATCGCACCCGTGTCGGCCTTCAAGGCCCAGCGGACGAGCAGCCGGGGTGAGCGCGCCCTTGCCGCCTGCCGCCGCCTGCTGCCGCCGCCTGCGGAGGCGGGCAGCCCGCACAAGCGATGCTGCGGTGCACCCTGCATGCGGGTTTGTTATCCTGCTTGTGCTGCTCCAGTCATGCCAGTAAGCTGCATACATTCCAGCTCCAACAAGTGCAGCCCTGCTGGCCCTGTGCTGCCGCCACAGCGTCCCTGCTCGCCTTTCACTCCCCTCCCCGCGCTTCCTGCAGGCCTTGCCGCCGCCCGCACCGGCGGCGTCGCAGTGCGCGCCTCTGCGGTTGAGGACATCAAAAAGGTGCTGACGGAGACGTCGTCCCCGGTGACCGGCAAGCAGTATGACTACATCCTGGTTGGCGGCGGCACTGCCGCCTGCGTGCTGGCCAACCGCCTCACTGAGGGCGGCACTAAGCGGGTGCTGGTGCTGGAAGCGGGTCCCGACAACACCAGCCGCGACGTGCGCATCCCCGCCGCCATCACCCGCCTCTTCCGCTCGCCGCTGGACTGGAACCTCTTCTCCAGCCTGCAGCCGCAGCTGGCGGAGCGCCAGATCTACCTGGTGAGTTGGGTGCTGGCTGCTGCTGATGTGGGGTTGGTTGGCTGAGTGCAGTTGCTGGTGTGGGATGTTTGGGAGGGCATGTGTGTTGGGTTGGCTGCTGGATTGCTGTGGTCTTGCAGCATTGGATGCCGGCCCTTTGGCCGTGCATGCCGCGGCAACGGCGCTGCTGCGGCTGCCGATATGGTTCTGCTGGCGCCTGCTGCTGTAAGCAGACGGGCATGTGTGTGCTGGCACCGGTACATCTGCGCACCACTTGTCTACCTGCAGGCCCGCGGCCGCCTGCTGGGCGGCTCCTCGTCCACCAACGCCACGCTGTACCACCGTGGTGCTGCCGCCGACTACGACAGCTGGTGAGGCAGGCAGCGGGTCCCGGCGGGGCAGGCGGCAGCAGGAGGCCGTGGAAGGTGCACTGTGGGCAGCTGCCGTTGACCGCCCGCAGAGCGGCTGCTGCACTGAGCTGTGTGACTGTGCTGCTGGTTTGCTCGTATCACAGTCAGGTAGCAGGCCTTGCAACGGTGCTCGCGCTCCCTGTCCTGCAGGGGCGTGCCGGGCTGGGGCGCCGCCGACCTGCTGCCCTGGTTTGTGAAAGCGGAGACCAACGCCGACTTTGGTGAGGATGGGTGCTACACTGATGCATGAGGTTTCTGGAGCGTTTGCAACGGTCCAGTGGCCTTGCAGGCATGCCCTCCGTGTTGCTGCCGCAGGTKRTSCCCTGTSTGCCTTGCATCTTGCTTAACTCGTTGCGCCTGTTCTGATGTTTGCCCCCGCTGCCGCAGAGGCGGGCAAGTTCCACGGCAAGCAGGGCCCCATGCGGGTGGAGAACCCCAGGTGCGCTGCGCACGCTGTGGCGACACATGCTGTGCGCTGCGCGGAGCTGTGGTTGACACTTGATGTTGCTGCATGCGCATGTGGCGGGCCGATTGCTGGCCAAGGCTTGGACTGCAGCGAGTGGCAGCCGCGACTCTGCTTGTTTAGCAGCAGCTGCGCCCCTCCTCCCCACACCTCTGCATCCCTGCTCGGTCCTCACCGCCCCGCAACCCTGCCACTTCCCCCGATGTCCCAAGCAGGTACACCAACGACAAGCTGCATTCGGCCTTCTTTGCCTCGGCGCAGCAGCTGGGCCTGCCGCGCAACTCGGACTTCAACAACTGGGACCAGGACCACGTGAGAGTTGTTGGGATGCTTTGCTTTGATGCTTGCTGCTGTCGATTGCTGGCGCATGCCAAGAACCAACAAGCACGGCTGCCCACATTTACAGTTCTACACTCACGAGGTGTGCAGCTTGAAAGTCCTTCGCAGCCCATTGCGCCCTACCGCCCTCTCAACGCACCCACTCACGCCACCCTCTTGTTCTTGCGCCACCCCTCCCGGTACTGCAGGGCGGCTACGGTACCTTCCAGGTCATGCAGGACAAGGGCACTCGCGCGGACATGTACCGCCAGTACCTCAAGCCCGCCATGGGGCGGCCAAACCTGCAGGTCTGGAAGGCTGAAGGGCGTGCCGCTGGGTGTGCCCCTGCTGCTACTCGTACCCCCAAAGATTTCATGTTGCATGCGGCTTCTGCGGGTAGCCCGTCACAGGCTTGCGCTGAATGAACATTGTGTGTTATGGCGCCCGACCGCAGGTGCTGACTGGCGCAGCGGTCACGCGGGTGCACATTGACAAGGCGGGCGGCAAGCCCACGGCGCTGGGTGTCGAGTTCTCGCTCGACGGCCCCGCGGGTGCGTTCAGCTGATTAGAGATTGAGATAGGGTGGCTCCTCTTATACTGCTGGGCTTTAAGTTCTCGCTGGACGGTCCTGCTGGTGGGTTGTGTTGGTTAATGCACGGGCACACGGCACAGCTTGCTGCCTTGCGGACGTGCAGTGTGCCTGTGCCCTGTCCATGCCGGTTGACCCTGTGCCTTCTCAGCATCCGCATCGAAATGCCCTGTGGCCATCCTTTTTNGTTGCAGGCACGCGGCTGACCGCTGAGCTGGCACCGGGCGGCGAGGTGGTCATGTGCGCGGGCGCCGTGCACACACCACACATCCTGCAGGTGCGCGCTGCTTTCTGTGTGTGTGGATGGCTGGAGCAGCCAAGGCTCAGCCAACAACAAGGCGCAGCGCATGCACAGCAGTGCATGCACAGCAGTGCCAGCCATGCACAATTGCACACCCAAATGTGGGACACACCGCATTGCGCCCTCCTCACCACCTGCAGCTTTCGGGCGTGGGCAACGGCTCGCAGCTGTGGGAGCACGGGCTGGCGGTGGCCGCCGATCTCCCGGGTGTGTGCCTTGGCCCGCCCTGCCACTTCAACCTGCCCTCCCAACGTGCAGCGGTGGGCGCCAACCTGCAGCACCAGGCCGCCTGCCTGACCGCTTGCTGCTGCACTAAGCCGAGCATAACTGATGTTCGATCTCACGACCGTCCCCTGTGTTCTGTGCAGCGGTGGGCGCCAACCTGCAGGACCAGCCCGCCTGCCTGACCGCCGCGCCGCTCAAGGACAAGTACGACGGCATCGCCATCTCCGGTGAGAGTTTGTGCTGCACACCGGGACGCACTATAATTGTTGAACTGAAAGCCACTGCAGAACAGAAAGCCACTGCTAGAGCAAGCAATGCCGCCCACTGTCTGCCATACCCGCTCCCTGAATCCCAACTCATCCCTCTTTGTATGGCCTGCCCTCTCACCCCCCCTTACAGACGACATTTACAACGCCAAGGGCCAGATCCGCAAGCGCGCCATCCTGTCCTACCTGCTGCGCGGCTCCGGGCCCCTCACCTCCACCGGATGCGACCGCGGCGCCTTCGTGCGCACCGCCGGCCAGGCGCTGCCCGACCTGCAGGTGGGACGCTGCTCGCTGCTGCATGCACCTGCTCCAGTATGCAGTGTTGAGCGTTGCACCGGGCATGGCGCTCAGCTTACCCTTCTGACCAACTGGCTCAACTGAATGCTTCCGCCTGGATTATCCCTGCGCAGGTCCGCTTTGTGCCGGGCATGGCGCTGGACTCGGACGGCGTGTCCACCTACGTGCGCTTTGCCAAGTTCCAGGTGCGGCCATGGTTGTGCATGGCACTTGCCTGCCCCTGCGCTGCCGCGATCTGTGCAGACTTTCAGCTGCCGATCAATGAGCCCAGCTGCTCCGATGCCCAACCTCCATCTGCTCTGCCTGTCTAGCCGGTGATGCACTTCTGCCCGCCCCCTCTGCTTCTGTGCAGTCCCAGGGCCTGAAGTGGCCCAGCGGCATCATTGCGCGTTTGTTTCATCATACCTTTGTGGTTAACCTCCACCTTTTCTCTAACCTGCGTGCAGTCCCAGGGCCTGAAGTGGCCCAGCGGCATCACCGTGCAGCTGATTGCGTGCCGCCCGCACTCCACCGGCAGCGTGGGCCTGAAGAGCGGTGAGGGCTGCAGGCGTTTGCATGAAGTCGTACTTGGAAGCGGGCTTGGACGGAGCTGCTGGCGTGACTGTGGGCAGGCAGCTGTCCTGCCCTGCCCATTGATATCTAGCAACGTCCACCTCTTCTCCTTGCACGCTCTGCAGCCGATCCATTTGATGCCCCCAAGCTCAGCCCCGGCTACCTGACCGACGCCGCCGGCGCCGACCTGGCCACGCTGCGGTGAGCAGGGCAGGTTGTCAGCAATGGCAATCTGGCATGGCGCGCTGGCATGCACCTCCTGTTGAGCTGGCTGGGTAATGCATGCGGGATTGTTCTGTAGGTCACAGGCACCCATCGCGCGTTCTCTACCTTCCCTGGCAGGTCGGGCGTGCACTGGGCGCGGGAGCTGGCGCGGCAGGGGCCCCTGGCCGAGTACCTTAGCGGCGAGCTCTTCCCCGGCAGCGCAGGTGCGGGGTTGCTTTGTAGCCACCTGCCAACTTGCAATTATTGCCTAGTTATTGTACAGTCTGAGCGGTTGCTCCGCTCCTTCTGGCAGTGCGCATGTTCGATCAGCCAATCCCTTTTTGTTGATCCCTGTGCAGTGGAGAACGATGCGGCGATCGACGAGTACATTCGCGGATCCATCCACTCCTCCAACGCCATTGTGGGCACCTGCAAGGTGAGCGGGAGGGCGGTTGAGCAGGGCTGGGGTGGCCCCAAGTCAGCCGGGCTGCAGTGCATGCAACTTTGCTCCGACCTGGGCTGCAGCGCATGCCACTTGCATGCACCATGGCTGCAGCCTCTGCCCCCCTCACCGCGCAATTCAGGCACACGGCAACTTGCCTTCTGAACCTTAGCCATCAACCCACGTTTCGTCTTTGCCTGTCTGCAGATGGGCGTCGCCCCCACCGACTCGGTTGACACGCAGCTGCTGCCCATCCCCTCAACCATGAACCAACCCCTGCACTGCTGGTTCTTACCCTGCAGATGGGTGCCGCTCCCACCGACTCGGTGGTTGACACGCAGCTGTAGCCTGCCGTCTGCGCCCAACTCACGTGTGCGCTGCCTTGTTGTGCTCCTTCCTCCTGCAGATGGGCGCTGGCCCTGCCGACTCGGTGGTGGACACGCAGCTGCGGGTGCACGGCGTGGAGGGGCTGCGCGTGGTGGACGCATCCGTGGTGCCCCGCATCCCTGGTGAGTGCTCTTTGATGCGCATGAAGGCTGGCATTGCATTAATACAGTCGTAAATGTTGTTCGGGGGCGCGTCGGTGCTGCCCCGCATCCCTGGTGAATTTGTCATTTGGCAGGCAGGCACCGACGCTGCAAGCTCCCACAGCCTGACCTCTTGTGGGGTGGTCCGGCCCCTAACTGCCTTTTGCGCCTCTCCTGCTGCTTTCACTCCGCAGGCGGCCAGGTGGCGGCGCCAGTGGTGGCTATTGCCGAGCGTGCGGCAGCGCTGCTGCGGGGCGAGGCCACGATTGCAGGTGCCGCGGCTGCCGCAACCGTGGCGGCATAAGTGGTGGCACGCGCCGCTTTGGCCGCCCTGATTGGCGGCAGCCTAGCCCGCAGAACCGCTGTCTCTAACCCCCAACAACCCACCCGATGTGTTATTTGAGCTGATGATACGCTGCGCTATGTGCGTTGCGGCCCCCATGCTAGGGGGCCTGCCGCGCGTTTTCCAGTTTTGATGAGCCCCCGGGCGAAGGTGCCCTGTTTGTTGTGCCGTGTTTCTCCTCCCCTTCCCTTCCCGAGCCATTCGCCACTTGATTTGCTTCCTTCAACGATGCGTGAGCGCACTCCTGCTACCACATTCCCTCCACCGCTGCCCGCTGCCGCTTGATACTGCTGCACGTCCCCGTTGCAAGCCCCTTTGTTTCCATTTATCTGTAATTGCACTGATGGTGGCTGGCGGGTTGATGTGTGCAGCATTGGGGCTGATCTGGGTGGTAGGTCAGGGCTGGCAGCAGGCAGGGCTGGCAGCAGGCCCCAGAGCTGCAATCGGTGAAATGGCGCCCAACCGACACTGTTCAGATGTGGTCGCCGCATGGCTGCTGCTGCCGCCAAACACTTCAGTGCTGGACAGTACGTCCTCGCCGCCTCTGCTGCTGCTGCTGCTGCCTACTGCTGTGCCGCAAAGTGCTGCCGAGCCGCCGCCAGCTTGCTGGCCGTCACGTTGCACAGCGGGTCGATGGGCGCCAGCAGGTTCTGTGGAGGGGAGGGGACGGGTGGTGCAGGCCCCAGTGTCACTCAGAGTGTGTGGACGTAGCGCGTCGTTGAGGGATGGAAAGGATTGCAGACGGCGAAACAGGCACACAATTCAGGCCGGCTCAGCCAGAGCTTTCCTGCCAGGCACTGCTCTTCAACACACCAGTGCATGTGCTCACCTGCTGCCCGCCCAGGACAATGCCGCTGTAGTGCTGGCTGCTGCTCAGGCCGCTGCAGGGTAGGGAGCAGAGATGAACAAACCTCGGTGCACATGCAACAGCGCGGCAGACGAAGTGAAGACTGCACACTTGCAGCCTGGCCTTGGCTGCTCCGTCTGTCAACCACAAGCATGCAACAGAGCTTGCCCAGCCGCCATGCAACCGCCTGAGCTGGCAAGTGTCCCAGAAGCCGCGCGTCCCTGCTGCCTATAACCCAAGCTGCCCACTGAGGCAGCAGCAGGTGCCCACCTCAGGCAGTAGCAGGTGTGGTAGTAGTCGGCGGCCTTCCCTGGCTTGTCCCGCAGCCCGCCCCGCGGCGGCTGCATGAGTGATGGGAGAGCGAAAGGGCAGCGGTAAGGCAGGAGCAGCCACTCAGCTCTTACCCCAACTCAAATTAAGGCGCATCCCAGCCACTGGACACCCTGGCGTGTTTTGATGCACCAACCACACCAACCGCAGCCAACTCACCGCCTGGCAGCACTTGAGCAGCCACAGCTGCAGCGCCCGAGCATCGTACAGCTGCGGCAGGCGCTCGCCTCCCTCTGGCAGCGGCAGCGGCTCCGGCGGCGGCACAGTGGCCAGCAGGGTGGCGGCGCCGCAGCGAAGCGCCTCGCCGTGCTGCTGGCAGCTCTCCAGCTCCTGAGCAGGCAGGGAGAGCCAATCAGCTC
>JADXDR010000025.1:548589-559079 GCA_025026875.1 Chlorella ohadii
AGTGCGGCGGCCAGGCGGCGGGCGGGCGGCAGCCAGGAGGTGGCAGCATGCAGAAACTGCGCCACACTTGCTGTGTTGACGCCCTGCATCGCAAGCTCCAGTGCTGCTGCTGCCTCAGCCACTGCTGCCGCTGAGCTGGCCTCTGGCCCTGCTGCTGCTGCCGTGTGCTGCGCCACGCCACGCGCTGCACTCAGCAGCTTGTTGACGACCGGAAGGAGGAGATCCAAGGCCAGCTGCCCTTCCCTGCGGCAAAGGCTGTCGGGCTGTAGCGCGGGCACGACCAAGTCCAGCAGACCCGCCGCCACCAGGACAGCCGCCGCTTGAGGCGAGCACAACGAAGCGTCCAGAAGCACCTGGGAGCCCGTACTCCACTCTAGCGCAGCAGCCTGCAGCAGAGGCACTAAGCCAAGATCGCTGAGCGAGCGTATCACACCACAACACAGCATCGCATCCGATGCCGAAACACCAACATGGATGGATGGGTCCGGACCAGGCCCATCCTTTCAGAGGCGCGTGCTGCAGCTCAAAGCGGCATGACGCATCAAGCTGACCCATCTGCAGCAAGACCCACCCCCTGGCAACAGCAGGTGTGCCTACGATGCAACCGGCTTGGTCAACCGCAGCCAGCCTCTCTGAGTTCACAGGCCACCCACCTGTGGCACAAGCCCCAGGCACTTGGCGGTCGCCACTTGCAACCGCTGATCGATTGCCAGGGCTGGTGGGCCCCAGAGGAGCACAACAGCAATGCCACGCAGCAGCTGGCCGGCACAATGCGCATTCAACTCTTCGTTGCTGCAGGCGTCCAACATTGTGAGCAGCGCCTCGCTGTGCTCTACGGCCATGGCGCCGAAACACCTGCGCAGGTGTGGAGCTGGAAGCCAGCGCCAGCTCACTGAACAGCTGTCTGCTTNCAAGGTTGGCATGCAGCAAATCCCGGCCACTACAGAACACCCCAGCTCAGCTGTAGCTGTGTGTCTGCCACAGCTGCGCGCTGCCAGCTGGCTCACCTGGCGACATCCGATGGTAGGGCGGCTGCATGTTGATGTTCGTTTATGAGGGATGCAGTCATGAACGGCATCCCAATCAGCCAGAAGAGGTCGGGAGTGCGAGGCACAGCGCGTGCTATCAATTGCCGCGGGATGGCTCCAGCCAGCACGGAGTGCACCACCCGGCATGCAGCGGTGTGCAGCTCCCACAGGCCCGCCAGGCATTCAGCCTGCACCGCTGGGCTGCTGGCTGCCCAGCCGGAATCTGGCAGCTCCATGCCGGCAAGGCCGCTGCAGCAGACGCGCTGCGCCAGCAACAGTGCCGCAGACGCCGTCTGACCCAGATGCGCCTGCGTGCTAGGGCCTGAACCAAGGAGCTGCTCTTGCCCCGATAATGTGGCTAAAGCCGGCAGCCAACGCAGCGCGGCAGCTGCAGTATGCAGCCAGGCTGGCAGGTCCTGCACTGATTCAATGGCTGCCGCTGGGCCGGTGCCGTCCGCCTCGGGCTCCACGCCCTGGGCTAGCAGGGTTGTGACAGCCGAAGCTGCAGTGACGATGCGAGCAGAGTGTGGCAGCATGGGGCCTGGGGCCTGAGCCACAGCGGCTATTGCCTCGCCAAATCTCGGCAGGGCAGCCAGCAGCAGCTGCAGCTGCCGGCGAGGCAGCACCAGCGACGCCGCACTGGGCCGCTGCCCAGGTTGCTGAGCCATGCCGGGATACTGGAACAGCACTGCAGCCTCCAGCTGCAAAATGAAGAACAGCGTGCTTTTCAGTTTTTTATCGGGTGTGGCGTCGGCTGCTGGCGGGGCTGGGAGGGGGCAGTGCTGCAGCAGCTGGGCTGCAGCGGCCAGCAGGCGTCGGCCCGCATCTGGCCCAGCCACAAGCGCCTGCTGCTGCTGCATGGGCCTGAGGCAGGCTGACATGAAGGCTGCCATGTGCGTGGCGTTGCCCCAGGTGCATTCTGCTGGGCGGCGTTCAGGCGGCAGCTGCAAGCCCACCGCCATGGCTGAAATGCCTGGCAGCACCAGCTGAAGCAGCCCGCTGCACAGCTGCTCGTCCTGCAGCAGCAGCTGGCTGTGGGCCGCGAATACTGGGAAAGCGCACAGCCGGCCCAGCACTCGGGACAGGCAGGAGAGTACGCGGGCATAATCAGAGCCTGCGTACAGCATGGCAAAGGCTTAAACTGCAGTAAATGCGCTAGTCCGCCCACACACATACGCGGTTCTGCTTTGCTGCTGTCGACTCACGATGTGACCCCTTGGATAAGCAAGCGTTGCAACCCACGTTTACCCGCCAGCCCACCTGGCTTC
The DNA here is from genome assembly GCA_025026875.1 of Chlorella ohadii. NCBI lineage: Eukaryota > Viridiplantae > Chlorophyta > Trebouxiophyceae > Chlorellales > Chlorellaceae > Chlorella > Chlorella ohadii. Next base: position 550,886 of record JADXDR010000025.1, read on the forward strand.
CAGGACGGCMGTGCCAGCAGCCGCAGGCTGGCCAATGTGCACTGCAGCCACGTCTGCAGCAGTGCCAGCGGCGCACAGGCCTGCATCAGTGCTGCACCATCACCATTGGCTGCCATATCAAGGGCCGCATCCGCCAGGCAGCAGGCCAAATGCTGCCAGGTGTCCATCGGCCACACTTGGGCGGCAAGCGTAAGGCCCAGCTGTTTGGGTGTCACGCGCCCATACAACAACTGCTGCGCCATGAACTGCTGTGCTGCCGCACCGCAGTGCAGCAGGACCTCAGAAAAGGGCAGAAAGGGCGGCAGCTGATCCAGCATGCCGCCGTTGTGGCTGATGTTGAGGCAGGCGCTGATGAGCAGGCAGACGGCCCTGGCCCGCCGCTCTGTGGCCATGCTGTCAACTGGGCCGGGAATGCTGATGTTTAGTGCAGTAAGGCGCTCGGCGGCCATGGCGAGTGTCCTACGACAAAGGCGAACGCTGTTGCCGGCGGCAGGTGAGCACAGCGACCGGCGGCGGCAGTGGTAGCCAGAGGCAGGCTCGACAGGCTGGGATCGAGCGGGCCTGCTATTACCAATCAATCATGGCCCTTACTTGCGCAGGGCCTCGTCCTCAGCGGGCGAGGGCTCCACACCCCTGGCACGCAGCCTGGAGAGCTCCCCGCCGTCGGCCACGAGATCAACCAGCCTCTCCTCCAAATCATAAGCCGCAGGGTCGTCCGCGGGGAGGCTGAACCGGGGCAGGAGCCCGCGCAGTTCTCTGTTCAGGGCTGCCCAGGACATGGCCGCTGCCTTGCTGTGCTGCAATGACCAAGCGGCGGTGATCGGCCCGAGTGAGAGCCCCAAATTGCTCGGTCATAGGGCCGCCGCCCCAGCGCGGCAGAGCGGCAGCGCGAGCGGGTTGGGCAGTGGCCGCCAGGCTCAACCCCGCACTGGCTCAGACCTCCGTGGGAACAAAGGGCAAGTCTGAACATACGCTATTGCCTTTGCGAGGAGCGCACAGCATTGCAGCAGTGGCACCGCAGCGGCACTCAATGCAGTCAGTCCGTGGCAGCGGCTAGCTGCCGATTGGTGGCCAGGCTGTGGAAGGCCGCCTAATGGAGGCGGACGCGGCGCATGGATACACCACAGCTGCTCAGATGCGGTCATGGGCACTTGGCGGCGGGGCTGGGCGGGTTGACGCACGTGAGCGGGAAGGTGGCCGCCACCTGAGTGCACGTGCCACCAGGGGCGAGAGGGGTGAGACAGGTCAGTGTTCCAACACCGCCCACGATCACTCTTGCACAACATGCAAGTCGAATGAATGTGCAGAATCATGAGCAGCGCACCTCCTCATTGGCACACATGTCATTGATGCCGGTGCCGGTGGGCGGCGTCAGGCACTCGGGCATGCCAGGCATGGCTGCAGCACATGGGCAGGAGGGAGGGAATGAGGGGCGGAGAAGTGAACGAGCGGGGTACAGCTGCTGTCAGCGGTGCATGCTGTGCTGTCCATGCCTGCCGGCGGCTCCTGTGCGAAACCGCGCACAGCAGCAAACAGGTGGATCGGACAAGAGCCTGCCGCGCCGCATACAGCCTCCCGTCGGCTGTGGCCATGCCGCCAAGCCCAGAACGAGCTTGGCCCCACAGGGCAGCGAGTGCGCACCGTAGCACATGTGCGCCAGGATGAGCAGCGGGTCAGTGCACGTGTTGAAGTCCTTGCCAGCCTCACAATCACCGCAGCCATCCTGAGACCAACGGGTAAGAGTGGCGGCATGGGGGGAGTATGAGTGGGTCAGGTGCTGCATGTGTTGAAGCCTTTGCGGGCCTCGCAGCCACCGCAGCTGTCCTGCAAACGATGCATGGGGCAGCACAAGAGTGTCAGACCAGGTGAACGGAGCACATCATGCTGAGCATGTGGCCAGGCTGGCCGCCGTCGGCATGAACCACTCATCAACGCTCGCCTGCCACCAGTTACGCCACCCCGCACCTCAGAGGTATCAACCCCTCACCATGCAGTGCGTGTTGCACAGGCTCTCAATGCCCTCCTTAGATAGGCTGCTCGAAGGTGCGCCCGGCACAGGGCCCGGGCTGCTGCACTGCGCCACAGCTGTGCCAGCGGCGCACAGCGCGTTCCATGCCTCGCAGCCCTGCTGGGGGGAAGGGGAGGTGGCAGTGCTAAGCTTTGCGCGCCTCCAGCGGACGCCACATGCTGCACTGCTGTCATCTTGCTGTGTTTCTGCAAGGCGCAACGGCTGGCGAACTGCACCCACCCACCTTCATGCCAGGCATCTCCACACACAGAGTGCCGGCAATGGCGGACGGCTCGCAGTAGGTGCCGTTTGCGCTGCCACCCTGCAGGGGTGGTGAGCATGTGGAGAGGTCAGTGTGCACAAGTGGGCAGGGGTGTGTTGCATTTGCTCATGGATGTAATGAGCATGCATGTGGGGCAGCAGGGCAAACAAGGCACAGTGCATGCCATTCTGCTTGACGGCTACCGCATGTAGCAGCATGCAGCGGCATGCATAGCGGCAACATGCAGCCAGCGACAGGCCACATGGCGGAAGCACCAACGGCAGCAGCATGCATGGACACTGCGCGTACCAGTGCACATGCCCCCTTGTGAGATGCTGGCCAGCAGGCAGCTTTTTGACATGCATGCACTCACGGTGCACTGGTCCCAGAAGCTGCATCCAGTCATGAAGGGCATGGCGCTGCACAGCTTGGCGATGTCGTCCTCCCACTCTGTTCAGGAGGGCGAGCGTGGGCAGTGCGACATGAGGCATGAGGCATGCAGCACCAAAGTGGAATGGACATGGCGCTGCACAGTTCGGCAAAATGGCATTCTCCGATTCTGTGGGGAAGCGGGTAATGGCGCAGGGAAGGGGTCACCGGGCTTTGTTGGCATCAAAGTTTGGTTAGCAACATAGCCACATGCACGCTCGGGCCATGGCCGCTGCTGCAACTCCTCGTCCCCATTGCGCTTGCCATTGCACCTTGACCTGCCGCCCCGCATGCCGGCCATGCAACATGCATGGCTAGCCAAGCATGCCTCGCCTGCATCGCTGCGCTGGAAGTCCGCACATGCTGCATCCGAGGGCTGGCTGTAGCAGGGGTCGCTCATGTTGCCGCTGCCGGCGCCGCCCATCTGCATGCCGCTGCCGCCCATGCCGCTGCTCATGGCGGCATCTGCATGGCATCCAGGGAAGCATAGCTGCAATGCTGCTTGCCAGGAACAATTTACGTCGACAGACTTCATCAGAGGTGGGCATGAGTTGGAGCTGCATCCAGCTGGCCTGCCGCTGCCGCACGTACCAGCGGCAACTCCGGCGGCAGCTGCGCACAAGGAGGTGCCCGCTGTGGCCATGAGCTTCAAGCAGAAGAATGCCGNATGTGCTCACCGTGCAGCTCGCGGGCCGCCACTGAGCCAGTAACCAGGCAGAGCAGCGCGAAAGCCGCCCCAAACTTGCTGACCGCCATGCTCGCTGCCTGCACAAGCGGCTCAGGCCGGCGAGACCTGCTATAATCCACTATGGAAGCTACTACGAGCAAACTTATGCAGCCGCGGCCGGCGCATGTTTGGGTTGAGCGGGCGGCGGCGACAGCGCTGGCTGCGCTGCGGCGGCGCTAACCGATATATGGGTGGCTGCTGCCGCCTGCTGCCGCAGCCTCTGAATCAATGCATGTGGCATGCTGGGCAGTGCAGTGCTGCAGCAGTGTGGAGTGGCAGCCACTCATTGATCAATTGCAGCAGGCAGCTGGGGTGACCGATGTATCGGTGGCAGCCGGAGCGGCGGCGCCAACCGATACATCGGTGGCTGCTGCGCGGCCCGGCTCAGCATCAATAAGAGTGGCTGGCTGGGCAGTGCAGCGCGCTGAAGTGCAGTGTTTTCATTGTTTACTAGTATTGCAGTAGCAGGACACTCGAAGTGTGGCACAGCATAGTATACACATGCCAAATGAAAGGCAGAGGAAGGCAGGAAACAGAGCACACGAAGGATGTACAGGACAGTCGTTTCGGGCAAACACTACTGCATGGAGTGGCNATGGGTACAGAAGGGTGGGCAGGCAGACAGCGCTCGCTGCTAGTCTCAGGTCTGATCTCTCATTTGCGCATGAAGGGCGGCACGGCTCGCTCCGCTACGGTTCGCTTTGCTTGGCTGACTGGCGCTCAATCTACTCTCACTGGCGGCAGCTGCGTTGCTCCGCTCACTCAGACGGCTCTGAGCCGCCATGGCGCCGCCTGCCGGCCCCGCCCACGACCACAGCGCCCTCAGCCTGCGCCGACGCGGGGCGGCTGCCAGCTGGAGGGCCGCCGGAGGCATCGGCGCCGGCCAGGTGCCCGCCCGACTCTGCCTGGTGCAGCAGCTGCGACTCGTACACATTCTCCAGCACTCCCAGAGGGTCGGCTTCGTTCACGTCCATGGTGGCTCCGCCCTCCAGCGTGCTGCAGACAACAAAGGGGGTTGGAGGGGAGAACCACACATGTCATGATCAGCTTGACGCAAGCAGCTTCGTTCACGTCCATGGTCGCTCCGCCTTCCAGCGTGCTGCATTGGGAGGGTTGGAGGGGGAGATCACACAATTCACGATCAGCTGAACGCAACCGGCTTCGTTCACGTCCATCGTGGCGCCTCCCTTCAGAGTGCTGCAAGAAGCGTGGGAGGGAGCACGAGAGGGGCGGGTGTGGTGGTGCCGGCCATCAAAAGCATTGGTTGCCTTGGACTCATGCCCAGGACGCATGCATTGCGCAACCCAGCTGGTGGCAGCTCACCGGGAGGATTACTTGCAGCTGCGACAAGTCACGCAAGTACACCAATCTGTGCCAACAGACCCAGCACAACTGTACAAACATCTCACTCACCCGGTGCGGCTGACTTGCAGCTTGGTGAAGTCTCGGGGGTCGGGTCGGATCCAGCGCTGCAGGGCGCAGTGAAACGCAAGGGCAGAGTGAAACTACGGGTTTGCATAGCTGCATTGTCAACATGTGGATGCATGCATGCAAGCCACTCGGCACTGAAGGAATGCAGGAAAGCAGCACCGCCGCAGCACCAGCGGCAGTGGCGGCACAGCATCGACAGCATCGGCGGCAGCACGCACACAACAACAACCACAATACCAGCAGCAGCAGCAATGAATGCCCACCTGCGTCAGCAGCACCAACAGGGGCGAGGAGAGGGTGATGGCTCCCACGATGCTCCACAGCGCCCGGCCGTTGCACACATACGGTTCAACGCCGCCGCCGCCCTCGCCCTCCCCGCCTGCCGCCGCCTCTGCCAGGCTGCGCAGCCAGCCGCTGCTGCTGCTGCCGTTGCTAGCATTAGCGCTGCCACTGCCACGGCCCAGCAGCAGGGCAAGCAGGCGGCGGCGCGCGCTGCCGCTGCTGCTGGAGTCTGGGTCGGTCCGCTCGCTGCACTGGCCGTTATCGGGGCAGTAGCGCTGCAGCAGCGCGCCGCTGATCATGCCTGCGGCCAGGTGTGCAGGGTTTGTAACAGTGGGGGAAACATGTGCCCCAGGGTTTTCAGATTTTGAAATTGGACAGCCCACCTGGCTCACCAACCCAGCCGGCGCCCAGCCCCCACCCCCCCACCTGTAGGCAGCATGGCCGCGAACAGCGGCGCCGAGGCCAGCGCCGTAAAGATGCCCTCCCGCCCGTCGGGGGCCACCCCCATCGAATAGTCTGCAGTTTCCAGGGGTGTTAAGGTCGATCTAATTGATCAGAACGCAAGCCCCAACAATTGACTCTGCCTTCCATGCCCTTTGAGTAGTCTGCGAGGGAAATGTGGGCAGGTGAACGACATGGCGGGTGAAGCACCAGCCGCGCCTTGTGTCACCCAACCAACAGCAGCTGCTCAGCAGAACACGTTCAAGGAGACTAAGAACACAAAGTAATCAAACCCGCAGTCAGACCGCCAGGTGGACAGCAACACTCACCATACCAGCGGGGCGACCAGATGGCTTCACCCAGTGACAGCATCGCCACAAACATGGCGCTGGCCCAGCCTGCATGGGGGAGGCAGCAAGCTGCTGCTCGGTGGCCTTGCTGGTGGATGTGTGCTGCAAGCTGGGTGGGGGTGAATGCCTGGCAGGCGGATGGCCCCCGGCGCTGGCTGGGAGGCCAGCCATGAGTGCGTGAGTGCCAATATGCCAACCCAAGCAACCCTTCATTTGCGGCTCTGCTCACGGGTGTCAAAGGCGACCATCCAGAAGGGAGACAGCGCCGACACATAGCCGCCCAGGTGGATCATGTCGAAGTGGGAGAAGTCTGCAGAGCATGTGGAGTGCAACTTTGATAACACTGGTGATGCATGTGAAGGGCAATGAATGCTGAATGACCAGGTGGATCATGTCGAAGTGGGAGAAGTCTGCAGGGGTGGAGGCGAGTTGTGAAGTTCGGGAAGCAGCAGCAGCGCAGGCACACGCAACCAACCAGCCAGCTGCGGCACGCACAGCGAGTTGAGCACAAAGCAGCAGTTTAGCCTCACACACCCACCCACACACTGCAGCGCTGCACCAGCCGCACGCACCAGTGGTCATGGCACCCACGATGGGCACCAGGAGCACAATCATGGCTGGGTTGATGCTGTAGATCAGGCCGATGGGTGTGTCACAGCTGCACGTGGAGGCGGACAAAGAGCAGGCCGAGGATGTTTTAAGTGAGTGCGGCGAGATGGGTTGGTGATCGGGGTAAGGCATGCAAGGCAGGCAGAATTGCTAGTGCAAGACGCAGGCCCGCTCCACCAGAACTGGCGGCCGCAATGTGTTTGACAAAAATGCCTCAAACGACACCCCTGCCCTCACCCAAAGGCACGCAGCTGGAACTTGGGCAGCTGCGGAGCACGGGCAGGAGAGAACAGCAGGATGTTGCAGATGAGCACCGTGCATAGTGCTGAGGGCATAGCGTCAGCAAACACAAGCCGACAAGAATCACTCCACAACCACCCAGCACCATCACAGCGCAGCACACCCAGCAACATCACAGCGCAGCACAGCGCGGCGCGGCGCAGCGCACCGTGGCGTCCTGGTGACGGACAGTACGCAGCAGCTTGACAAGCGCATCACAGCACAGCATGCAATCCGTGCACAGCGCAGCGCAGCGCACCGTGGCGTCCAGGTGGCGGACGCAATACAGCAGCTCGACAAGAGCATCGCAGCACAGCAGCGCATCACAGCACACCACGGCGTAGCGCAGCGCATCACAGCGCGTCACAGCACAGCACAGCACAGCGCAGCACACCGTGGCGTCCAGGTGGCGGAACACGCTCTTCAGGTTGACGGTGAACAGGCACATGGCCAGGAACTTCCAGAAGCTGCGGCAAGGGCGTGGGCAGGGCGTTGCAGGTTGGAGAAATTGGCTGTGGCAACAACGCTGCAACAGGCACAAACAGCCAGTGTTCCTGTGCAAGCGGCTCGTGGCCACAGCCCCTGACACCGCCTTTGGCACGTCGAGAGGCCCAAAGCCAGCTGCACACACTACTCATCCACCCCAGCAAGCAGGCTCACCCGCGCGACGCCAGCACAAACAGCACGCCTTCCCACAGCTCCGCCATCGACTGCCGCCGCCCAACTGCCGGCCGCCCTTGCTGGGACCCAGAGCGAGCTTCCCCTGCCGCCCCTGCCGCCGCATCGCCCACTCCGCCTGCTGCTGCCCCGCCGGCGCCGCTATGGGGCCGGTGCCGCGGGCCCTGCTCTATTTTGGCGCTGCTGCTGCCGCTGCCGGCGCCTAGGAGCGGCATTTCAGGGGAGGGAGGGAGCTCCACCTCTGCTGATGTGTCGCTGCGCTGGCTGTGCACCTGTTGGGGACAGCGGCAGGACAGCAGTGATAGCGACTGGCGCTGTTAGTATGGCCCGCAAAGCTGGCTGGGTTGAGAGGCAGCATGCGTGTCGTGAGTGTTGAGCTGGCCGACAGTGTGCGTACCAAATATTGCAAAAAAAATGGCGTTCTGCCCACCACTGATTAAGCAAGAAACCAGCTTACCGAGGGGTCCAGCGCTTCGCTCTGGGTGCGCTTGGGCGCGGGCGCCGAGAACTCGTTCAAAGTGAAGGACAGCAGCAGGCCCGCCAGCGATGTGATGCAGCCTGGCAGGGCAGCGCCGATGCGAGGAGCCGTTTAGCATGGAACACATTGGTTACTTGTCTATCAGCCTCGAGCGAGCGACCATATGCGTGCAGCTAGACGTGCAACTTGRKYYCRSKMGCMCANCYCWTKCKTGATNNCA
>JADXDR010000025.1:559137-580444 GCA_025026875.1 Chlorella ohadii
GAKGCCGCGGGNCAGGCCCAGGCGCAGCGCATCCATGATCACACCCTGCATCAGTTGGAGACATATCGGCAAGACGGGTCAGAACAGGGATGAAGGACGCCGCGGGGCAGGCCCAGGCGCAGGGCATCCATGATCACACCCTGGATGTATAGAATGTAAGGGAAGTGAGAGCTCAGCCTCAAGCAAGGTCGCATGCTTGTATGTAGATCAAGCCAGGTGCAGTGTGGTCAAGGAGCACTAGCCGCTGCCGTTTCTCAGCATGGCTGCCTGGCCTGGACCAAACAGCCACCAATCCAACCTCACCTGCGTCAGCGCCGCCACATTCATGATGCTGTAGAAGCAGGCAAATGCCACACCGCGGTTGCCGGTGTGTGTGTACCTGCGGCAGGAGAAGCAGCAACAGAGAGGCTGCCTTGCAGGTAACAAACAAGCGCACATTCGAGGTCCATGCCAGCGCGTGTCAGTCTGCCACTCTGCACCCAGCACGCAAATCGCTTTGCTCATTGCAGAACACAACTGAACAACATGCAGCGCGCACAGCGCTCACCGCTTGACGCCGATCGTCATGACTGGCACTCCCAGCGAGCCCGCCACTGTGTTGGGCCCCAGCAGCATGACCAGCAGCAGCAGCCTGGGTGGCAGGAGGTGGGGTGTCAGCAGGGTTGTGGACAGGGTCGGCAACAGCAGCAGCCAGGGTGAGCTGGAATGGAGGCGGGATCAGGAGCAGCACACTGCAGCACAGCAAACGTCAGCACTGGCCAGCCAGCAGCGGCCTCCTACCTGTTGGTGGTTGTGGCCATCACGATGCGGCTGCCCACGTTCAGCAGGAAGCAAATGACCAGGGAGCCGCGCACGCCTGCGGCAGCAGGAAAGCACAGCAATGCAGCATGCGTTTAAGACGCAGGCAACAAACTGCTGCGGAAGCACAGCTTTTGGTGCGGTGGTGAGCAAAGGCTGCGCCTGTAACCCACTGCCTACGGCATGCAGTAGCATGGCGCACCCAGGTAATCGATCAGGCCTCCTATCATGCAATGCACCTCCCGCACACCCCAGCCCAAACGCACCCAGGTAGTCGATCAGCCCGCCCAGCGCAAAGCCGTAGGCCGTCAGCAGCGTGCCCCACAGCCCGTACCAGAAGCCCGCGCTGGGAGGTGAGATGACAGGCATGGCAGAGCGGGACAGTCACGCAGGGGACAGCAGAGCCAGTAGAGCTGGCTTTGAATGGCAGGACAGTGCATCAGGTGGCTCTGCCAGCAGCAGTTGTACCGCTGCAAGCGCCGTGCATTGCCCTGTCACCGACCCCTGTTGTATGTAATGCATCAAAAAAGCAGCTCACTCGTAGTCGCCCACGCCAAACTCCTCGGTCAGGTAGAGCGTGAAGGAGCGGGACAGGGAGAAGTAGTTGTAGCTCTCCAGCACCTTGAGCACAAACATGATCCACAGGTCCCTGCGAGTGTCGGCGCAGGGGTGGCAGCGATTGCAAATGAGTGGTGGCAAGGAGCCGGGAAGCGGTGGGTTGGGCAGTGGCGGCAAGAGCGGCGGCGGGCGACGGCGGTAGTGGCTGGCACTTCCGCATGTCGGCGACCGCAGGCAGCTTGCGATCGCTTCCCTCTACTGCCTGGCCGGTCGGCAGCGCGCAGGCCGTGCGGGAGGTGAAGGGAGGGTTGCCACTGCTCACCTGGGCGAGCCGTGCAGGCTGGCGAAGCCATTCCGAGTCTGCGTCCAAGCCGCTCGCACGGCACCACGCAGACCGAGCATCGCCGCGAGCCCAGAGCGGAGCTGGGCCACTCTGGGCTGCTGCCGTTGCTTCCAGGAGGTCCTGCTGGCGTGAACGATCGAGATCGATTGCAGCTTCCGATCGCCACGCCACGAGCCCACAATGGCTGCCGGCCGGCGGCGCCGGCAGGGCGCTGGCGCTCAGCGCAGCGGCTGCCTGGGGCGGCACGCCAGGGCCACCCAAGGTCTTTTTTGCGCATTCTTTAGCCCACTGTAGTCCGTGCAAGCAGTCTGAGAGCCATGCAGGGCGACGCCTGCCCCATTTGCCTCGAGACGATGGCACCCTCCAGCCTCTGGCTGTCCTGTGGCCACTCCCTGCACGCAGGCTGCCTGCTGGAAACCTGGCAAGGTGGGCCGAACTGGAATGGCGAGCAGCAGGCGCAGGCAGCTCCCCGCCGCCACCGCTGGTCGCGCTGCCTGCCGCCTGGGTGCCTCCTCAGTGCCTTGTTCCTCGCACACATACTGCCTGTCTGCAGACGACCCACTGAGCTCGTGGCGCTGCCCCTGCTGCCGCGCTACAGTGGCGGTGGACCGTGTGCGGCCAGGCAGCGAGCTGCCGCCAGAGGGCAGGTGCAGCGGGCGGGTTGGGCGGTGGCTCAGTGGCCGGCGGTAGTTTGTGCKGAGGTTCATGTGCAAGCKATGGGTTGCCATATTGCAGCKGTAAAGGGGCGCACTAGTGGCAAGCCTGACCTATAGAATCACCAATCACAGTACAATCCTGCCTCTTCTGGCCGCACATTGCAGGGGTAGGGAGTTCTTCCTGCCGTCGCCAGACCTCGAAGCAGGCAGCAGCAGCAGCAGCGGCAGCAGCYGCAGCAGCGGCAGCAGCGGCAGCGCTGACCTGGCAGCCGCCGGTCCCGGCAGCAGCAGCGGCGGGGCATCGTTGGCGGCAGTGTGCACCTTTGTCAAAGTGGCAGGGCGGGCTCTGCAAGAGGAGCAGGCCGCAGCAGCCGGAGGGCAGGGCACAGCTGCCGCCCCTCCGCCGCCGCCGCTGCTGAGCAGCTGCAGCAGCTGGGCGGTGCGGGCAGCAGACCGGTTACTGCCCCAGCAGGCAGCGCAAGTGGCAGCTGCAGCGCTGGCCAGCGTGCGCTTGCGGCAGCTGCTCGCACCCAAAGCCACCCCCAGCCTGGGCCTGGCGGCGGCACTGTGGCTCAATGCCGCCGCGCTGCTGCTGGGCGGCAGCGCGCTGGGTGTGGTGCTGCTCAGCCGGGTGCTGGGCCATGCTGTGGGCGGCCTGTGCCGAGCCAACATCTCTATGGCAGGCTTCTTTGGGCTGGTGCCAGAGTGCACCCCAGCCTACCGCCCGCCGCCGCCCTGGCTGGTCGGCATCATCAGTGCCTGCTCCCTGGCAGTCGTGTGGGAGTGGAACCATCGCAGCGGGCGGGGCGGGACGCNTGCNGCCTGCTGCTGCGGCTGGACGCCGGCGCCCCCCGCCTGCTGCTCCAGCTGTACAGCGTGGCATTCCTGCTGGCCGCCAACATGCTGCTGCTGGCGCTGGTCTTCAACTTGGGGGCCATCTGGGCGGCCTGGCTGCGGCTCAGCGACCCTCCAGGCCACGAAGCAGCTTGGCTGCACCCAGCACCATAGCTGCCAGGCCGGCTGCGCCTGCCGCCGCAGCGGTGAGACTGCTGCACCCGCTGCCATAGTTGATACTGGCTGCACCGCACTGCACATTCATCACAGCACTGATGATGCCCTGTCTTGCAAATGACAAAATGCACGTAGTTGAATGTTGCACAGATCTGTGGAATGAAACACGCAGATAGCAAGCAGCAGCAGCATCTGCAGTACTGCTGAGCAGCAGCAGCCGGAGACGAGGTCCGTCAGCCCTTTGGCGGCCGCTTCGGCACTGCCTCTCCCCCTGCAGCCGCTTCCCCTGCTGCCTCTCCCCCTGCTGCTGCTTGCCCTGCTGCCGCTTTTCTTGCTGCTGCTGCTGCCGCGGCCGCCGCTGCTGCTTTGACAACTGCAGCCGCCGCCGAACAGGTGTGTATGATGTGCGCAAATCCGTAGCCCAGGTTGAGCAGGCTGGCTTCGTGCATGGCTTTGGAGGCGGTGGCAGTGCCATCCGACAGGAACAGCACTCGGTAGTTTTTGGTGAAGGCAGACCTACCAGAGGGGATGAAAGGGGGAGCAGCAGTGTTCGTATGCTTCAGCAGAACCCGCCACTCAGCACAGGTCTGCGCTGCAAGAATGCAATGCCGGCAGGCGGCACCCGATTGCAAACACAGCAGTAGAGCGGCAGCAGCGCCAGCAAGGTGCAAACACCCACCGTGCCGTGGTTTCGCAGCACAGGTTTGTCATCACTCCACCGACGATCACGGTGTCGCAGCCGTGCCGCTGCAGCAGATCCTGCAGCTCAGTGCCCTGCGGCATGGAAGGTGGTCCACAGCGCAGTGTTATGCCCATTGCTGGCGCCCCTCTTGACGCGCACCATGCCGCCAAGCAACAACAAATGTCCACAGGGGGAGGGCTTGCACCTCGGGAGCATGCAGCCGGCCGGCCCATTCCTTCTGCCAAGCAATCCTGACCTGGAAGGCATCGTAGGTTCGCTTGGATGTGATGACATGATCCCCCGGCTCCCTGTGCAGCTCCGGCAGCAGCTGCCAGGCAGGCGAGCCATATCTGGCGGTGATCAGCAGAGGGCACAGAGGAAAACCGGGTGAGGCTTCGATGCAGGGGGCTCCTGCAGCGAGCGGCACGCATGTACTGTGCCGCACGCTGTGCACAAAGTGCATGCTTGCCGAGCACGCTGCAACGAGAGCTGCCTGCCCCAGGCTGCTGCAACTCACCGTATGCTGCCCTGCGCACTCCACCAGTTGACCAGCACGCTGGGGCTTGGGTCCCGCAAGTCGCTGTCTGGGTGGCCGTGCTGCGGGGTAGTGCATGGTTGGCACGCTGGGAAGCATTGTGATGTGGCTCACAACTGTCACACCAGGCAGCTGGGAAGTGCATATCCCTGCAAAGCTCAAAGCATGGATTGCTTCGATCCCACCCCTCCTCAGCAGCAAGTGGGCAAGCTTGGGGAAAAATGCTGCCACGCACACCTGTGTGAAAATCACTGGCGCCTCAGCGGCGCGGCAGGCGGCGGCCAGTGGGTTGAGGCGCAGCACCAGCCGTTCCGCCATGCCCTCTCGAAAGTGCTCCTGCATCAAGGACTTGCAACTTCTAGACCAATCATTAGCGCTGACTGGACGCTGTCTGACAGCCGCAAGTGGATACACAGAACTGCACCACCTGTGCAGCAGCGCACCTGCATGTCGATCAGCAGCAGCGCCGGCCGCATCGCGCCCGCCGGCGCGGCGGTGGCGGCAGGGCTGAGACCGATGGCCCCTGGCATGTGATGAGGCGGCCTTGATTTGGGAAGCTGCGAGGGTAAGCTGGAGGCGCAGACTGAGGACAGCACATGCAGTGCAGCAAAGCCGCGCTGGTCAGGCAGCGGCGGCAGCGGCGGCAGCGGCGGCGGCGCCTGGCTGCAAGGCTGCAGGTGTCGGCCAAGCCGTTGCGCTGATCTGCCGATCGAGGCCGCTATGTTGTACTTTTCAGGCATGCTGCAGCAGCGCCAGCGGCACGAAACCCTCAGCCCCAAACTCGCCTGAACTCAACAGGGCGTGTGCAGTGCTGCAACGCAACGCGGCTTGTCATGCATGTAATGACACAACGGCCGTGGCTCCGCGGGCTTACTTGGACGCACATGCGCTGCCACGGCCGCCGCCCCGCTGGCGCCAGCGGCAGCTGGGCGGGCGTTACGCAAACCGGCGCACCCCAGGTTCAGCGCCGAACGAGTCTGCGGACTGCGATCGAAGATGCGATAATGTCGCGCAGAGCGGGTCAGGCCCAGGGCGGCGCTCCTGCGGCCACCTTTGTGCTGGTCAGCGGCAGCAGGGGCAGTGGGAAGCCTGATGCCCAGCCTGCTGCTACAGACCGGCAAGCGCGATTACAGCAGCGAGAGCAGTTCATCACCAGCAGCGGCGGCGCCGGGGCTGCGGATCAGGCGGCGGGCCAGCTGCCCTCTCCCCTCCCGCCACCTCCCCGCACCAGCCGGCTCCTCCGTTGGTCTGTGGCAGGCGCAGGCATAGCAGCAGTAGCGGCAGGGGTGACGTTGATTGTGCTTTGGAAGGTCGGAGTGCTGTCCGGCGGCAGCGGCGACGACTGGCAGCCACTGGCGTATGCGCAGCGACAGCGGACCGCGACGGCCCTGCCTGCTTTCTCAGCTGACCTGCACCCTTGGCTGCTGCCCTCAGAGCAGGCTGCGCTGGGGCTGCAGCTGGACGCTGACGTCATCATAGTGGGCGCCGGAGTGGCGGGCCTCCAGGCAGCCCTGACCCTGCCGCGCAGCATGCGGGTGCTGGTGCTCGAGGCGCGGGTAAGCGGGCGTGGGGCATTGCTGCCTTTGATGTGGGGGCATTGACATGCAGCGCGCGCGTTGCCCAACGGGCAGCGGTGTGTTGCAGGGCCATGCAAGGACAACACCGAAGCATGTCTGCGCTCTTCTCCCCTTCCAGCCCCGGGTTGGCGGCCGCATCCGCTCTGTGCCATTTGCGGGCGGCATTGCGGAGCTTGGCGCCCAGTTCATCTGGGGCGCGGAGAGCGACATAGACGACGCCGCGGCACGCCTTGCCAACCCAGTGACAGAGGTGAGCGGTTGGCTGATGCCGCTCATAATGTCAAGCATCTGCTGCCGCCGCCAGTGCCTGCTCCCCTCCCAACCGCTTGCCTGTTGAGCCATGCCACCCGCCCACCGCCTGCCCACCTACACCCCTCCCCCTGCAGCTGGCCAACTTGCTTGGTCAGCCAGACGGTGTCCCTAGCCTGGCCCGCAGCCTGTTTGGGCCGGACAGCAACATGCTGCGCCAAATCGCCGCCGACGGCCGGCCGCTGAGCCGCACACAGCGAACAAACCTGCAGCGGTTGGCATCAGACGTGGCTGCGCTGGCCAGCAATGCGTCCGATGGGCAGCCGCTGTCAGACGTGCTGCAATCGCCGCTGCTGGCACAGCGTGCTGGGCGTGCCAGCTTGGCGCAGCTTGAGGCCAGCCTGGCAGCCCAGCTGGGGGCGCAGCACGGTGCCGCCCTGAGCCAGCTGTCGGCGGCATACTATGACAACACCACCCGCCTGCTGGGGGCGGACAACATCGTACTAGACGGCTTTTCACGCATCCCAGAGCACATGGCTGCCAACGCCACAGGCCGGCTGGGCAGCCGGATCAGCCTGCGGCTGGGCACGCCAGTAGTGGAGATCCGCCATGGCGACAGCAACGCAACTGTGACGACAGCATCAGGGCAGCAGCTGCGGGCGCAGTACGTGCTGTGCACCGTGCCGTTGGGCGTGCTCAAGGCAGGAGGCATCAGGCTGGATCCGGCCCTGCCAGAGGCCAGCCAGGCTGCGCTGGACCGGCTGGGTGTGGGGCGCCTGGAAAAGCTGTGGATGCGGTTTGACAAGGTGAGTGGGGGTGGCAGGGCGGGCGTGTGGGCGGGTGTGGTGAGCGGGCTGCACAGGTCCAGGCACATGGCACAGGCACTGATGAACGCAGTAGCCATGAGCGTTTGTATGCGGCCGGAGTTGTCCTTGCTGCTCGCCTCCCACATGTGCTCACCTGCACCACAAAAAACCCACCTCGCTGCGCAGCCGTTCTGGGAGGCGGGCGGCCCCTGCGCTAGCACCGGCGACAGCRRCCCCTGNCCAGCAGCTGGAGTGGCTGGTGCCACCAGGCAGCGCGGCGCAGGACAGCCTGCCGTGGCGCCGCTTCATCAGCATGGCGGCTGTCACCCGGCAGCCGGTGCTGGTTGCACTTGCGGCTGCAGAGGCGGGGGCTGCTTGGGACGGCGCCAGCGAAGCGCAGCTGGCAGCCAGCGCCATGGCGGCGCTGCGCGCCATGTTCCCTGGGAGGCAGCTACCCGCTGCGCCTCGGGCTGTGCTGGCCAGCCGGTGGGGCACTGACCCCTGGGCCCGCGGCTCGCTCAGTTACTACAGTGCCGCCAGCAGGGGCCCAGCGGATCGGGCGACGCTGGCGGAGCCGCAGTCTGGCTCGCTGCTGCTGGCAGGAGAGGGTGTGTGGGCTGCACATCCGTCGACAGTGCACGGCGCGCTGCTGTCCGGGCAGGAGGCGGCGCTGCGAATAGCGGACGCCGCTCGGGAGCTGCCGCAGTGCGGCAGCGGCTTGGGCGGCAGTGTGAGTGTCGGCAGCTGCGTGGGTGGTGATAGCTCGCTGCGCTGCCAGTGCGATGCCCTGCCTACCAGTCGATAGTGTGGAAGTGTAAGCTGCAAGAGAAGGCAATGAGAAGAAAGGAAGAAGGGGTGGGAGCCGGGCCCGGCCGCCGGCGGCGGCGGGAAGGCTCAGGAGAGTTTGCGGGATCCTGAGCGCGTTACAGGCATTCTGGTGCGGCGATCGGGGCGCAATTAGCACGTGATGGGAGCCTGGGGACCCTCCCGAAGGGGGAGAGTGAGAGAGAGCATGCTCTCTGCATGGGCGTCTCAGGAGGTGGGTGGGGCCTGCTCCTGAGGCTGATCAGCGCTCTTTGTCACGGTCAGCGCCCGCCCAGCCGCCCAGCCGCAGCCCCGGGGCCCGAAAAACAAGCAGTTGCCCCGCAGCCTCGCCCTGCGCGCAGCGGCAGCAGCCCGGCGGTCGCACCATGCCGCCCGCKCGCCCGGATGACGAGTGAGSCCCGCTGCCGCAGCCCSGSSGGCGSTCGCCCCGCCTGCCGCGCTCCCTATGGCCGCCCGGCGCCCCTGGGCCCGCTTGTGGCGCGCCGCTGCGTGATCCAACTACATTGCGGGGCGCCCGCAGGCCCTGGGCCGCCCCTGCCCAACTGCCGCCGCCGCCGCCCGAGCGCCGCCGCCGGGCTGACACCCTCGTTGCGCTGCCCCCTCGCTGCCCCCAGCTACGACTACCTGTTCAAGGTGGTGCTGATCGGGGACTCAGGCGTCGGCAAGTCCAACCTGCTCAGCCGCTTCACACGCAACGAGTTCTCGCTCGAGTCCAAGTCGACCATCGGCGTGGAGTTTGCGACACGCAGCATTCAGGTGCGGCCGCGGCTGTGCAGCTGTTTCCAATGGCTGCGCGGGGGAGTTTAGCAGGGCGTTGCACTGCTGAGAGTTATCACAATTTGATTGCGGGGGCTGAGCTGCTGCAGACGGCCGGTGCCCTCCTCTCTTGTGACGCCATGCCGCATCATTCCCCCCTGCATGCAGGTGGACGGCAAGACGATCAAGGCGCAGATTTGGGACACTGCTGGGCAGGTGGGCAAGCGGCACTGCAGCTGCGATGCAGTGTCACCAGGTGCACCTCCGGCAGCGGCATGTGCCATGCTCGCATGTTGCTGACCTGCCGCTGCCTTAACCGCCTTGCTGTCTGCAGGAGCGGTACCGTGCCATTACCAGCGGTGCGCGCCGTCGGAGTGGCTGCACTGTCGCTGCAGCATCTGAGTGGCATGGGGGAGCGCTGCAGATCTGATGGGTGAAATGGGCCGCAGCTCCCGGACGCATGCTACCAACAAGTGCTCATGCCGCCTGCTGCGTTGCAGCCTACTACCGCGGCGCTGTGGGCGCGCTGCTGGTCTATGACATCACCAAGCAGACGACGTTTGAGAACGTCGAGCGGTGGCTGAAGGTGGGCGGTGGCTGAAAGTGGACGCCAGCCTGCTGAGCAGCGGCCTTCGCTTGTGTGTGGAATGCAGTGAACAACATGTAATGGCATGGCTGGTTATTTTGCACTTTGGCCGGTGCTTGCGTACTGCTGTTGCCATCTGCGGCCTGTGTCGCTGCCGCTGCTTTTGGCATGCAGTGTGCACCCAGGCTTGCCGCCCTCCTCACCCTGCCTGCCCGCCGCCCCTGGTGTGCCGCAGGAGCTGCGCGACCACGCCGACTCCAACATCGTGGTCATGCTGGTGGGCAACAAGAGCGACCTGCGCCACCTGCGCTCGGTGCAGACGGAGGACGCCAAGGTGCGCGCCTGCTGGCCTGCTGGGCTGTGGAGGCGTGTGAACTCAGATGCTGGGCTGCAGAGGGGTGTGAGCTCAGCTGCTGGGTCGAAATTGGCTGGAAGCTGCGGGGTTGAGCTTGGCTGCAGGCGTTGCCACACACCATGCTGCACTGGTGCTGTGTGTTGCATGCCTGCTCGGTTGTGTTGCTGCGCTTGCTGTGTCTGCTGTTTTACACATGTTGGTGCTGCCTTACGCTATGCTGCAGGCGTTCTGCGAGCGGGAGGGCCTGTCGTTCATCGAGACCTCGGCGCTGGAGGCGACCAATGTGGAGCAGGTGCGGCGCATGGCAGCAAACAGCAGCTTGTTGGCAGGCAGCGGCATTGCCAGCAGCAGCAGAAACAGGAGTTGGCACAACCAGGCAGTCTGCTCCAAGTTGCCCTGCAAGCTTGGGCATGCAGAAGAGAGTTGCTGCTTGCATTGGGCAGCCCGCCGTTTTGATCATGCCCCTCATCTGTGCATACTGTGCCCTCTTGCGCATGCACTCCTGCGCGTGCCCATCCTGTGTGCGCCCTGCCCGTTTCTGCCCGCAGGCGTTCCAGCGCATCCTGACCGAGATCTACCACATCGTGTCCAAGAAGGCGCTGGCCTCCGAGGACGGCCCCGCGGCGGTGAGGCCGCCTTGCTGGCATGAGGCCGCTAGCATGCAGGTGGCGAGCAGCATTGTGCGCAGCCATGTGCTAGGTCATGGCAGATGGCATGTGTGTTGCTGCTTGTTGTGCAGCAGTTTTGCGCTGATGCAGTGCCATGTACCTGATACCGCCGCCCTCCTCTGCGCCTGCCCTGCCAGGCACCCACCAGCGGCACGGCAATCAAGGTGACGGAGGCGGCGCCGGAGGCCAAGAAGAAGAGCAGCTGCTGCTCAAGCGCATGAGCTGGCGCTGCGCCATGCTGTGGCGGCAGCGTGCCGGGGTGCACCTGCCTGGCCGCCCATGTATCTGCTCTCCTTTCCTCCTTTTCGCCGCCTCTTCTTGTTAGCCAGCGCAACTATTCCTTTCGTGACTGCAGCGGCGGCGCGGCCCGGCTGGGCATGGGCTGCTGCGCCCGTGCCGCTTGCGCCTGCCCGCTGCGCCTGACTGTAACCACAGCACGTGACGCAGTGTGAGGTCGTCAAGCTTTGCTTTACTGTGCAACAAGTAGGGGGGTATTGTGTTGAGCAAGAACAGGACAAGAGAGAAAAGCAGTGCGCAAAATTTATGTGAGAAAGAATGCAGTATGGCATGGCCAACAGGTCAGTCGGCCTTGGCGCGCCGCTGCGGCTGCTGCCGTTGCCGCCGCCACTGCTGGTAGCCCAGGAAGCACCAGCCGCCGAAAATGCCTGCTGCCACCGGCGCGAGCCAGTACACAAAAACGTGCTCCGCCATTGACTGGGCGGGGTACAGGTAAGCAAATGCAAAGGTGAAGGCTGCAGGGGAGAGGGGGTGCAGGGGAGCCAAGCGATCAGCAGTACGGGAGTGAGACGGGAATGGGCAAGGAGACCAGCCAGCCGCGGATCGGGCTTACTGTCAAAGCCGGCCCAGCCCCGCCAAACTGGCTTCTCTCTGACCAGGCTGACTTGTGCGCCCCAAAAACAGCAGCCGACTCAGCAGGCAGGGCTCACCGCTGTTGAGGGAGGGCCCGCTGACGTGCTCGCCCGCCTTGACAGCAACAACCGTGGCCAGCAGCGGAATCCACAGCTTGAGCGTGCTGCACAGAAAGAGGATATCGGGGCATGCAGATGGTGAGCTGTGTGCATGTGCAGCAGCGATGCACGCAGGCTGTTGTGTGCTACTGCAAGACGACAGGCATGGCCAAGGTCCAAGCAGCGCCACCTGCCCAGCTCTGCAGCAACTCTCTCGATGAAGCGCTGCTGCCCAGCGCTGACCTGTTTTGCAGCTCGTTGCACACCAGCACGATGAAGGTAATGAGCAGGCCCAGTGCAAACTCGCAGGCCGCTCCGTCCAGCAAGCCGTACCCCGGCCGCACGCCCACAGCAAAGCCGCTCAGGTGCCTGAGGCAAGGAGGGAAGCGGAAGTGCTGGCAGTGGGCAGCAGGAGCAAAAGCAGCAGCCGCTCCTCAAGGCAGACTAATGCCACAGCAAATCTGCCTCATTGCCATGCCCCTAAAGCCATGTTGCCCGCCTCACTTGGTCCAGGAAGGGGGCAGCAGCGCGCGCGCCAGCAGCACGCCACCCAGAGCTCCAAGCGATTGTGCCACCTGTGTTCGGCAGGAGCAGGTGGAGCAAGGGTGCCGTGGCATGCCAGCGGCATACAAGCATGGGGACAACAGATGCAGACAGCCGCCCAGGACAGCTGGCGCAGCGCGCCGCCTGCTCGGCCCGCACGGCAGCTGACTATGCCACTGCGTCCCATCAAGCAAGCAAAGGCCTGCAGCTCACGGAGCGGACAATGTGCTCCCAGGCCGTGCCGCTGCCGGTCGCCCACACAAAGCCGTTGTTCGCGGGGTTGTACAACGCCGGCTGGCCGCCGCCCAGCCGCTCGCACACGGGGCCCATGGCGACTAGCAACGCCAGCACTATGGCCATGGAAGTCCCCGCCTGGCTCAGGCCGGTGTACGGCGCCACCCATGTTGCCAGCTGCGAGGCAGAGGAAGCGGGGCAGGCTGGTTGCAGGTGAGGGGTGGCAGCAGCGGGGGCGGCGGCGGCAGGATGGGAGGGGTTGGGGGCACATCGCACGATCGCAACCAACCTGGTTGACTGCGCTGAAGCAGTAGAGGAAAATCAGAGCGGCTGTGGCGTCTGCGACAGCCTTCTGCGCGACGGTGCGCTCGGCGGGCTTGCGCCCTCGCTTTCGAGGCGTGGCCATTGCTGTGATGATGTGACTATAGCTTGCAGCGAGCTGGCAGCGGTCCACGGGCTGCTGGTTCGGAGGCAAGCTGAGCGCAGCCCTCCTGGCCCTCGTGAAGACAACACGCCGGCGATCACTGCAAGAGTATGCCCGCGATCGCTCCATCGCTTCGCCAGTGGCAGCATGAGCTTCCATGCCGGAGCTGTCGGCCGAAATCGCAGCCCTTGGCATCTCACTGCACTTCCACGACAATCCTCCCAGTTCTGAGCAGCGTCCCACACCACCCGCTTGCCTGTGTGCAGCCCTAGCTTTGCTCGCTGACTCCTGGGCTGGCCGCAGCCCTTCAGCGGCAGGTGGGAATGCGTGCAGCCGTATCGCATTGATGTTGAGCACGCACCATCCCTGTCCGCTCACCCTTGCCGACACCACCTCCGCCGCCGCCTCCCTGCCGCAGCCGGCACTCCTTTCCTGCGCACAGAGGCCTTCACCTCCCATGCAGCAGGCGGCACACACCACCAGCGACCTGCTGCGCTTGCTGGCGGCGGAGGGCGCGCCTTTCGCGGATGTGGCGGCGGCGGTGGCTGCCCGCTTCGGCGGCGACCCGGCCTCTCGGGCCTGGCTGGCCCGCACCCTCGTCACGCTGCTGCGGGTGCGTTCTCTCACTGGTGCTGGCTGGCTGATCTGAGGGTGTTGTTCTGGTGCTCATGCTGGCAGACGGACAGTCGGTGGGCAGCTCCTTGCGGCGCTTGTTGCAGTGGTGCAGAGCACCCACGCACCTGCTGAGCACCCATTCGCTCAGCACGTCTTGATTGGATTGTAATGCTGGTGCTGCTGTGGCGCCTAGGGGGGCATGGCACGACTATCCCTGCCAACAAACTTCCTCAGCTTTGCTGCATACGTTCTCCGCAGGACGGGCTGCTGTACACAGAGGCTGAAAAGCTGAACGCCGCCTACCTACTGCGCTTTGCCGCGCCCGACGCACCGGGCGCCCGCGAAGCACTTCTCCACCTGTCGCTGCCTGACAGCGGCGAGCCAGCGGCGGTGCGCGCCTGGGCTGCCAGCCTGGCGACCGCGCCCGCCTGGCAGCTGGCGCAGCTCCAGGCGGCGGTCCCTGCATCTCCTGCGCGGGCGGCCGGTTTAGAGCCAGCACCCACCTCTCAAGAAGCGGCCGCTGCGGCGCTGCTGCACAGCCGCTCGCCGCAGCAGGTGCTGGCTGATGCCGCGGCGCCGCTGGATGGGCATGTGCAGTTTTGTGGGCTGCAGCTGGGGCCACCGCCGCCGCTGCTGCCGTGGCAGCGGGAGGTGGGAGCTCTTCAGCCAGGCACTGGGCTGGGATCACCCCAGCAGCAGCAGCAGCAGCAGCAGCGGCGGCAGTCGTTAGAGGTTGAAGCCAGCCTGGCCGCCCTCGCAAGCACGGGAGGCAGCGGTGGCAGCTTGCAGCCGAGCCTGCAGCCTGCATCTCCTACAGCGGCCTGGCCGCCACAGCAGCCGCCAGTGGCGCCGCCGCAGTTGCAGCAGCCACCGCCTGCGCAGCAGCAGGCCGCTTTACAGCAGCAGCACCTGGCGGGCCTTCAGTCGCTGCTGTCACAGGCGGCGAGCTCTCCCTTGGTGCCTGCCATGCAGCAGCGACTGATCGAGGCGCTTCGCGGCAGCCTGGCTGCCGCTCTCACAGAGGCCATGGCTGAGGCAGTGGACGGCGGTGCAGCCAGCAGCAGTGGCGGCGCCAGGGATGCGCTGCAGCCCCAGCACATGCGTGGGCTGGTGGAACACAACTCCTCCGTGGCGGCCGAGGTGTGTGGTGCCTGGGTGCTGTGCTTAGCACAGGCCTCTGCCGCAATTTGCCTGCTGCACTGCTGAGGCATGTCCACCTTGGCAGCTGTTGGTGCTGGCTGGCTTGGCCTGGCGAGCCTCACATTGCGCAGAATGTGCCAACGGGCTGCTTTTGTCCCGTCTCCCTCATTCGCACCGTGCCTGCAGCTGCTGCTGGCGCTGACGGCGCGGCTCCCCGCTGCAGCCGCGGTGTATGCGGCAGCCGTGGCCGAGGCGCCTATGAGCGCGCAAAGCGTGGAATGCATATCCACAGTGGTGCGTGCACTGCAGGGGAGGACAAGGAGGCGCAGCTTTTGCTTTTTTGAGCAGTGGGCCTGGCACCCAACAGGCTGCTTTCAAATGCCCAAGGGTTAGCCTTGGAGCGCGCACCAATTGCTCAAGGCGGCGCTCGTCTCGCCCCTCGTGCCTCTTGCCTTGCACGCTCCTGAACTCCTTCCAATGCCCCGCAGATTGCCCGTGCAAAGCTCGTGGCGAGCTGCCGCTCCTCTCTTGTCTCCCCACACTTCCCCCCGAGCTTTCTCATTTTTACACATGTTCCATGCCCCGCAGATTGCCCGCGGCGAGCTGCCGGACTGGCTCTCCACACTTCCCCCCGAGCTTTCTCAATTTTCCACATGTTCTATGCCCCGCAGATTGGCCGCGGCGAGCTGCCTGACTGGGTGCTCACCACCTTCCTCAGCAACTGCATGCAGGACACCAACGCCTGCCAGGTGGGTGCCATGGTGTTGCATGATGTGTGTTTGCTCCTTGCCGTGCAGCTGCTGTGGCTGGGGGGTTGCTGCATTGTGGTTGAATGCTCCGTCATCTTGGCTGTGTGGTGCCAGCTGTGGCATTGCGTGGCAGATGACCAACACCATGCATCCCATGTTGGTTTCTGCTGCCCTGCAGGACGCGGGCCGGCAGAGCCGGCAGGTGAAGCTGCTGTGCGCATGCGTGGGGCTGGCGCTGCAGCACCAGCCCGCCTCGCTGGCAGAGGCGCTGCCGGAGCTGCAATCCTTCTGCATCCAGGTGCGAGCGGGGGAGGGGGGGTGCGCTGCGGGTGACGGGCAACGCAATGCACCACACGCGGTTGTTGCGCCTCTGCTTGGTGGGACCCGCTTGACAGGCGGCGCCCTTGCTGCTCGCCCACACCCTGGCGCAGCAATCGCGGTACAAGCCGGCCGCAGACCTGTACAGGCAGCTGCGCGACCTGGGCCAATAGAGCCGAGGAGGGTGCAGCGAGTGTTCCGATTTTGGAGGCGGCAGCAGCCGCGGCGCATTGGCCACGGGCTGGGGCCCTGCTCACCGTACTGATGACCCCTACTGTTCCTCTATATTGCCCTCCTGAGTTATTATTTTTGCTGTATGTATCGTTTGAGTGTGAACAGGCTTTGTAGAACCCGTTTGTCGGCCGTCGCCGGGCTGTGCAGCCGGCGGCGCTAGCGCAGCGGCGGCGGCAGCACATGCCAGTGATCTCGCCCTGACCAGCCCGCAACGTGCTGAATTGCGCCGCAGCACTCTCGAGGGAGCGGAGCCAGCCTGACAGGGTTGCTCGGCGCACTGCCTCACTGGGGTGTGAGCCCTGCAGCTGCGCGGCGGCCCGCAGCGCATGGGAGTGGGCTCCAGCCGCTCATCGCAACACCGTAGAAGCGCCACAATGCAGCGGAGGAGCTCTCGTCGCGGGGTAAGAACCCTGGCTGCGTGTTTGTTTGGCACCTTGCCGGCCAGGAACACGGATCGCCGTGGCTGCAAGCTGCTGGTGCGAACGTGCTTGCGTGGTGTCGCCGCGGGACGGCTGGCAGGGTCACACCACCGTGCTCTCGCCGCCGCTGCCGCCTGCCCACTGCCACTACTGCTTTTGGCCACGCTCCTCAGGCTCAGGAGCCAGCTGGGCCCGAGGATCATGAAGATGTGCAGCGGAATGGTGAGCCACTGACTTACAAACTGCATTGTGGCGCAACCGTTGGCTGGCTGGCCTGGGCTTGGGCTGCTCATGCCGTGTGTTTGCGCTGCCGCGCCCTCGCCTGCCGGTGGTGCGGCCCTCGGCAGCGGTGGCGCATAGCTCTCGGCATCTCCACTCAAATCCCAAGGGCCTAACCCTGTCTTGCATCCCTTCTCACTTTGCCTGCAGAGCGGGGCAGCATCGGCGCCAGCAGCGAAGGGGAGGGCCGGCCAGAGGCGGAGGCAGAGGAGGCAGAGGAGGGCAGCACGGCATCTGAGGAAGAAGAGGAGGATTCGGATGAAGAGTATGAGCTGGAAGGTAAGCTATACTATTCCCCATTGATATATCAATGGTCGNCGCGCCCTCCCNAGCTGCTGCTGCCGCCATTGATATATCAATGGCTGCCNGCCNTCCCTGCTGCTGCTGCCACCATTGATATATCAACGGTCTCCCGTCCTCCCAGCTGCTGCTGCCGCCATTGATATTACAATGGTCGCCCGCCCCCAGCTTCCCGAGGAGTATTACACCCTTGATCATGACTCAAATGCACTGCTCAATTGCTGACCAGGCTCCTGTGCCTTGTTGGACGGGTGCAGAAGGCGACTTGGAAAGCGATGGCGAGGAGGATGTGTATGCACTGCTCAACCGAGCGGCCAGCATGGCTTCATCTCGTCAGGCGAGGGCCGGATTCTGACCTTGCTGCCCTCTTGCTGTTGCGCTTGATGGCAGCTGTGGATTGCAGGTGACGCCGTCAGGTGTGGATAGCATGGCTGATCACATTGCCCCGTGCTTGCTGCAGCTGGACTTGCACAGCCCTCACATTAAGGCCATACAGGGCGTTCTCTCCGGAAATCAGCAGCTGCCGCTGCTGCTGCAACTGAACCAATCTGGCTCAATCGTTTCCTGCTTTCCTGCACCACCTGCAGATCCAGCAGTTCCCGCTGCTGCGCGACTGGACGCCCCCTGTCATGCGCCACGAGCTGGCGGCGGAGCTGAGGTGAGAATGTTATCAATTGAATTGTCACAAATTAGTGGTTCATTGGCTGGGTAATGAATCCGATCTGCGCAACGAGCTGGCGGCGGGGCTGAGGTGAGAGCGCTCTCAGAGCTGGTGGCAAGTTATCTGACTGATGCCAGTTGCATGCATGCAACAATGGCAAATGCACGCTTCAGCCACATCTGCATTGTCTTTTTGAACAAACCCATCCCACCCTCTTGCCCACGCCTCGCAGCATGCGCAGTGCAGCAGCCAGCCTGCGCGGCGCGCCCCACCCACTGGCCCGCCAAGCCATGCCCGACAGCAATGGCAGCAGCGGCAGCAGCGGCAGTGGCAGGGGTGCCAGCGGCAGTGGCGCTGCTGCAGCTGCACCAGCTGGCAGCCCGCCTTCTAGCCCGCCCGGTCGCAGCGGCGCTCGCGCATCTGCCCGGCGCTCCTCAGCAGCAGATGCATCTGCCGGAGCAGCTCCCGAAGCACCTCCCACTCCGCCTGCAACAGCATCCGCTCGGCCCAAGCGACTCAACCCAGCCCATGCGCTGCTGCTGCGCGAGGCGCGGCAGGGCAGCCGCGGCGGGCACATGCTGCCTGAGCAGGTAAACAAGGCGGCTTTGGCTCGGACAATCTGGTGCAGGAAGCAGAGTGCCGGCCGGCTGATGGGCAGGGGCATGCCGCATGTTGCAGTCAGCGGGCACACTGGATCGGGATTGCATCGGTGTTCCGTGGGACTCCTGCGCTGGCCAGCTGTGCAGGCCTCCTGCATGACAAATGCAACAAGTCCCTCAGTTTGCACCTGACCCCTCACTCCGCCCCCGTAGTGCGCCCACTTTGCCGCCTTCCACCGCCTGCCGCGCGAGCCGACGCGCGTCTTCGACCAGCGGCCCTCCCGGGCCTACATTGGGCAGTTCACCCTCGCGGGAGACGTTTTCATTGGTGGGGCTGACATGTGGGGATGGGATGTGGGGGTGTGGTGGGGTGTGGAGCCTGCTTGGTAGAGCTGCAGAGCACCGTTGGAGCAGCGCTGACCTCCCCATCCTGGCCCATACACCCTTAAATTCAGCCGCATTCCATCAAGAGGGTTGCAACAGAGCGCTCAACCACCTCCACTGAGACCCTCACTTAATTTGCGTCCCCCCCCTCGGTGCAGCCGCGTTCCAGCACGAGCGCCGCATCCGCATGTACGACGTCCACCGGGTGAGGCTGTGGTCTGCTGGGCTGCAATCCACTGCTGCTGCTAGCTGGCGGCGGACGCAGCGGCAGCAGCGACGTACTGCCTTGGGCCCGAGTGCCTGGCACTCGCATCACACATCCCCGCCTTTCCCATGATACATGCAAGGAAGTATACCTGCAACCCGCCATTCACCCCTTCTGAATTGCCTGCCTCTGGCCGCAGGGCTTCAAGCTAGTGAAGGATGTGGAGGCGCGCGGCCTGCAGTGGACTGTCACGGGTGGGCAGCAGTGAACCTGGCTGGAATGGATTGTACTGCTGCTGATTGCTGCCACATGCTGCTGCCGCTGTGATATACCTCTTTGCAACAGCGAGTGCAGGTTCATACAGCGACTGCCATGCTGCCACCCGCCCCGCCCCATCCCACTTATTTGTCGCCCGCAGACACGGCGCTGAGCGGCGACAACCGCTTCCTGCTCTACTCCTCCATCACCCCGGAGGTCCACCTGGTGAGGCCCCTGCTGCTTTGAACTTCTTTCCTTGCGACCCATCGGCTGTCACCGGGCAGGCGACAGCTGCGCAGCAGCACGCAAGAGCGCCAGCCTCCTGCCGCTAGCCCCGCCTGCCTCCTGTCCCGCTCCCTNCCCTGCCACGCTGTGCGTGCTCTGCCCGGCCCCGCTGTGGTCCAGGTGAACATGCAGAGCACGGACAGCGTGCACAGCGTGGCCAACGTCACCGACATTCATGAAACGCTCGACTTTGCCGGTGGGCTGCTGATTGTTGTTTTTGNAGGCGTTGAGTTGCAATGGTTGCAGAGGGCAATCTGGTGGCAGCAGCTTCAGCCTTCAAGCCACCCATGGCTACGCTTTCCTGACCGCTTTTCGCTGCCAACTTACCTGACTCCGCCCCGCCCACCGCATCCCTACACAGGCGGCCGCTCGCAGCGCCTGGGCATCTGGAGCATTGAGTGGACGCCCGACAGCCGNCGAAATCGTGGCGGGCACCAGCGACCCGGGCCTGCGCGTGTTCGACATGATGCAGGCAAGCCAGCTTGGTATGGCTTTGACGTCGTTCTGTACGGCTGTTTTGNCTTTTTTCGACGTGATGCAGGCAAGGCTGCTTTCCTGTAGCGTCGGATGGCTGGGGTTGCTGTTGTGGTGCAGATTGTGTCCGTCAGTTCACCAGCTGATGGCGACCAACAACCCTGGCTGCTTATATGCTTCATGTTTAAGGCAATTAGCAGGGCAGCTGTGTGTAGCNAGGGGGCAGCTGCCCAGGCACGCACGGCTTTGCGTTGATCTAGCCGGCAGCCCTGGGCTCATCCCGCTGCAGATGCGCACGGTGGCGCAAGTGGGCGGGCACGGCGACGACGTGAATGCGGTGGCGTACGCGGAGCCAGACGCACCCAATGTCATCTTTTCGGGCTCGGACGACAGCTTTGTGAAGGTGGGTCGGTTGAGCCAAGCACCTGTGCAGCCGTCCTTCCAGCTGCTACTTGGCAGCTGCAAGCGGCAGGCGCTGAGTCCTGCTGTGTCTACTAAAACCTGTGCTGCTGCAAGCAGGCGCAAAGCTGCAGGGACACATGCACAGAATGCTCTGGCCAGCAGTGCTCACAACCAAGTACTGCACCGCGTGGATTGCTGCTGGCTCCACCTCAATTGCGCAGGTGTGGGACCGCCGCACGATGGGGGCCAGCGGGCGGCGCACGCGCCCCGCCGGCGTGTTTGTGGGGCACACTGAAGGCGTGACGCACCTGGATTCAAAGGCAGGTTGTGGAAGTAGAGTTTAGCACAATTTGCAGACCCCTGTAGCAGAGCGTGCCTGGCAGCCAGCAAACCGCACAGACAACCAGATGCACTGTGCAATCGCGCTGATCACCTGCATGCATGCATTTATGCGTTTGCAGGGCGACGGCCGGTACGTGATTAGCAACAGCAAGGACCAGTCGATCAAGCTGTGAGCGATGCGTATGCTGCTTCATTAGCCTCAAATGACATGCGCTGTGTGCATTGGTTGCCAGAACACACCTGTCTGAGCGCCAGAACTTTGCGAACCCAGTGAGTTTCACATTGCCTTCGCCCAACCTGCCGCAGCTGGGACACCCGCAAGATGGCTGCCGAGAACGACGCGGCGCGGCTGGCAAAGGACGCGCCCTCCTTCCACTGGGTGAGTATGTGCTGCTGGATTTTAGTCTGTTTTGTGCTCTCATACAGTTGCGCTCTCAACTGGTGAGGATGCACCCTCCTTCCACTGGGTGAGTGGGAAACTTCTGCTAGCAAGCGTTGCTGCTCGTCGCCTGCACTGCCTCCTGGCTGTCTGCAGCCCTGACACCCTGCCAGCACCGACAGTCGGTTTCCCCGCTGTGCCGCAGGACTACCGATGGATGGAGTACCCCGCTCGCGGGCGCGTGGTGCAGCACCCTGGCTGCCAGGCGGTGCAGACGTACAGGGGACATGCGGTGCTGTCCACACTGATCAGGTGTGCTCGCCATATCAACCAGTGTACTTCTTTGTCTTTCAAGGGAAATCTTGTTGAGAGTGCAGACGTAGGTGCAAGGATGTCCCGGCATTCGGCTCAAATCCCATCCAGGTGTTAACTCACCCACCAGCACTCCCCTACTGGTTATAAAARGTGGGGCAGGGAGCTTCAGGCTCCACCTAACGGGAAAAAGCAAGCCAGAGTTGTAAGCGGGTTCATATCCGCCCCGGAAGGGAACCTGGCATCAACGGCCCAAGTTGAGCTTTTTCCACGGGTGGCAGGTTAGGGCCCTCTGGCCTGCCCACAACCAGCCCAGGTTCGATTCTCGAACTTGCAACACCGTGACTAGCGTTAGATCCCAAAGGTGACTGGCGGGTT
>JADXDR010000259.1:1630-15521 GCA_025026875.1 Chlorella ohadii
CYKGYGTGCCTTGATTACTGCTGGGTGTCGTATGAGCCGACCATCCCTGCCTGCACTCCCAGCCAGGCTGACAGCGGTCAAGTGACACATGTTTGCAAGACCAACATGCTGCACCGAGCTGCAGCTGCATGTGATGTGTCTCCGAGGCTGTCGCCTTGTCCGTCTTTGTGTGTGTTGCAAATTGGCAGCACGTGAAGAGGCATGATGGGGTGAAAGAGTATGAAATGCGAGAACATGAGTGGGGGGCGAACGGGAGCTGACGCTGGTGCACAAAGACAGGTAGATGCTGGCACATCAACGGCATCACACGCCCGCCGGCCGCCGGCCCGCTGTGCCACTGCTGCCAGGCTGCCGCCGCTGCTGCGCTTCCCGGGCTTCTGCTGCACTCACAGCTGCCGCCGCACTGCCGCTGCCCTGCTGCTGCTGCTGCAGCTCGTCTCGGACCTGCATCAGCAGCTTGCCCAGCATGTTGGTGCCGCTGCCATCATAGCCGCGCCCCCAGAAGAAGTCGTGCGGCGAGCTCTCCACCAGCTCCAGACCGCCCGCGGCAGACGCGCGCTCGTCCACCGCAGAGGGCGGCCCCACACGCCCGCCCGAGCTGTCGCAGCCGCGGCCGCCGCAGTTGCGCGCGGTGGCCAGCAGCATGCGGCGCGGGCCGGCGTGGGCGCCAAACTTGGCGCGCAGCGCTGCCAGCATGGCCGCCAGCTTGCTGGCATCCCAGTCAGGCCGCACCAGGTCAGGCCGCTGCCGCTGCGCCCGCCGCCCCAGGCGAGCTGCCTCCTCCGGGCTGGCCGCCGCAGCAATGGCCTGCACCAGGGCTGCTGCGTCGGGGTGGGCCACCCCCGCAAACTTCTGCGCCTGGTAGTAATGCTCAGTCGAGGGCCAGACCTGCTCCCCCTGCTGCTGCCCCTGCTGCCCCTGCTGCTGCTGCTGGCTGCTGCTGCTAGCTGTGTGCTGCTGCTGCAGGCGCTCGGCAGTCATGGGCCCCGCCGGCATGCTGATGGGGTGTGGCGAGAAGTTGGACAGGCAGCCGTAGCGGTCCCAGGCCTTGTAAAATTCGGCCACGCCCGGGGACTCCATGCGGGCGCCCGGGTGCCGCGCTGCACCGCCAGCCGCTGCAGGGTCCCCTGCAATGCCGCCCGCGCTGCTGCTGCCGCCGGCTGGCAGGCCTGCTGCCGCTGCCAGGCGGCTGCTGCCGCCGCCGCTGCTGCTGGCGTCCTGGCCGCTGTCCGCCGCTGCCGCTGCTGCCGCCAGGGCACGCAGGCCGCCGCTCTGCGGCATGTAGCCGGTGAGCATGAGGTCTGGGCCGCACTGCTGCCACTGCACCTCCGCCAGCTGCAGCGCCTGCGTCATCTCCACAAAGCCGAGGTCGCCCACAGGGGTGGGGGCGCGGGTGCCGCCAATCTGCGGGTGGCAGGAGGGATCGGACCATGCGTGCGAGCGTGGTGCATTGAAGCAGGGCTGAGTGATGGCAGGCCAGCCATCGCACAATGCTTACTGCCGCTCAGCAAGCCGCACTCCACAGTCTCTTTGCCCAATCATGCAGCATCACCACCAGGCCCCAGGCTCACCAGCTTAGGGGCCACAAAGGCCATGGTCTTGTGGATGGCGCCACCCGCAATGGCAGGCGCCGCCAGCGTGCCACCGCACTCCCACAAGCACTGCAAGTAGCCGCGGTCGTAGCAGTACCTGGGAGAGGAGAGTAGGGGGAGGGCAAGGGCGTACAGGTTTGAAGGCTGCAGCAACACAGTGGGTGCTTGCACTCGGGCATGGACTGCCCGCTGCAGCAGGATGCAAGGATGCAAGGAAGGCTGAGGGGTGTGCAAGGAAGGCTGAGGGGTGTGCACAGCACCCATGGCGGGTACATGGAAAAACATTGCAGCTCACAACCGCCGCCCCTGCCAGCTGCTACCCAGGCCCTGTGCTGCGCTGCTCTGCTCTGCGCTGCGCTGCGCCCACCTGGCCACTGCGTCGGGTGTGAGGAAGTCAAACTCCAGGACCTCCACGCCCTTGGCGCGCAGGCGGGCCTGGAAGTCGAGGCGCGCGCCGCGCTGCGTGGCCACAATGGTGGGCGCGTCGCTCACGTCCCACAGGTTGGCCTCCTGCATGGCGTGGGTGGGCGGGTGGGTGGATGGGTGCATTTTAGCAGGCACGTGGTCGTGCTGCTTGCCCGAATCTGGGCGAGCAGATGCAGTGGCCCCAGCCATTCGACCGTGGCGCTGCAACCCTCCTCATCACTTGGCTTGACGCCACTGGCTGCCACTGGCTGCAGTAAAGGCATGGTCGCCCTGCATGTGCCCACCTCGGGCAGGTCCAAGGTGCGCGACATCACGATGCGAGCGGGCTGGTGGCCGCCCTCCCGCCGCGTTGTCAGCCGCGGGTTGTCGCGCCGCACTGCAAGCAGGGGCGGCAGAGGGCAGATGTTGGACTGCAGGCTCTCAGCAACAATCAACTGCCTTTTGTGCCCGCAGCTTTGCAGCACAATCCAACTGCTGTTTGCACACTATCAAGCCCTGCATACTGGATCGCTTAAAAGTTTTTTGCGTGCATAATGTTTGCGCGAAGCGCAAGAAAAACGTATGGGGTGCACATTGTTTGCGCGMATGCCAAGGCGGCACTGCCCAGCACGGCTAAACATTGCGTGCCGATTGGGAGCAGATTGGGCACTTTGCTACAGAAATATTGCTCAATGCTTTCGTTAGCAGGCTGTGAGACAGCCAGCTGAGTGCTACCAAGTCTCAGCCCCATGGCTCCCTCAGAAGGGCTTGCCTGCTTCTATCACAGCCTGGCGGTGGCGCCGCGGCACGCCGCTCGGCGGAACCCAAACATTGCGTGTGTTTTGGCCCTATGCTGTCCCAAAAGCCTATTTTTTGCGCAGATTTTGCCAATTCGCAATGATTAGGCTTCGTAAAAAATTTTAAGCGATCCAGTAGCCAAAGATACCCAACCTCACCCAGCCAGCGCACCCACCCACCTGTGCAGCCGCCCACGATGACGGCATCGCTGCGCGCCCGCGTCTCAAACACGCGCTCGCGGCTGGCGGGGCTGGACACCCAGGCTGAGTGGCCGGTGTGCGTGGCAATCTTGCCGTCCAGCGTCATGGCGTACTTGAGCAGCCCCAGCGGGCGGCGGCACACGGCGCGGTGCAGCAGCGCCTCGTTGGCAGCCAGGCAGGCGTCCAGCGCCGCCTCTGCCTCAGCTGGAGTGGCAGAGCAGGGCGCTTCGCCCAGCACCTGCACCGCCACGCCCGCTGCACGCAGCTGTGCGATGGCCGCGCCCCGCAGGTGGGGCMGCGGGTGGCGCAGGCCCACCACCMCACGCGCCMCSCCCGCTGCCACCAGCGCATCTACCGCTGCCGGCTCGCCGTGGCAGTCGCCGCACTCCAGGTTCAGGTAGGCGGTGCCGCCGCGGGCCGCGTCCCCTGCTGCCTGCACCACCTGGCACTCGGGAGGCTCGGTACCCTGCGGCAGCATGAGCAAACATGCTGGTTGAGCTGGGGCATGTGCGAGGAGCAGCAGCCGAGCACAACCGTTGTAGAGCAGTGAGGCACGCCAAGCAGGCAACTCGTGCCCACCACAGGCACTCTGAACAGGCACGGCCTGTACCAACCACCGCCATGCGCACGAGGAGCTCACCTGCGCCCACTGCGATGCCTCTGCCAGGCGCTGCCCCTGCGGCCCCACCAGCACACAGCCGGCGTAGGGGTGCGGCTGCGTCTGGCCGATGGGCAGCTGCGACAGCTCCGCTGCCCGCTGCAGGTGGCGCAGGTCCAGGGCTGCACACAGCCAGGCAGAGAGGTGGGCGGGGAGAATCATGAATGCAAACCCTGCCGCCAGGCATGCAAGGGTGGTTGTACCTGCGCATGTGCAGGAGCAGTTGGCGGCAGCAGGCCCAAACCGACGCCTCAACGCAGCGGTACAGGGTTGCGAGCGGCCCAGCACATGCGCTCACCATCCAGCTCGTCCTGATGCGTGTCAGGTGCGCCGTTGAACCCGCTGGCAGCCGCCTGCGAGGGCGGGTGACGGCAGGGGGGTGCTGGCTCACGTCACCGGCAGCGGCGGCGGCGGCAGCAACCCAAGGTGACTCCAAGCAGCGTTCCGGCGCCACCCTTCACTCACAATGGCTCCCTGCTGCCGCCTCCTTCCGCTGCATGAAGCCGGCAGGCTCCTGCACGGCTGCTGGGGTGCGGCAGGTGCGAGAGGCGCACGCGGGGCGGCCAACGCAGCGCCAACCGCTTGCAATGGCTGCTGGCTGAACTGCTGCCGCGCTGCAGCCAGCGGCGCCGCTGCTTGCACCCGCTGCTGGGTCAGCATTGGCGGGTGTGGGCTGCCGCGCTTCCGTCCGCCTGCTTCAAATCTGGCAGTGCCGGGCTTTGGTTTGCACGGCGCCGATCGGCCGTGCAACTTGAGCCCCACCACGCATTAGCGACCTGCGTGTCACATGGGGGGANGGGTAGGCATTTGCCCAATTGATAGGCTCAGCGCGCTCATCGATCGCTCCTACGTTCCCTGAGCAGCCCTGCAAGGGCGATGGCTGCACGGGCTGGCGAGGGGCCTGCGAGCCTCCTCACTGGCGAGCCTCCTCACGACCAGCTCCAGCCTGACGAGAGCAGCGAGCATGAGAAGCAGCAGCGGCAGATCGATGCGGCCTCCCCAGCKGCTGCCGCCACCGCCGCCGCTCCCCGCCGCCAGCGCCCCGGCCTCCCGCTGCTGGCCCTGGCCGCCTCGCTGTCGGCGGGGGCTGCCTACCTGCTGATGCGGCGCCTGCTGCGGGCCTGGCAGAGCAGCAGCCGCAAGGTGCGGCGAGCGGCGGTGGCCAAGCACCAGGTGTTTGCCGCGGTGCTGGCGCTGGAGCACCCCTCGGTGCCGCTGCCGCCGGCCGCGGGGCTGCGCCTGGCGGGCCGCACTCTGGTGCTGTCCGACCGGCTGGACGTGCAGAGCCTGGAGACGGCGTTCGGCTGCGAGGCCTGGAAGGCGGAGCGCCCGCCGGCTGCCCACACCTATGGGCCCGCTGACACGCTGGTCGCAGCGGGCGCCAAGGCGGTTGCCACCGTGCTGTCCGAGCCGCTGGGCCTGGGGTGAGTCACCGATTAAATGCTTGCTTGTGACAGGCTGTTTGGTGCTTGAACTTTAGGTGCAGTGTCAGTGTCCCGCCAGGCTCACAAATGCGCTGCTTGGCACCACATGGCTGGCCGCTGCTGGCATGCCGCCTGCGCCCGCTCGCCTCCCAAACGGCTGTGCTCATGGCTGTCACCTGCGCTCCTTCCCCCTGCCATGCAGACCGCTGCTGTGCCCCGACAACGCCGCCACTCCCAACCCCACGGGCCGGGGCGCCACCCATGGTGGCGGCGACTTTGGGGCGGCGGTTGCAGTGGCAGCAGGCTTGGCTGACCTAGCGCTGGCGCTTGACGAGCTGGGCGGTGCTCGCGTGCCCGCCGCCTGCTGCGGTGCATACGCGCTGCGTACGACAGCAGGCGTGCTGGCGCTGGAGGGGGCAGCCACGGCAGCTGCCAGCCTGGCGGCGCCCGCACTGCTGGCGGCCGACCCTCAGGCATTGCTCAAGGCGGGCCAGGCGCTGCGCCTGCCGGGAGGTGCGTGCCGCCGCCTGCATTGGTAACGTTCAGCTTGCACCTTTGCGGCTGGTGTGGCGCAGCAGCTGTGCATGTACCTCGTTGTGCCAACAGCCTGCTTGCCAGGCCTACCTGACTTGCCCATTGCTTGCTCCGGTGCAGCTGCCTGTTGCACTGTAATGACAAACGAGGGTTGTGCCCTGCCTCTTGCCGCAGGGGGTGCGGCCACCGAGGTGCCTCACTACCTTGTGGCGGAGGACTTGTTTGCAGCCTGCGGCGAGCAGACAAAGGCGATGGTGCCAGCCGTAGTGGCGGCAGTCAAGGTGGGGCGCGGGCTGCTGCTGCTGCTGCTGCTGCTGTTGTTTGCATTGCTGTGCGCTGCTCCACCACCAGAGCCTGCTCAGGAGGAAGACCCACTTGCTCCTGCTGCTGCTTGGAGTACTTGACCCATACGCCTCGCTCTGCCCTGTCTGCAGCGCTGGGCTGGGCCGGACCAGGCGCAGGCGCTGTCCCTCTGCGAGTGGCTGTTCCACCGAGTGGAGTCCCTGGCACCCTTCATGCCAGCTAGCAGCGTGCCCGCAGCAGGTGGGCAAGCAAGGGGTCCAGGGTGGTGTGTCACACTTGATGTCTTGGAAACTGCAGCCTCCAACTTGAATCTTGCAAGCCGAAGGTTTGATTGCTGCGTGTGATGGACTGATTTGTTCCCTTCACCTCTGATGTTCAGGCCAGGAGCGGGCGGAGCACGTGCTGCAGGCGCTGGCAGCAGCAGCCGAGGCTGTGCAGCAGTGGGAGTTTGTGCAGCAGCACGGCGCCTGGGTGGAGGCACACCAGCAGGACCTGCCAGCCGCGGTGGTGGCCTTTTGGCAGCAGGCACAGCAGGTAGGCATGCGGAGTGGGATGCATACTGGGTGTGTGGCTGGCATGTGGCTGGCTTGTGTTGCAAGCCGCAGTATGGATAGCCCAGCTGGCCTGTGCAGCAGGTGGCCTCCCCCAACTGTCCTGCCTGTATCCATCCATGTCCTGTCCTGCAGGTGGACGACATGCGGTACCGCAGCGCACAGGCCGTGGCTGCGGAGCTGCAGGCTGCAATGCGCACCGCCCTGGCTGATGGCTATGTCTTTGTGC
Source organism: Chlorella ohadii (assembly GCA_025026875.1). Taxonomy (NCBI): domain Eukaryota; kingdom Viridiplantae; phylum Chlorophyta; class Trebouxiophyceae; order Chlorellales; family Chlorellaceae; genus Chlorella; species Chlorella ohadii. The sequence continues at coordinate 8,325 of JADXDR010000259.1, forward strand.
TGCCCACCACCCCTGGAGCTGCACCAAGCGTGCCTGCAGCCGGCCAGGCTGCCAGCTGCCCTGAGGTGGATGCGTTCCGACAGCGGTGCCGCCAGTTTGCGGCCGTGGCGTCGCTGTCGGGTGTGCCGCAGGCGGTGCTGCCGCTGCCGGTGCCCCACGCCCTGCCGCTGTCCATCTCTCTGCTAGCGCTGCACAMGCGGGACCTTGCCCTGCTGYAAGCTGCGGCCAAGCTGGGACCCATGCTGGCGGAGGAGGCAGCAGCACTGGCGGCGCAGCAGAAGGCAGGGCCGCAGGCACCCTGGCAGCCTAGCGCAGCGGCGGCGGCAGCAGGCGGTGGCAGCACAGCGGCTGGGGCTGGCCGAGGCAGCGGCAGCAGGAGCAGCGGAGGCGGCACCCGCCGCGGCAAGGCAAGCAGCGCAGACGCGGCCCGTGCAGCCGAAGCTGAGGCTCGCAAGGATGAGGGCAACGCTGCCTTCCGGGCAGGGCGGTACGAGGAGGCGGCTCGGCAGTACAGCGCAGCGCTGCAGCTGGACCCGCGCTCCGCCGTGTGCTGGGCCAACCGAGCCATGGCCCACCTCAAGCTGGGCGCCTATGGCGCGGCGGAAGCTGACTGCGACGAAGCGCTCAAGCTGGAGCTGTCGGCCAAGGCGCTGCTGCGGCGCGGCTCGGCCCGCCTGGCCCAGGTGCATGGGGAAGGTGCAGGCGGGGGCACAGGGCAGCGCGGTGCAGGCTGGGGAGCTGGAATGTGCGGTATTGAGCAGCGGGGAACACTGCGGCATGCCAACAGCTAGTGGCCAGGCGCTTTGTCGACTGCTGGGCTGCATTTACCTTCCCATCTCCCCATCACCACCAACCTGCTTGCCACCCCACCACTCTTCACTGCGCGCAGGGCAATGTGGGCGGCGCGCACGCCGACTTCTCCCAGGTGTTGGCGCTGGAGCCGCACAACCGGCAGGCGCGGGAGGAGCTGCGGCGCATCGAGGCGCTGGGAGGGGCGCCTGAAGGGGAAGGCCCGCTGCCGGGTGCCTGGGGCTAACCGCCCTCTGAGCCAGCACTTGCAAGGGACTCTCTGCCATTGCTTACCGGCCGAGCCTGCTCCAGTCAAGCGGCCTCCCCTCCCCTGTTGGTGGCAGTGCAATCCTATGCAGTTTTGTACAGCTGCCCTGCTTCCGACCTACCACTCGTGTGTTACAAGGGGAGGCATTCACAAACAGGCCAGGAAGGGAGAATAGATTCAGGTACAGGAAGGGCACAGCCAGAGGGCAGCCAGGGGCGGCAGCAGGAGAGAAAGTACAGGCAGGAGGAGCGAGAGCATACAAGAGAAGAGGCATACAAGCTGCTTGCAAATTGGGCGCTCTGATGACTCTCCGATAAGGCGGGTGTTTCGGGCTGGGGGTCGGGACATATGAGCATTGCCAGTCAGCCGGTCGCGACCTGGTTTGGTTTGGCTGGGCCCAGCAAAGAGCTGAATCAGCCACCAGGGTGTGGACTAGCAGCCCGGTGTTTCATCAGGCCGCAGCGATGTGCGCATCGGGCCCCACCAGCTTGGAGCCTGCGCCCGCCGCGGGGCCGCCGCAGCTGTTGGCCGCCAGCGCCGCCGGCGCCAGCCCCAGGTTGCACAGGTTGGCAAAGGCGCGGGTGTGGCGCATGCCGTACTGGTCCAGGGGGCCGCAGGACGCCTCCCAGGCCGCCACCATGCCCTGGGGGGGATGGGAAAATGGGGAGCAGCAGCCAGGTTGGCAGCAAAAGGCCATCGGTGCACATTGCTGAAGCACTTTCGGCGACCAGAGTGGCCAGGAGGGCGGCATTTGCAACAAAACCCAACTGGGCGGCATTCTGGGTGGTATTCCGCACTCTCAACCCAAGCATGCAGCGCAGCGCCGCGCACCACACCTCCCCATGCAGCGCACCTGCAGGCATGACCAGTCATCCACCAGAGGCGTGCCCTCGGGGCGCGGCAGCTCCTGCCCCACCAGCAGCTCCGCCACAGCGCCATTATCCACGCCAGCATTGGCAGCCAGCGCCGGCAGCTGTGTGCCAAACTTGGTGCGCAGCAGCGCCGCTGCGTTGGTGCGGTCCAGCAGGTGCTGCACGGCGGCGCGCACAGCGGCGTCCACCCGGGAGCGAGCAGAAGTCTCGGCGCTGAGCTGGCTCAGGGCGGCCGCCTTGGCTGGCCCCTCAGGCGCAGTGCTGAACTTGTGCCACAGGTGGGCCAGGTCGGCGTCGCGCTGAGGGACTGCGCCCTGCGGCGCCCAGGTTGGGGCGGCGGCGTTGGCCGCGGGGTTGCGCGTGCCTGCACCACGAAGGACCAGTGGGAGGTTTGGAACCATCAAACGGAGGACAGACAGGCGGCTTTCAAGTAGCGCCTGTTTGCATGCTGTGGCCTTGGTCACACAAGCAGCTAATAAGCGAACTTCTTAGCACAGGCAGCCTGGGCCTGCTGCTGGCCCTGCCCTCCGCCCACCCGTGTTGCCGTAGCCCATGAACTCGGCGGCCACCTCCTCGNCGATGCCCAGCGTGCCAAAGCGCATGACGTGGGAGCCCATAGAGTAGCTGCAAGCAAATCGCAGGGTGGGGCAGGGTGAGGCAGGGTGGGGTGGGGCAGGAAGCTCGCTGCGGGCGAGGCGCAGATGCCTGGTAGATCAAAGCTGACTCTCGCTGCATTACTGTGCGCGCGAAGCAAGTGTTGCAGATGTGCCTGCACCGCTGCAACATGGCTGCCCTCCCAGCCCCTCACGTGTAGTTTTGCGACACGCGCTGCTTCACCAGCTGGAACTGCTTCTTCAGCGTCTCTGCGCATGGCGGGGCAGCAGGGCGACTCAGCCCCCTCAGCTTGATGCGCTGGAGGTGAGCCAGGAAGGGCAGCATGAAGGGCTGAGCCAGCGTCAGGGATGGGCGTCTGGCTGAGTGAGCTACTATGACCACTGCCATCGCAGCGCCCTCGGCGCAAATTCCGCCGCACCCAGCGTGAGGTCGTTCTCGTCGGCGTTCTCCATCCACGCCACGCTGTACAGGTCGCCCAAGCACGTGCCAAACTCGGAGGGAGGGGCGGGGGACCTGCGCAGATGGAGCAGAATGTTGACAGATTGCAGGCAGCCTGTGGGCAGAATACACCTGCTTGATTCGGTCAGCACCCTACTGGTGCCCCTGCACCACCCTTTGCGCTGCGCCTAGCCCAGCAGCAGCCCGGCCCTACCATCCAACGCCCCCCGCCCGCCTCACATGCCGGGGCAGTAGGTGCCCCAGGACGACTCGCGCCCGTTGGCGGCGGTGGTGGCGTAGATGCCCAGCTTGTCCTCCAGCAGGCCCTCAAAGATGCTGCCGCTCTCGCACGCCTCGATGTAGCTGGCGGGAGGGGCATGTGGGGGAAGCGTGGGAAGGGAAGGTGGGCTGGGCACAAGGGGTGGAGGGCAGGGTGGGCACAGGAAGTGCACCAGGGGATGCATCATCACGGCGCGGCAGCTGGGTGCATAATTGCGCAACCGGCTCCCAGCTTCCCCATTGCAGCCCCGCCGCCTCACATGACCATCTCCTTGAAGCCATTCTGCTTGGCGCGGCGGGTCAGCACCGCGTGCAGCTGGTCTGGGGAGGGCAGGTGGGAGGGGCGAGTGGAGGGCGACTGTGGGCAGCCTGGAGGGCAGCAGAGCACAGCAGCTCCACATGCATCACTGTCCATTTGCACCACAACATGCCTGTGCCTGCCCGCCACCCACCTGCGTAGAGGAACGGGCCAGAGGGCATGCCCAGGATGCCCGGGGCGCCGTGGTCGCTGCACAGGAGCAGTGGCAGGTGACAGGGCTCAGCAGCTGAGCTTGCTTGTGACATGCCATGCAATTAGGGGCCACACTGCCACCTGGTGCAGGCAGAGCACGCCATCTTGCAGCATTGCAGCAAACACTGCCCGCAACGCCCCGCCTCAACGCACCTGTAGTACACAAACACCTTGTCCTGGGGGCCCGCCTGCAGCACGCGGCCCGAGGAGTGGCGCGAGGGCGGCGGCACCCCGCTGGCGTTGCCCGCCAGCACCGCCAAAAAGGTGTCGGCGGTGACCGAGGCGTGGGAGTAGTCCTGGGGTGGGGGGGGCCATTGAGGATGACAATTTGAGTGGGCTGGCGCAGGGCAAGGGAGGGGCGGGAACGTGCTGGTGCCTGGTGCTGATCAATCAAGCTGACGCTGCCCTCCATTTGACGCTGCACTGCAACGCCAGCTTGAGTGGCCCCAGGTGTGCAAGGTAGCAAGCACTACACCAAACGCAGCACATGCCCCAGCTTCGCACTGGCGGCGCAGCACCCATGTCCCCCAGCAGGCAGCTCACAATCTGGATGCCGGCATACACGTCGGGCCCGCCAGGTGCGTTGAACAGCTGGCCAGGGTGCGGGTTGGACTCGCTGTGCGCCACATCATCGTACATCAGCACTGCAGGTAGCGGGGGAATGCGGGGTGGGGATAAGCGGGCAGCAACAGTGAGGATGGCGGCAGCAGGGCAGCGGCGAGAGCAGCAGCACGTCACCGCACCGCCCACTACAGCAGCAGGGCACACACCGATGATGCGGTCGTCTTTGATGCCGCCCCGCCGCAGCACCTGGTAGGCCTGCACGCAGCACGAGAGGTGTGCACAGGTCAGAAGTGGTACAAGCCAGGCCGCGGTGGAGTCCCCACCACCTTCCAAAGCTGCAGGCTGCAATGCGGTGGGCTCACGTGTGCCACATCGGCCTGGTGCCGGTAGTTGCCGTATCCAGCCGAGCCCGCCACCAGCACGGCCCACAGGTGACCTGCAGGGCAGCGCAAGCGGGGAGGGGCTGGGCGGCGGCGCCGGCGGGAGCGTGTGGCGGCGCCGGCGGCAGGAGGAGCTGAGCGGCAGGGGCCACGGCGGACTCTGCTGAATGTCAGCAAGGTCAGGGCTGCCGGGCAGGCGGTGCCGTGTGCAGGGGAGCGCAGAGGGAGGGCAAAGTGCTGGCAACTTGGCCTACCTTCCTCTTGATTGAGTTGTCGTCCCGTGGCGAGCGCTGCGGCAGCTGCCAGCAGCGTTGCAGAGAGAGCCAGGGCCTGCAGGGGTTTCATGGCTGAGTGCGCAACCAGAGTTTCACGGGAGGGACTCAGCTGCTGCTCAGGCTCTCGGCTAGTAATATGCAGCCCTGCTAGGTAGCGGCAGGGGCCTGCGGGCCTCATCCACCCCTGCATCAAAAAGCCCTGCCGCGGCATGGGGCTTGAGACGGCTTGCAGGCTCCTGCAATTGCTTGCACCAATCGCAGGAGATTGCTTGACCAATCGGGGCGCCTGCTGCTGCTGCCGAAGCCCCAAGGCTGTTGCCCGACCTGCAGGGAGCCCAGACCTGCTGCACCAAGGCTGAATTGCTGCAGTGGATGCACAGCAGGTGATCCAGAGCGTCAGGCACATGCCTGCCTCACTGCCGCGCCGTCGCCGCCTCGCCGCCGCTGTCCAGCCAAGGCGTTGCCGGGCCAGGCACGGCTCGTTCCTTGGGCAGCGTGAATAGTTTTACATGCAGTAGGCCTGGTCCTGCAGCACGNCCAACTTTTCTAATTACGCTGCATGCTGCTTGGCTTGCCGGCGTAACACAGTCCGCCCCCACTGCCTCTCCCTCTCCCCCCGGCCGGCAGTGCTCACTCCCGCTCGACCCTCCAGCATCCAGCACCCACACACCAAATGCTGGTGGGCCTGGTCAGCGACACGCACGGCGTCTACGACCCCGCACTAGCGGCCCACTTTGCGGGCGCCGACGCAATCCTGCACGCCGGCGATGTGGGCAGCCACGGCGGCCACGCCGCGGTGCTGGCGCGCTTGCGCGAGCTGTGCCCAGCTGTGCACTGCGTGCGGGGCAACGTGGACGACGATGCGGCAGCGCTGCAGGACCTGCCCGACTCGCTGCTGCTGACGCTGGCAGGCTGGCGCGTGCTGCTGGTGCACATCCTGGCGGACGCTGCCGCCGCAGTCCAGCGCTACCAGCCAGACATTGTGCTGCATGGGCACAGCCACCAGTACAGCGTGGAGGAGGTGGAGGCGCCGCAGGGTGGCGTGATGCTGCGAGTCAACCCGGGGTCTGCGGGGCCGGCACGCTTTAAGCTCAAGCGCACCGCGGCGCTGCTCACGCTGCCGCCCAAAGGTGCGCCAATGTGCAGGGTTGTGGAGACATTTGCAGCACAGCTCAGAATGTGTGATGCGTTTTGTGCATACAGTCAACCACTACTTTCACCTACTGTCCTTGCTGCAGACAGCGGTGAGCGGCCCCAGGTGCAACGCATCGAGCTGGCGGCCAAGGCCCCGCCCCGCCTGCCAGAGGCGTGCAGGCCGAAGAAGCAGGCGGCAAGTGCAGCAGCAGGCAGCTGGCGGCCTGGGGGTTATATTGGCAGCCGTCAGCGGCAGCGGAGTAGAACTGCCACGGCTGCCGGCGCACAGAAACGCTTGAGAGTGTAACAACATACCTGGCACTCCAGAAATGAAGCAGCCACAGGGCAGGTGGTGTATGCGTGGCACTGAGGCAGCAGCAGGGCAGGTGGTSCATGTGCGTGGCAGTGAGGCAGCAGCAGGGCAGGTGGTCCATGTGCGTGGCAGTGAGGCAGCAGGTGGTGCATTCTATGCTGGTGTGTGSTGAGGCAGCAAAGGGCAGGTGGTCCATGTGCATGGCATTGGCCCAGCCACAACAGGGCCAGGTGCATGCATGGCATTGACGCAGCACCCAGGCAGCTGTGTGTATGTGGCACTGAGGCAGCAGCAGGGCAGGCAATGTTCCGTGTTCAAGGGGTGGTGTTGAATAACACCAGTTTGGTTTTGGTTTGTTTGGGCTCAGGCAACCAGCGCCGCGCCGCACGCTTACGCGCGCTCGCCGCGGATGCGGCGCGCCAGCTGGATGTCCTTGGGCATGATGGTGACGCGCTTAGCGTGGATGGCGCACAGGTTGGTGTCCTCAAACAGGCCCACCAGGTAGGCCTCGGCGGCCTCCTGCAGCGCCAGCACGGCGGAGCTCTGGAAGCGCAGGTCAGTCTTGAAGTCCTGGGCAATCTCACGCACCAGGCGCTGGAAGGGCAGCTTGCGGATCAGCAGCTCCGTAGACTTCTGGTACTTGCGGATCTCGCGCAGCGCCACGGTACCGGGGCGGTAGCGGTGGGGCTTCTTCACGCCGCCGGTGGCGGGGGCCGACTTGCGGGCGGCCTTGGTGGCCAGCTGCTTGCGGGGCGCCTT
>JADXDR010000260.1:0-15461 GCA_025026875.1 Chlorella ohadii
ATGATGTGGAGAATGGCTATAGCCCGCCTGCTTCACCGACCAATCCACGCCGGCGGCGGTAACAGCAGCGGGCCTGGCGGCGGCGGCTCATGCAGAGCCAACCCTGAAGGTTTCAAGCCGCCGTCGCAACGCCGGTTCTCACGAGTCTCTCCAACACAATCAGTGCAGCTACAGGCCGCGCAGCAGCGCTCGCCTGCTCCCCTCCTTGTGCTCACCGCTCAGCGCCACTGCGCGCCTGCTAGCAGTGCACAGCCGCTCCTACAGTCATCCTTATGCTTCGCAAAGCCGGAGGGGCGGCGCTGCTGGCCGCCGTGGCCTACACCGCCCACGATGCCGCCGCCGACTCGGCCATGTTCTGGCGGTCAAAGAGGCAAGCCTCTGGCGGATGCTGCTGAGGGTTTGAAATGTGTTGTAGATGGCATGGCGCAAGTGGACCGGCACAAGGCGGCCAAGGCAGGGCCGCGTGCTTCACAATCTGCCCATGTGCCCCTCGCCCGCCCCCTTCCCGCTGCCGCAGCCTCGTGATGACGCAGGCCGCCGCCAACCCCCGGTTTGCGGCGGCAGTGGGCGCACCGATCCAAGCGGGGCCCTGGTACAATGCCAGCGTGGCCATCAGCCACGATGGGCACATTGCCACCGTCACCCTGCAGCTGCGCGGCAGCCAGCGATCATCGGATGTCACCGTGCGGGTGGGTGGGCTGGTAGCAGCGGGTGCCTTGCATTGGCGACAGGCACGGAGAGCAGGGGTGGGTGCTCACTGGCGTGTGGCTGCAGCAACTGTTGGCGGCGTCCTGCCTTGTGTCGCAGGCGCTGCGCTTGTCGGTGCAAGCTGCACGCCGCCAGCTGCTGCCAGGGGGTCCCTGCCCCTCTGGGCCCCCGTCTCTAGCTCGTGCACCAAATTATCAACTAACCTACCGCTGTACGTTGTCCTGTGCTCCTACCCATACGTGCGCACAGCTGGCGCGGCGCGGCGGCCTGCGGTCCACCCTGCTGTACAACATGGTCGGCGGCGGCGAGTGGGACGTCCTGGTGATGAATGCGCTGATTGGCATGGGCCCTGGCGGAGTGCCTGTATCCATGAGCCTGCTGCAGCAAGAGGAGCCGGATCCAGTGGCAGCGGCAGCAGCAGCGCGGGCCATGGGCCACGGCGAGCGGGGCATGCAAGCCGCCGAGGCGGTGGCCGCGGRGCGGCAGCAGCAGGCNGCGGCGGCASRGGCGTGCTGCGGCGGCGAGCGGCCCGTGGCCAAGCCCAGCTGCGGCGGCGGCAAGTGAGGGCACAGTTGAGCCGTTGAAATGCGCGAACACGGACGACAAATGCCCTGCGACATCATTTTTTTCTGTTGAGAAATGATGGACTGTCTCTGAATTTTATGCACTCACTAGCTACTAGCCTGGCCCCCCCTTATGGTGTTGCAAGTGTATGTTGAGCCGCCACACTGCACAACGGCGGCGATGGTCAACGTGCGGCGGTGGTGCTAGCGTGTCAATGCGTGGTAGTTTTTGCGGTGCCTCAACACACCCAGGGTTGCAAGGGCGAAGTTTGCTCGGCAGTGGGATGGAAGGCAGCTAGGAAGGCTAACACGGCGCGGGCCAACGCGGCGGGAAGCTGCGCAGCACCCAGGCACTTAAGCGCTCACCGCGGTTAAGCACACCTAACTGCAAACCTTTTGAAACGACCCCAGAAAGTCTCAAGATCGCACCAGCCATGCCCAGCCTGCACCGCCCGGCCGCCCTGTGCGGCTCGGTCCTTTTTCTCTCCCTCTGCGCCTCCGCAGCCCGCCTTGTCCCCTCCGACATCAGTACTCATACCGCAAACGCAGCAGAGCGCGTGGCCGACGCCGCCGTCGCCGCGGGCCTGATGCCGCCCGCTGAGCGGCGCCGCACCCTTGCGCTCGCCGACCTCACCCCCGCTCCTGGCGCCACAGGCCGCTCCCTAAAGGATGCCATCTCCTCTGAGGTCAACGCCATCGCAGCGGCGTCTTGCGCCATGGTGGGGCCGGAGCAGTGCCGCGAGAGCCAGGAGTTTGTGCGCCGTATGGAGGCCTTTTGCTCCCAGCAGTACGGCTACACCAGGTGAACTTGCTTGGGGCGGCGAGTTGGCTTGATCTTGCAATCAATAAACAGTCACGCCAGGACGCAGCAGGGCTGCATGGCGATCCATCCTTGCTGCGCAGCCGCCGCCCAATTAGCCCACAGTAGGCAGTTGCCAAAGTTCCTGCTCCGCCCGTTGGCAGGTGGAACGAGGCGCACTGGAACCCGCTGGCCCCCCGCTTCGACTGCGACGCCCTGTTCTTCGCCTGCTGGGCCCTGGTGACGGGTGAGGCGGCATGCCACACCAGCACATCTCATCACAGCACAGCATGCGCCAGCTCGCAAGGCACCGAGTGGCATCGCCCTGTGGCTGGCACTGCTGCCGCCTGGACTCAGCCCTGGTGCAGCGAGCTGCCTGCATGTGCTGTAACACCTTGGCTTCGTGCACGTGGTCCTGTCTTGCTACACCCAGCCTGGCCTGCATCCACATGTGCATCCCCATGTATCCACGAACCCTCCATCCACTCGCACTGCCCCGCCACAAAGTTGCCCCCCCTTGTTTCTGCTGCCACCGGGACTCTGCAGGCGACGATGCCGCCCTCACCGCCCAGACCTGCTGCGCCGGCCAGAGCAAGCTGTGCCAGCCATGCCTGGAGGGCGACTGCCAGCTGCCGGGCATGGAGCTGCTGTCACTGCTGGGCTCTCCTGACCCAGACACAGGCATGCCCGGCTACTGCGACCGAGGCGAGTGAAGGGATTCTCTTGGGGGGAGGGCAGGCGCAAGCAGCATGTTTGTGCGGCTGCTGCTGCCTCGTCAGTTGCACCTTTGTGCTGTCACAGCAGCAGCGTGGTTGATGGCAGGGCTCTCCGCTCTCTACCGACGCCCTGACGGCACCGCCCTCATCTCTCCTCCCGCCCTGCCGTGCCCATTCCTTGCAGTGTTCATGGGGGCCTGCTGCACCTGCCGCTCCAAGACCGGCGGGGGCCCAGGGACGACCACACCCAAAGCTGGCGCTGATGATCACAAGATCAAGATAAACCCCTAGCGTTGGCTTCAGCTCAAACGCCCAGCCAGCACACCGCACTGCACCTGTGAAATGTGCCAGCAGCCGGCCAACTTTTTCTGTGCTGACACCTGCAACGAGTGCTCGACCTACAGCCATTATTTTGATTCTTCTCATTGGTGTGCTGGATACTTCGTTTCATTGGATGGCTAGGATGCGCTCTTCAACTAGCCTCTCACCCATCCTCGAACAATTCGCAAATCCTCAGCTGTGCTGCTGCCCTCTGGCTGCACCCACGCTTCACTTCATTTGCAGATTGCACATGCGCCATGCATCATTCATTGCTGCTGTTCATGCAAGATTAATCGGGTTTTAAGTTGGAGCATGCAAGCTGCAAAAGCTGAACTTGCAAATGGGCAGCAATCACCATCGCCGGCAGCACCATCAGCTCTGCCCGCCACCTGCATCACCCGTTTAGGCAGCCGCCTGCAGCCGCCTGCACTCTACTCTGTGCGCCCGCCAGTGTGCACGGCCGCAGGCCTCGCTGCAGTAGCGTACGCTGTGACAGCCGCCGCACGCTGCGCAGGCCGCGCGTGGCACCACAGCCTTCCGCTGCACACACGCGGGTGGGCCGCTGGGCAGGCTGCGGCTGCGCTGTGGAGACAGGGCCTCGCTGGTCGGAAAGCGAGGCATTTTGGGGTGCACCAAAGTCCTGCCTGCTGCTCTCAGCTGCATCCTCTGGGCAGCTGCGGAATGAGAAGAGGCATGCTGGAGTTTGTAACACCGCATTGAACGGCAGCAAACCGCACACATGCAGTCAATATATGTGGCAGCGGTTACGGCAGGGCCGCAAAAGCACCCAAGCAGCTCTCTTTGGGCCAGCTGCCCTGCACCTCGCCTTGCAGGCAGGCTGCGGGAAGCATCAACCGGGCACCGCTCCATGGTCAGGAGGGGCGCCAGGCCAGCCTCCCTCACAGCTGCACGTGCCTCAGGGGAGAACACAGCCAGCAGCTGCAGCGCCCCGGAAGCTTGGCTGTGCACTTTGGCGCTTTCAGAGCTCAGCAGGCGCTGGAGGCTTGATATCATGCCGGCTGCCACACATTCAGCGCAGCAGGCTGCATCACCAAGCCAGCAGGCAGACAATCCCAGTTGCTGCGGCCTGCACGTGGGGCCTGCTTGGCTGGTTGAGCGCTCAACCTGCTAGCAGGCGGGCGGTCGCTGGCACAGCCCCGGCCGCAAGAAACGCTGCCTTCCAAAATGTTGCCAGCTGCGGCTGCTCAAGCAGGTCTGAAGCAATGTTGCCCAGTGCCAGCGCTGCTGAATCCCTCAGATCCGTATTGTTGCTGAGCAGCTGCACCAGGTGTGGCATGACGCCCGCCTGGGCTGCCTCAAATGAAGCACAAGCCGGCCCGTCGGCCGTCAGGTTAGCTATTGCGCCTGCAGCCATCGCCATCAGTATATTGCTGGTGCTGGACAGGCAGTCAACCAGCGCCTGCACTGCGCCAGCATTCAAAAACGCAAAGGCAATGGATGCGGTGCCGGCGCAGGTCAGCAACCGAATGGTTGCTGCTGCCGCACGCTGTAACGGCTCGTGTCGGCTGGCCAGCAGGCTGACCAGCACCGGTGCAGTGCCTGCAGCCACGATGGCTGCCTGATGGGCTGTCCCGCCATGCTTGCAAAGAATGCTGAGCACAGCTCCGATCGGCTGCAATTGTCAACCTGCGCCGCACCGCTGTCGCGAAGCAGCTGCACCAGCATGGGCGCGATGCCAGCGGACAGCATGGCATCTCGAGCAGCAGCACTGCAGTGTCCCAGGGCATGCAGTGCCTGCAGTGCTGCTTGCTGCGAAGCCCCGCTGCCGCTGCTCAGCAGGCCAAGCAGCGGTGGCATGCCGTCGCCCGCCACCACCTCAGCAGCGGCTGCTTCGCCTTCAGCTGCCATTGCGCCAAGCGCTTGAGCAGCCTGCAGCTGCGTGATACGCCTGCTGCTGCGCAGCTGGCGCACCAAGGCGGGGATGCCGGCATTGGAAGCCATAGCCGTTTAATTGTGCGCCAAATGCTGCGTGACAGGCGGGAGGGAGGCAGCGGTCGGCGGCGGAGCAGCGGCAGTTGCAGCGGCAGCGGCGGCGGCAGCGACAATGTTCTCTGGCCCCGTCCAAGGCTGCAGAGCAGGCCTGTGGTGCAGCCCAGGCTGCCCAGAGCCTTCCTGAGGGGCCCTCACCAGTTGTAGAGGAGGTTGGGAGGGCTTGGGCTGGGCCTGCTGCCGTGAGGACCCTGCTGCCTGATGCCCACCTTTTGGTGCCTCTGGAGTGGTTGGCAGGGTCGCTGGAGGCTGGGGTGGCTTTGTGAGGCATGGGGCAGCCTCATGACTCCTTTCTGCACTTCCTGATTAACAGAATCCATTCTTTTCTTAATAATTAGCAGTTTATTGTTAACATTTAGAAATTTAACTGTTATGCCTTCGCTTGGATTTTATAGTTTGGCCAAATGGACCTCTAAAGTTTTAGAGAAAAATGTTCAAGAAAAAAATTATCTCAAAATTAAAAAAGAGATTTTATATCTTTTTTTAGAAAAAAAGAGAACCTCAATCCTTTTTATATTACAATAGAAAAAGCTTTAGGTGTTTTAAATGGATTTACAAAAAATGAATTAAATCTACTTCATACTAATGGAGAGAAAGCATTAAGAAACATGTGGAATTCAAGAATTCAAACCTGCTCTGTCATTGCTGGATCAAGCACACCAGCACACGAGCACATCGTCATATGGCTGCTGCCGAGCTGCCTGGGGCCGCCTTCCTGCGGCGCCAGCTGGCCAGGGCGCAGGCATTGCCCCCAGCCGAGTGCAGCCCCAAGGTGCAGGCCTTCATCACGTCCGTGGCGCTGGGCAGGCAGGTTTGCGACCTGCTGCCGCTGGAGCAGGCTACTTAAAGCTTGCTCGCGGTGGCGGGAGCGGCTTGGCGCCTGAGGAGCAGGCTCATGCCATCAAGACACTGCCAGCCATGCTGGCCAGCCCCAGCGCACGTGCAGCCATCCGCCGCCAGCTGGAGCAGCTGTCAGCCGAGCAGCCGGAGGGGCAGCTGCCCTTCACTTAGGTCCAGCTGGAGGGCGCATGCCAGGCTGCGCTTTTAAACGAGGGACCAGGCATGCACTTTTCGGCAGCAGCGCCTGAAGGTGCTCAGCGCCACGCAGCAGAGCGAGTGGTGCAGGCGGCAACTGATGCTTGGCGGCAGCTGGAGCCCGGCAACCTGAAAGCAGTGGCGGCCACAGCCATTGCACCATCTGTGCGCCAGCGCAACCTTGCACACCTGCCACCGCTGCGCAGCGCGCTGCAGCTGGCACAGCAGCAGCGCAGCCCGTACTGGATTGTGCAGTGTGCATCAGAAGCAGTGTCCCTATTGTTGCCAGTTCTATGTCATGCTGGGACCTTGCGGGCTGTGATACAGGATTTCAGCCTGGCGGAACCGGCACTGCAGAGCTGCAGGCGGCTGCTGCCCCAGCCCTGGGTAACTGTGCTGAGCGTGGCGCATGAGAGTGCTGCTGCAGCGCTGCCCGTCCTGCGCTCCAGGCTGGCAGCACTGGAGAGCGTGGCCTCCCCATCGCCCTATGACCTCGACATTGCGGCCGACAGGCAGCTGCTTGAACAGTTCAAAGCAGCAGTGGATCGGCAGTCGCGGACAGTCGACAGCTTTAACAAGTGCGCCGGCTGCGGCCGGCACGCTGCGGGCCTGCGCGCCTGCGCCCGCTGCCGCATGGTCTATTACTGCAGCCGGGAATGCCAGGCAGCAGCATGGCCTCAGCACAAGCGGGAGTGCCGGCCTGCTTGAATGTGTCTGAGCGTGCTCTGCTGCAACCGCCGCTGTCGGCCACCCCATGTGCGTGCCCTTCAAAGTGCCCACCCAATTTCATCTTGCCCTCCACTTTGCCTTCATACAACAATCCTTGCCTCCTCGGCTTGCCTGCCCCCCGCCCTGCAATCCGATCCAACAGCAGATTCTGCTTTGCGTCTCTAGTGCCTTGCCCCTCCTCCTTGCCTGCCGAGTTTGCATCTTGGCATCCCAAGGTTCTGCTCTTCCTGCTTGGCATACGACAGCGCATACTTAGCAGCACAATGAAGGAAAGTGCAGTGCAATTGGAAGCTGAACAGGTGACTCAAGAGCGTCGGGGCATCACACCGCACATCACAACAGTGGAGCAGAGGAGCAGCAGAAGGGCAGAGTCAGAAGCTGGAGGGAGGAAAATTGGGGGGCACTCATCAACTGAAAGAAGAGCCGGCTGTTGTAGCGCAACAACCGCAGCCTGCTGGCGGGCATGCGGCAAGCATCTGCGGGCAAAATTGGGGGCGGCTGGAATGTGGCAAAAACAGGAAGCCCGGCACTCATGCATTGGGTCGCGCTCGGTGGCATTCAACTCATGCTTTGTAGACAGACGTTCATTTCGTGCTTTGTGGACAGACGTTTCTGACGTGACTGCATGGATGCTAATGTTCGGTGCCGGCCTCAGCCGCCCATGGCTCGCGCCGCAGCCAGCCGGTCCTGCTGCCTCTGAAGCAGATCCTGCAGGCAGGGGAGGGCGGATGCATGCATATGTGAGCCGGCACCCTCAAGAGCTCTTCTTGGGGTCTTGACGCAGGCAGCGTACAGGGCCATGGGCAGGAAGGCGGACAGCAAAAGCGACTTGCAGCCCTCAGTCACATCATCACAAGTGCCTGGACCAGCAGCCAGCCTGCTGTTGCAGCACTGCTGCCAATTGCACTCCTGACAAACTCCTGCCCGCATTAGTCACTACACCACACCAACGCCAGGCAGCACATGTGCAGCGCACCTGCAGTGCCCATAGCTCAATGCCTCCCTCCTCCGCCGCAGCATCAGTCACAATGCGCGCCACGCTGTCAAGCTGGCGAGCCGCCTCGGCCGCCCCGCCGGTGCCGCTGCTGCACAGCGCCACAAAGCTGCCCAGCGCTGCACTGGCGCCGCCGCGCAGAAACACGTCCCAGTCTGGCGCAGCGGCGTGCACCTCTGCCGCCGCTTGCCGCATGAGCCGCAGAGCCTGCATGTAGAGGCGGTGCCGCCGCTTGGGGCGGGCGGCCGCAGCTGCTTGGTGCGAGCAGTGCAGCGCCAGCTGCAGCAGGCACCACACGTCGCCGCTGTGGGCGCAACCGCCCAGCGTCCAAACTGCATCCTCGCTTGCAGCGCTGCTGCTAGCGTGGCTGCTCCAACATGCGTGGCAGTCATCGCTGCTGCTGTCTGGGCAGCAGGCTGCTTCTGTTTCCTGCTGCTGCTGCTGCTGCTGCTGCTGCTGCTGCTGCTGCTGGGCGGCAGCAAGTGCCGCGGCGAGCACTTGCGTCTCTGCAACCGGGCTGCGCTCTGCTAGCCGCCACGCCAGCCGCTGCCTGCAGGGCAGGGAAGGTAGGACAGTGGTATCAACATGGTGAAGTCGGCAGCGGGGCTTTTAATGCAATCAAGCCAGGGGTCTGTTGGGTATTCTCAGCAGGAGTGGGAAACCAGCAGCCACAGGCACGCCACTCACTGCTGGTCTGCTGAGGGCAGCGGGCCGTGGGCAGCCGCAGCCGCTTCATCCAGTGAGCATCCGAAAGTGCTGCACAGCCCAGGCAGCGTCAGACCTGCAGCGGGGCAAGCGGTACAGGGTTGGTAAGGCTTCCGCGGGGGTTGTCCTACGTCAGCGCAGGCGGCGGCGGCAGGAGCGGCGGTGGCTGTCGCAGGCTCGCACCCGCTGTGGAATCGCCTCCATACAGCCCCCCYGGKCGCGATGCCGCAGCTGTGAGGCCGGCCGGGGCTCGCTGGGGGCGGGAGTGGGGCCTTCCCGCGGCGGGCGCCCGTCGGACCCCTGCTGCTGCCTGCATGCTCCAGCAGCGTTTGTGAGTGCTGCCGAGGCGTGCCGACATGGGAGCCTCGCGCATTTGCCAGCATGGCAGGCAGGTGGCCCAGGGAGGCCTAGCAGCCGTCATTTATGCTTTATAGTAGGTGTAGCGCTACTTGAAGACGTGGAGAGAGCCTGCCCTGCAGTCTCTGCTTCGAACGATTGCCCCGCCGCTCCCCTGCTCGCGCCCTCCGCCGGTTCACCGTCTTTACTTACTCCTCAAGACTCCTCGACATCACAGCAGTGGCTTGTCAGGCGCCAATGGCCACCGATGCTGCCGCCGAGGCCGGCGGTGGGACCGCAACATTTGCCGCCGCCGCCGCCGCCAGCCCTCTGCAAGCTGGGCTGCAGAGCGGCATGCGCGGCATGTTTCTCGGCCTTGTGCTGGGCACGATCTGGGGCGTGTGGGAGGTGCGAAGGGGGCTGTTGCCAGTTGCCAGGGCTGACAGTGTGTTGCTGGCTTGTCCATGCCCGCTTGTCGTCTGGCCGCTGGTCTGCGTTGGTGATGCGCCTGCTTGCACTACCGGGATCAGCTCATTGTAGCGTTCTGCCGATCCTGCATTGAGGTCCTGCAGGAGAAGAAGTTTGTACTGCGTAACTGCTTGAAAGGTGGGTGGTGCCTCGCCAACCTGTTTGCCCCAGTGGTTGCAACCAGCAGCCCCGCTTTCATCGGTGCCAGCGCATACTATTGACTTGGGCTCCCAAGCACTGGTGCAGCTGCTCTCGTCTGCTTCCTCGCAGCAGCTTACCCGTGTATAACTGCCACACTTGCCGAAACATGTATTGCCCCTGCCGCAGAGTACCACCTGCGCGAGTGCCCCACCCGCCTCTTCTCAATCATNGCGGNCGCTCGGTGACCACGGCACCCGTGGTGGCCACCTTTCTTGGCAAGGCCGTGTTTGTTGGCTTGTTCAATCTGTTTGTATTCTGGGGGCTTCTGGGGCTTCTGTGCCGTGCGCCGCTGGGTCACTTCTGCTGCTTCAGTCATGGCTTGGCTGCGTTCCTGGCCGCCTGTGAAGCTATCGACATGGGTCCGTGATTTTGCTTGCAGCGTGATAAGACCTGCCATGCTGCTGTGCTTGTAGGTGTGAATGCCGGCCTGCGCTGCTGGTGGCACAAGCGCCAGGAAGCAGCAGGCGCAGCGGGTGACACACCCGGTGCAGCGCCACTGGCAACACCGATGAAGCAGCAGCAGCAGCAGCAGGTAGAGCAGCGACAGCAAACAAACCAGCAGGCGCAGCAGCAGCCCGGGTTTGAAATCCTGCACCCTTTGATGGCGGGCGCATCAGGCACAGCGGTGAGGCATGGGGCATTGTGGGCAGGCAGTTGGTGTGCCTGCACTTGAGCTGTGGCAGTTCAGGGCTTATACTGCGCCATTTTTCCTGTCCTGTCGATGCACACCAGCTGCTGGACGCCCCTTTTATCTTACGCCACCGGCCATGCAACCCTGCTGCCGGCACAAAGCCCCTTCCTTCCGCTGTGCGTGCACGTGCTGCAGGCCGGCGCTGTGCGCGCTTTGCTGGCCGAGGCAGCCGCCGCCGCCCATCCGCTGGTGCACGCCCAGCGGTCACTGGGTGCTGGAGCAGCGGCAGCAGGGCTGTTTGCACTGGGCGGCCTGCTGGAGCAGGAGCAGCAGCGGATGGATGCGGCAGCGGAGCGGCGAAGAGAGTGGGAGGAGGGGCAATAGAGTTTCAGCGGGCCCGTGCGGCAGCCTCCGGGGAGCGGCTGACTGGCTGATGAAGAGCTGGCCTGTATGTTTACTTGATCGCCTGCTGCTTCAGAGGCCAGTGCTGTGTAACATAGCCTAATAACCAACAGCTGCTGCATGGCAGTCAGCGCAAGCTCCATGCTGTGGCAGCGCGGCGGCAGCGACAGCGGCGGCGGCAGATGATCAGAGCCGTGCAAGCAGCAGAGGCGGTGCTCAGCAGCTGTTGTAGTGCACGTGTCGTTGCGATCGCCGCAACAGCAGCCAAAAGGGCCAGAGCCTGGGCGGTCGGCACAAACCGGTTTGAACCCGCTCGGTAAGGCACGCCCAAGCGCAGCGGACGACCGCAACATGTTGTACATGCGATTAAACTTATCCCGGCCCCAAGCCGGCCTGGTTGCCACTCCCGCCGCCACTCCCGCTGCCGCTGCCTGCAGGGCTCGACGCCATGGAGCCCACAGCCGCCACGCTGGTGTGGATGTTCCAGCGGTATGCCTCCGGGCAACACTCTGACGCCACATTCATGCTGCCTGGGGACCTGTCCATGGTGCTGGACGTGCAGTTGCAGGCGGCGGGCAGCGAGGGCATCGCCGCACATCTGCAGTGAGTCTCTCTTAAAACAACAAATGCAAAACACCAAGCGTATTTCGCTGGGGACTGGCTCTTGCCTGGCTGCACCCTTGCAGGCTGGCAGTGCCAGCATCCAAACTGTGCGCCGGCGCATGCTGCAGTGCGGCAGCCAAGCACAGGGGCACCTGCACCCACCTGCGCCAACACATTCAACACGCCTGCATCAACTTTGATTCCCTCCACCCGCTCGTTGCAGGGTACTGCTGGATCTGGCAGACGCTGTGGCCGCATTTTCAGCCCGCATGGCCACCGAGATTGAGGCCGACCTTGCCGGTTTCACACAGCGGGGCGCCCGCCAGCTCAACCTGCTGCGTCAGGCCGTCACCGTGAACACCACGCGCGTAGCTGTTTGCTGGCAATGTGGGTTTGGTAGGAGGATGTGGGTGGGTGGATGGGTGGTTGGTTGGGTGGGGTTTCGGAGACACCACACGGCGAGCCGAGCCTGCCTGCGCTCCTCACCCCGCCCCGCCCAGTCCAACCCTCCTCTGCAGGCTGCTGCGCTACGTGCTGCCCGCATGCGGCGGCCGCGACGCCGATGTGCAGCGCGTGCTAGCGGCGGGAGCAGTGCTGCTGACGGCCGGTGATGTGCTTGCTGCGCTGGCGCCCTCACGCCTGCAGCCGCACCCCCCTGACTGGCAGTTCCAAGTCATGGCCTTCGATGGCTGCCTGTCCAACTCGCTCTTCTCAATGGCGGAGGCCTTGGACTCTGCCCACAGCCTGCCGCCGCAGCTGGAGGCGCCGGCTACGCTGCTGGCCTGGATGCGTCAGGCGGCGGCNGCNATGGGCGAGGTCCGCAGCGCNGCGGGGTGAGTGAGAGGCGGCAGCCGCTGTGGGACGTGGGCAGCACGCACATCCCTGCTGCTGGCTTGAGGAAGGGCAGCAGCGTGTGGCTTTGGTGCAGCATAGTGGTGCTAGCCCACGCTGCGACTGCTTGGCGGCTCCCTGCCAGCCGCCTGAATGACAACAGTCCACTACAGGCCTGTACCCCTGCCAAACCCTCTCCCCCACCCATGCACAGACCTTCGCGAGTCCCACTCCCTGGATGGCCTGTTCCTCTGCCTGGCTGCTCTGGGCAAGGCGCACCAGCGCCTGCCGGCGCACGTGGCCGCCGTGTGTGCCGACCTTGCGCTGGCCGCTGATCTGGCACTGCTGACGCAGCAGGCCTATGCCGCGCTGCCCGCCTGGCGCATGCGCGAGCAGGCGGGCGAGCTGGCCTGGAGCAAGCTGCTGGAGTGGGCAACCGCCTGGCCGTCCCTGCGCTGGGGCGGAGAGCAGCTGGCGCCTGCCACGGCTGCACGGCTGGCCTCTGCATCGGCGGCGGTCCTGCAGGGCGAAGCGGAGCGGCTGCCGCGCCTGGCCCTGCCGCGCACAGCCAAGGGCGCTCTGAAGTGGCAGCGTGTGCTGGAAGCGGTTGCCAGCCAGGTGGCATTTCTGGCTCAGCCAGGCATGGCCGGCAGCCGCGGCAGCCGCGGCAGTAGCTCCGGCATTGACTGGCGCGAGCTTTTCATGGCAGTGGTGCCCACGGGCGCACCTGTGGCACGCTTTGCAGCGGCGCTAGCAGGCGGCCAGCCGCCAGCGGCAGCACTGCAGGGGGGCGGCGTGGGGGCAGCGCTGGCAACGGCGCTGGCTGACTGGGCCAAGGCGGTGCAGCAGGCGGGCATCAAGCTGAGCAAATCGAACAGCAGGGCCGCCCGCTACTTGCGCCGCGAGGCGGAACAGGCTGCAATCGACCTGGGGGCATCGCTGGTGCACCTGACGGCTGGCCTGCCGGCGCTGGCTGCTGCGCTGGGCCCGCTCAGCGGCATGCGGGTGCTGCAGGCGCTGGAGGGTACGGCTACGGCGATGCGTTCCTGGTAGGTGCAGCGGTGGCTGGGCAAGGGCGGGGAGGTGCAAAGCGCAGTTGAATGTCTGCGTTGCAGGGCCCCTGCTGTGTTGTTCATGCCAGCCTGTGCAAGCGGCATGGCGTTGCCAATCATGCTCCTGCGCTGCAGATGGTGTGATGTACTGCAGATCGTGCTGTGCCCTGCAAATCCTGCCCCTGCCCGGCTCCACCCCCACCCTGCAGCATTTACGATGAAGAAGATGCGTTCTGGTCCGTTTCAGACGACCGGATGCCGCCGCTCATGTCCGCCTGCTGCAAGCTGACGCATGCGCTGGCAGGCTGGAGCGCTGCCGACTTGCAAGCTGCGGGCCTGGCGGCAGCGGCCAACGGCCAGCAGCTGAAAGCAGCAGGCGACGGCCAGCAACACGCAGCGGCCAATGGCCAGCAGCTAGCAGTTGCAGCCGACGGCGAGCAGCGCGGCGGCCGGCTGCATGCCAACGCCACAGCGGCGCTGAGTGGTGCTTTGGTGCACCTGATCAAGGTGCAAATCCTAGCGCTGGCTTGCTGGGCACCACATCCAGATGAACCCGACGATGACGATTGGCACAACGACTGGGACCCGCCACCGGAGACCAAAGCCGAACGGGCTGAGCGCTGGGACACGTGAGCAAGCGGCCAGCGAGTGGGGTTGGCGGGCAAGGGCGGCGGGGAGTTGGAGGTCGATAGGGCGGAGCAGCTGGAAGTGCTTGCTCATTCAGTGAGAGCCTGAACAGACTTGCTGTGCCACGCATGCCCCACCCCATTTGTGTGTACGCCAGGGTCCCGACCTCATTGCTTGTGGCCCTCCCCTGCCCTCTTCCCGGTGCAGGGACATGGTCTGCTGCCTGCTGCAGGCAACCGCCGCCATCGCCGCTACTGGCATGCCCCGGGCCGACATACCTGCTACCCTGGAGGCGGCGTCACCTTATTACTGGCGGGAGGCTGCGGCGGCAGCGGAGCAGCAGCCGGCAGCGGCAGCAGAGAAGCAACCAACAGCAGCAGTAGATCGGCGGCAGCGGGAGGACGCTGTGCTGCGCATGCTGGCGGGGCGCCTGCACGGCCCTGCTGCCCGGCAGCACCTGCCGGCCCTGCTGCAGCGCCTGCTGCCTGCAGAAGGCAGCATTGATGTCAGCGGGGACAGTGATGCACTGCCGCAGGCGCAGCGACTGCCACTTGAGGCGGAGCTGCTTCAGGCGCATGCGCTGGATCCGGAACGGAGGCAGTGCGCCAACGTGCGCTGCCCCACCCTGCCGTCCAGCGGCAACCCAACTGACCTCCAGGAAGGCAAAGGCAAGCGGTGCGGCGGCTGCAAGACGCTTCGCTACTGCGGCACCGGCTGCTCGCACGCCGACTGGCAGGCGGGGCACCGCCGCGTGTGCAAGCAGCTGGCGGCGGAGCGGCAGGCGGCTAAGCAGGCGGCAGCGGGCCAGGGCGGCACGCAGTGATGGGTCTTTGCAACGGATTGTGTTGGCTTGCCTGATGTAATTTAGGTTGTTCTCTTTTATCAGATATGTTTGGTTGCAGCGGAACCCACGCAACTTTTGCAGTTGTTTGGCACCCCTGTCTGCTTGTCGACTGCTGCTCCGCATGCATGTTGCTTGCCGTTGCCTCCGTTGATTTGAGAGACACACATCACACTGCGCAGCTTTGGCTCAGCCACGATGTAACATGCCAACTGGGTGTGAAGGAAATGAACGCAGAGACAAGGAAGCAGGCCTAATAGTTTAGGTTAGAAGTGTGGCATTGTGCAGTGTGCCCAGCAGCTGTCCGAGCAGAGAAAGGCTGCCAAGCTTTCAACAAGCTGTTGCCTGTGGTGCACATCTCTTCTGCCTTTTTACCCTGACCATCCGCACACTCTGACTTGTTACATCACGCACAACAAGTGCAACAGCGCAAGCAGGTGGGCACTAGAGTGGGCAGTCCAGAATGCAGCAACACAAGGAGTGGTGGCTGTGTGGTGGCAGTTTTGTGGCTAGAAGTTTGTGGCTAGAAGTTTGTGGCTAGTAGTGATACACATCCTCCTCTTCATACTCATCATGGTGCGCCATTGCCTCCTCATGCACCAGCTCCTCATGCTGTGCATGCTGTGCATGCCCCTCGAGCTGTGCATGCTCCTCCGCCTCCTCCTTGTGCTGCGCCTGCTCTGCCCGCTGCGCGTGCTCGGCGTCCGCCCCGGGCTNGCTTCTGCTGCTGCTGCTGCTCCGGCTGCTGCTCCTGCTGCTGCTCCTGCTGCTGCTCCTCGCCCTGCTGCTGCTGCTGCTGCTGCTGCTGCTGGGCCTCGGCCGGCGGCAATGTCTTCCGCCTCTGCCGCCTCTGCCCCCTCCTCTCCCCCACATCCATGCCGCTGGCCTT
>JADXDR010000261.1:5164-16322 GCA_025026875.1 Chlorella ohadii
AATTTGCACACACCAGGAAGCAAAGCAAAGCAGCAGCCGCACCTGCAGCTCCTCCACAAAGGCCACCGCTCTCAGGCCTGCAGATGTTCCCAACTGAACCACAATCCTAACTGAACCNACAAAACAAGTCAGCAAGGWGCAGCCGCACCTGCAGCTCCTCCACAAACGCCACCGTGTTCTGGTCCTCCAGGTTGGTGATGTAGATGTTGTCTGCGGGGCAGGCGGGGGAATAACAGCGGGTTGGTTGGTTTGGCAGCCAGGCAAGCCCACTGTACTCTGGTGATGTAGATGCTATGCCTACCATGAAGTAAACTACACTGGCATCCTGCCTGGCCCAGCCCCAACCAGCCTGCTCCTGGGGCTGCCATCCACAGGCCGTGTGTAGCAGGGAAGCAGGCCCACAGCCATGGGGTGCACAGGCATGSCCCCTGCCCTGCTGGATGYCCAGCCCACAACAGGTGGCTGGRGGTGCCCTGCCCACCCAGGCAGGTGGGGGGTGACAGGGGGTCCCACACACACTAGCCTGCCCCGCCCAAACVAGCGAGCCCGTACAGATAAAAACGGGAACCCGTCTCAGAGAGAGAGAGAGAGAGAGAGAGAGAGAGAGACTAAGTGCTGAAAGTGGCGATTCATTACCGGGAGCCCAAGCCGCGGCGAGCCCAACGCCGCTTTTCCAGCCGAAAAATAACGCAGGAAYWCCTCCGGATCAAAAGKTCTCTGTCCGGTCAACTGCCSATGCCCTCCGGTTCTGCACCTACAGCAGCCTACACAAGGCCCCAAGAGCAGCAATATGCATGGATGGAATCAGCAWTCAAAGCCCAGCACAGCGGTGCTGGTGCCGCATCAACCCGACACACCCTCACCRCTCCCCCGCACAGCGGTGACACACGGCGACCCTCCCGCACTGCTGCACATCCACCAGCAYCTGCCCACTCTTGCCCCCTTGTGCACGTGCACTACACACYAGGGGGAGCACAGCCATGGGGGAATGGGGCACAGATGGCAGGGGCAGCWGGGTGTGGCAACCGACATGCGCCAGCGGTGGGCAGCCACACCCCAAGTGTAGGTTACTTTATGGCGGGTAGTGATGTAACAGCAGGCTGTGGGCTTGTGCGGAGCGGACTGCTATGGCGCTGGGCTGGGCGGCCGGGTTTTCATGCAAGGAACGCAGCAGCGAGGCAGCCTCTCACTGCAACCGAACGGCAGCCTTATGCAGCCGCCACAGCAAAGCAGAGTGCATACTAACTTCTTGACACTGCCCACTCACGGCGATGTACAGGCCACACACACACACACACAACCATGCACCCACCCATGGCGATGATGGCCTTCACAAACTCCAGGWTCACCACGATGGCCCGCTCACGSGCCAGGATGGCCGACGGGTAGCTGGTGGACAGCTGCGGGTCCAGCAGCCTGCAAGGTACAGGTGAATGCCAGAGCCCTGCTAAGCGCATGCTGCAAGGTCGCCGCGCGGGAGACAGCTGCTGGTTCAGCAGACAGAGCAACGGCTGCGGAGGCAGCAGGTGTCGCAACAGAGCACAAGACAGCACGCAGCGCATGCAGGCGGCCACTCCACGCGCACGAAGCTGCTCGACCCGGGTCGGGGAGTCGGTGCGGCTGCTCCATGCAGGCGGCTGCCCCTCACCGCAGGTCTCGCAGCTGCACGCCCAGTGCGGCAGTCACCCGCATCTTGGCCAGCTCCAGGTGCCGCACCTGTTAAGGCAAGGCATTCAAGAATACAGGCAGAATTGAGCTGGGAGCGGCTTTTCTGCCGGCTGCAAGCGCTGGGAGCCAGGCGGGCAGCAGCAGCTAAACATCTGCATTGCAGGCAGAGCGGCGGCAGCACCCAGCACGACAGGCAACGCAGCCACGCAGCCCTGCGCTGCGCACCTCGCCCTGCGGGTTCACTGCCAGCCACTTGCGCACGCCCAGCGTCTTGGGCTGCATCAAGCAGTGGGGCGAGCAGGAGCGGCAGGAAGACAACAAGGTCAGTACGCCGCCGTGCGCTTGCGGCGCGGTTCTGCTGCACAGGGCTGCACCCAACAACATCTGAGTGCATCTGCTGCACCTCTGTCCACCTCAACCAACCACAAGCTGCGCCCCGCCGCCCTGCACTCGCCTGCGCCTTGCCCTTGGCAGCACCCGCGGCAGCGGCGGCGGCCGCCGCGGCGGCGTCGGGCAGGAAGGAGGCCACCTTGTCCGAGTTGGTGTCCACGTTGAGCTTGGCCAGGCCCTGCCCCACCGAGGCCGAGGCCTGGGAGCCCTTCCCAACGCCGTTTTCCGTGTTTCCAGTCATCCCGAGCGCTGTTACTGGTCAGCGGTGCAGCAGGCTCCGCCTTAGCTGGATCAGCGATCGCACAGCAAGCCCCTGAAGCTCCACAGCAGCGCCCAGACGACGGGCGGCTCTACATAGCCGTGCAGCAGCTGGTGGAGAGACGGGTGGCGGCGCCAGCTGCTGCTTCGGGGGTACAGATGCACGCTGGTGATGGAGTGCCCGGAGCTGCTGGACCTGCTGCAAGAGATGCATGCGGCGACGCCCGCCAGGTGTCGACGGCGGCGGGAGCTGGTATGGCAGCTCCAGTAGAGCTCCTGGCCCACCTTGTGGTCAGTCAGCATGCTACTGATGTGAGGTGTAGGGCTGTGTAAGCCATACCCCCTGCCCAGCACCCACACCAGCGCTCTGCCGCTTGCTTTGCCGCTCGGTCTGGGTCCGACGTCCCTGTTGGATGGCCATCCTGTTGGCTTGATGGCGCTGAGCCCCATGCGGCAATAGCTCAATACGTTATTACACGACGGTTCCATTGCTGACCTTGGCGGACGTCACACAACCCATCGGCTGCGGCTACCCGGCCTGGTGCTGCCGTCCTTCTTCGCCGTTCACTGCCGTCGCTGGGGGGTTGCATTGTCGTCAGGCCTCAAATATCCGCCAGGTCGTCACGCCATCTACCAGAATATGCAGCAGTGCATACTCGTGGAGAAATGGAAGGGACAGGGTGGACAGATTTGCGGCACGCTGCTGACCGGTGGGCGCTGCCGCGGCATGCCGGCGCCCGCGGGCGGCGTGCTCCCTGCTGCATCAGGGCGCACTTCAAGGCGATCAGGTTGCTTTGGATGTCTTGCTGCATTCGTCTCAGTAAATCCAGTGCGCTTGCCGCGCCTTTGGGGAGCGCTGGAGTTGCGTTCCACCTGCAGCTGGGCCCTGCCTGCCTCCGCGGTTGCCGATGTTCCGTTGCAAGTGATTTTACAGCAGCCAGACAGAATGGACGAGAGCATAGACGGGCAGCGAGAGGCCCAGGAGCTTTCAGCAGCCCTCTTCTCAACCAGGCGGCCCAAGCACATTGGATCAGGGCTGGCGAGCGGTGCCAAGTCGGTGGCCAAAGGCGTGCTTGCAGGTGGGCGCCGCCGCCGCCGCCGCCGCCGCCGACCGCTCGCCTGCCGCTCGCCTGCCGTTGGGCCGCCTGCCCATTCATCCTTCCAATTCGACTGCCTGCAGGTGCCGTCGGGCTAGTGGCCGCCCCGGTCATTGGCGCGTACCAGGAGGGAGTGAAGGGCGCAGCCAAGGGGGCCGCCGCAGGTGCAAGTGGTGCACTGCACAGGGGACGGTACTCGCTTGCACCGCAACAGAAAGCGGTTGGCAGGAAGCTTTCTCCTCCCTTGCATCCTGCAGCTTCAACACAAGTGAGTGAGAGAAGTACCGCCGTCTTTCCCAACCCTGTGCCTGCAGGCATTGCAGGCGCGGTGCTGCTGCCGGCCACAGGCGTGGCGGTGGGGGTGGCGCAGGTGCGGCCGTGATGGCAGGGGCTGGCTGCTGTGTGCTGTGTGCTGCCATGGGCGGCTGTGGGCACACCGCTGCACAGATAGTGCTGCCAGGGAGCCTGCTGCGCACGCTGCACCACCAATGCTTTAAATGCATGCGGCTGCCCACATGCCTCTTCTGCACCACCAACAGCCTGCCCACTGCACCTCCCCACTTCTGTCTCCCCTGCTTGGCCCAGGTGGTGCGCAGAGTTGCCAACACCCCCGAGTCGATACCTGTCCACTTCTGCCTCCCCCTGCTTGCCCAGGTGGTGCGCGGCGCGGTCAACACCCCCGAAGCCATCAAGGAGAGCCAGCAGGGCAAGGTGTGGGACGAAGCCAGCCGCACATGGATCGAGCGGCCCACTGCCGCGCTGGTGCCAGATGGCGAGCCGCAGCGCGCAGCACGCGCCGAGTGGCGCCGCCAGCAGGGCGGCGGCAGCGGCCCGGACTTTTATGAGCTGCTGGGAGTGGACCGGGGGGCCAGCCCCGAGGAAATCAAGCGGGCTTACTACCTGCTGGCCCGCCGGTGCGGCTGGGTGGGCGCGGCGGGGCTGGGGTGTGTGTGCTGCACTGCACGGCCTCCTTCTGTTGGGGAATTCTGGATGCTACGCTTTGCGCCGTCGCACGCTGTGGCATATCTGGCGCTCGGTAGTAGGAGCCTGGCAAGCTGGTGGCCGCCGCCCGCTGCCGCCGACCCTTTTTCGCTCCTTGTGCCTCCTGACGACCGCAGCATGCACCCCGACAAGAACCCAGACGACCCGGAAGCCAAGGAGAAGTTCCAGAAGCTGGGGGAGGCGTACCAAGTGCTGGGCAACGCGGAGCTGCGGTGAGTAAGGGTTGCCTCAGTGTCAGAGTAGGCTTACTGTTTTGGGGAGGGGTGCTTGCTGGGGGAGGCCTACCAAGTGCTGGGCAACCCGGACCTGTGGTGGGCAAGAGTTCGCTTTGGTAGCTAGATGCTGGTTTGGGAGGGCTGTCGGGTCCGGGCAGTCCTGCGGCAAGACCTTTGATGACAACCGAACTACTCATTGGTGCGAAGGCTGCGGCAGGCCATACCTGCGCCCATCCAGCGCCGGTGTGCCTATCTCACCTGCCATCACCATGCCACCCCTGCCGCCTCTGCAAGCGGTACGTCGAGCATGGCGCCGCTGCGCTGGACGTCAACCTTCTTATCTTCTTGCTGTAATCTAACATGGCTGCGTTCCCTGTGCTGCAACCCCCACAGCAAGCGATATGACAAGCATGCCGCTGCTGGCAGTGCTCGTCACCTGTATCGACGCAGATCGCTCTGGTCTGATGGTGCCTGCCCTCCCTCCCTGTGCCGCCTGCTTGCAGCAAGCGGTACGACGAGCACGGCGCCGCCGCGCTGCACGTCAACCTTCTAAACTTCCTGCTGTTGTCTGACATGGCTGCATTCCCTGTCCTGCAACCCCCGCAGCAAGCGGTATGACGAGCACGGCGCCGCTGCACTGGACGTCAACTTTGTGGATGCAGCAGAGTTCTTCTCTGCCCTCTTTGGCTCCGACCGCTTTGAGCACCTGGTGAGCAATGCAACTGCTAGGGTGAGGTGTCAGCCCCTGCAAAATCTCTTCTGCATGCTGCCGTTGTGGCTCGCCGTGTGCCTTGCCCTGCCAACCAGCCGCCACTGCGTTTCCGCCCCAACTGCTAGCACTGTTGCCTGCCATTTTGCCTGCCCTGCAGGTGGGCGAGCTGCTGCTGGCGGCCGCGGCGCGGCACGGCGGCGACTTTGATGCCACCCAGATCAAGCGCATCCAGGTATGTGGGCAGAAGGTTGTTTGCGGCTCTTTGTTTGCTGGGGCTTGCCTGGTGGCGCGCCTTTGGAAAGCAATGCGCTGTAGGTGTGGTGCATGGCAGCGACATCACCCACCTGCTGCCACATGCACCCCTTCCAAACCGCCGTTCGCAGCATGCGCGGGAGGAGAAGCTGGCGGTCCTGCTGGGTGCTCTCCTGCGGCGATACGTGGAGGGAGACGCTGAGGGCTTCCAGGTGGGTGCACGTGGCTGTGGCCTGGATACCCGTGGTTGCTATGCCGCAACAGCTGCACCAGCACACCTGCCACCAATGCCCGGTGCGAGCGATGCCCGGAATGCGCGGCTGCATGCGGTGCGGAGGNCCCCCACGTGTTGCTATGGGGCCATGCATGCGCCACGCCACAAGGAGTAAGGCCAGAGTACTCAGCAGCAGCAGCTGCCCGGCATCAACATGTGCAGGAGTCGATGACGATTGAAGCAGCTGAGCTGGCGACCGCCTCCTTTGGTGATGTCATGCTGCAGGTGCGCTGCGCTGGTGCCCAACCTGTGTGTTGTAGCCTGTGTTGTGCAGCCGCCAGCTCCATGTTGCCTGCACCAGTGGGCATGCCTTGTGCACGTGGCAGAGCGTTGCTCCACATCGCAGATGTCACTACTTTGTCGAAGCCTGCCTTTCGGCCACGCTGTCTTCCATTCAAATGCATTCCTTGCAGGCCATCGGCACCGTGTACAAGGCGCAGGCGGAAATTTTCCTGGGCGGAGTGCTGGACGGCAGCCTGGCGGCGCTCAAGTGAGCCGGCTGGGGTTTGCGCCGCTGCCNTGAAAGAAGACAGGCAGAGATCATCCTNGGGGGCTGCTGATGTGGGGATGTACAAGGTGGCATCCTGGCGGCGCTCGTATGAGCCGGCTGCTGCCCTTGCTGAGGCCTGCAAGTAAGCAGTACCGCTTGCCTGCGTGCCTTCGAGACTTCCAGTGCGGTTCTCCACATACCTGGCTTGCCCCCATGACCCCACTGCGTGCAGGGCCAAGGGGCAGGGCATCAAGGCGCAGTTTTCGGCCGCCAGCCTGGCGCTTAAGGTAGGCTTGATAATGGCTGTCAGCACTTGCATGAATAGAATCTTGGCCTGGCACTGCTTTTTCCTTGTTGGCAAGGCTGCTGGTGCGCTTACGAAGCGGCGTGATCAATTTGCGGAGCGGTGTGGGCGCGGAAAGGTGCACAGCATTGCTTGCAATCACCCGGCCTGCCTGCCCTGCCCTCTCCAGGTGTACAAGAAGCAGCAAGAGATTGCAAAGTTGGATGCCTTGGAACAGCAGGCGCGTGCGGCGGCGGTAGCGCAGCGCCAGCAGGCAGAGCAGCAGCAGCAGGGGGAGGAGTCACAGCAGGCGCAGCAGCAGCAGGCGCAGCAGCAGCCAGATCAGCAGCAGCAGGACGCAGCAGGGAAGGGGGCGCCGCAGCGGGCGCAAGATGGCGCGGCGCCGGCGGCGGCTGTGACTGAGCAGGATGCCGCCGCCGCTGCACTAGCGGCAGCCGCAGTGGCCGCTGAGAAGGCTCGGCTGGAAGAACAGTCGCTGCCGCTCATGCTGGGTGTGTTTAGGGTGGAAGTGGAGGGACAATCGACTGTGAGCCCCCAGCTGCGGACTTTCTTGCCATACTTCGGGGAGCACACCAAAGCTGCGCACACTGCTGCTGCGCATGGCCTGCAACACTGTGTTGACAAGTTGTTTTGTTGCCTGAGCAGTGCCCTCTGCTTCCATGTCCCATGCCCACGCCCACCCTGCAGAGGCGATGTGGGCCGCCAACCGCATCGACATCGACTCCACGCTGCGCCACGTGTGCAAGCAGCTGCTGAACGACAGCAAGCTGAGCAAGGCCCAGCGGCGCCTCAGAGCAGAAGCGCTCAGAGAGCTGGGCCGCATCTTCCTGGCGGCCGCCCGCAGCGCAGCAGAGCAGAAGGCGGCACACATGGGCAGCAGCAGCGGCGGCGGCGGCGGCGGCGGCGGTGCCCGACCCGCATCGGCCGGCGGCGCAGCAAGCGCAGCAGGCACCGCAGGCGCAGCGGATGCGTCGCCTAGCGCAGCGCCAGCGACTGGCGGCGGCGGCAGGGGGGCGGGCGGCTTTGAGGAGCGGCGGCGAGCTCGGCAGGRGGRGGRGCGTCGAAGGAAGGAGGAGCAGGCTCGGCTGGCGAAGCAGCAGATGGAGGATGCCATGGCGCACCTGATGCAGAAGCGCATGCAGGCAGACGGCCCCTGAGGCAGGCGGGTGGCCGCCGTGTGCTGGCCTGGCCCGGAATGCGGGCAGGCAGACCGCAAGGCGGGCTTTGGGTGTGACCAGCTACACATATGGCCTGCACATCAGTCACCGTGCTGCTCGCCGGGCACATCTGCTAAGGCTAACCANTTCAGCCACGTGTACCAACTCCTCACAGCAGCCAGGTTTGCTTCTCCCTGCTACCTGTTGTACTCTTGCCAGCACCCTCCCCTTGTTGTACGCCTTGCGCTCTTTGACAGCGGGGCATTTGAACACGCACGCCTGCGGGCTCCGAGGAGATGAATTGTGCAGGAGGGGCAGAGGGGGTGCCGTTGGAGTACAGTAGGAGGCCGAGGTTGGAGTTGAGTACAGGAGACGATTGGCAGGGGATGTACTTGGAAAGTGATGGCACCGAGCCGTGAGTGAAAGGGTTTGCAGGGCAGACAATGAGTGGGTGGGCTTGGTGGGCTGGGTATGCGTGGAAGAACACAGAGACGTGCAATCAGAGGAGGGCAGGGCAGCCTGCAGCTGTGAGGAGGCGTGCATGGATGCACTGCTGCCACAGGGCGGAGGCGGGAAAAGAGCAGGCCGGAAAGAAAGGTGGCAGGCAGGCAGACGCTGCCATGCCGGAAAAGAAGGGTGGCGGGCGGATGCGCCGGAGAAGCAGTGCGGTGACAGTGAGCTGCCTGTGAGCAGCCGGATACTCAATGTTCAAGGGCAGTTTGATGCAGCAGAGCCCCCAGCGGATCCAGCAGGGCTGCACCTGCCGCGGCAGGCCTGCTGCACCGGGTGGTGGTGCTAGCATTCATCGTGCTAGGGTGCCTATGGTGGCGCCAGCCCCACCCGCAGGTTGACAGTCATTCGGTCTGGCAGGCAATGGTCGGTTCCAGTGTAGCACGCTGCGTCCACCAATGCGCTCACCCTGCAAGGCTCGGGTGGCTAGTGTTCTTCTCGGTTGATGAGTTACGGCTACAAGGGTGGGACTGGGTAAGGTTTCCTTCTGCCACCTGCCGGCTGCAGCTCTGTCCGCCCTACCAGCCGGTTTGTGCTGGGGCTTGCTTGTGTTGCTTTCCCACCTTGCATCCTGTGGAACCCACAAGCCCTGCCTTGTGCCGCTGTCGCTGCCGCTACTGCCACTGCCGCTGGATGCACTGTGTTGCTGCTGCTGCTTTTTGCAGCAGCGCTGCCCTCGGTCCCTAGCTGCCCGTAGCCCCGCCGCTGCTGGTCTGAGGCGCTGCACACTATGCCTGCTGTGCCCGGTGCTCCCGCTGTGCAGGCCGCCGCCCAGCCTCTTGCGCCTGGCGGATGGCAACTACGTCGACACAACAGACGACCGGCTGGTGCAGGTGGGTTCTGCGCTGTCTGCTTCGAAGCAGCCATTGCATCTGTTGGGTGCTCGCCCGGCACACCAGGGGCGCTCGCTGCTGCCATACAGATCTCACAACGTGAGGTGTGCATTAGCCACAGCAGCCCTAACCTGAAAGCTTGGAGCCCGTGTGTCACCGGGCTGGCTGGACCCACAACCCTTGTGTTGTGACGTTGGAGAGAGTGCCCTCATGGTGCCCAGGCTCACCCGTGCTGTTTGCCCGGCGATCCCCACTAGCAGCTGAACGTGCACAGGCGCGGTCGAAGGGAGCAGACGTCTTCCCCAGAAGTCTGGGAGGCAGCGCCGCACCGGGCGGCGCCTGCCCGCCTGCTATCCGCTGCAGCGCCACCCGCTGCCCCTTACCCGCCGACGCGCCTGCGCCAGCACAGGCTGCTCCCTGAAACCCGACTGATAGCCAGCCACCGGATGCGGCAGGAGGGAGAATTCAGAGGCCTCTAAGCTAACCAAATCGTCCACCTGATGGCACAGCAGTTTGAGGACGTGGGTGCACCTGGCGAAGATCTGGGCCTGCTGACGCAGCCACACCGCACGTGACGGCTGGGCGCAGGGTGGCTTGTGCAGGAGCTGTCGCTACCGATTGAAGCATGTCGCAGCTGTCACTTCGAGATGTGCGTGGCTAGGTTGATGCATGGACAGAACCTTGTCCGCAAGCATGCGACTCCGCAGCGTGCCAACGGCGCCGGCGCTGCGCAGCGCGGTGGACATTTCCTGGCCCCCGTCCTGGGTGCAGCAATTTGAACGCCAGTCGCGCCCCACACGCTCACGATGTCGGACAAGAACCTCCTGGCGGCCGTGCTGAACCTGGCGGGGCTGCTTGCGCTTGCGTTTGCGGTGCACGAGGTGGCCTGCTCTACGTCGCCCTTCATCCCACCGGCCCTGGACCTGGCGGCGTCGGCCAAGAAGCTGGCGGCCTCCGCCGAGGCCACCACCGAGCTGGCGACCGACCTGGCCCGCGACGGATGGCCGCTGTGGCGGTGGTGGCCCTGGGAGCGCAAGAAGGGAACAAGTGAGTCGTCGGCCGCCGCTCTGCGCCGCCGCCGCCGCCGCTGCCGCCGGCCCAGCCGCCGGCCGCTTGCGCCTCGCGCCCGCTACTCCCAAACCGCCTTGGCGCACCAAACCACACCCTTTCTGTTTGTCGTTTGCTGCAGGGTGAAGGGGCCCAAGACCGCTAAATGCCGTCTGCACACGTGAAAGCAGCGGCCGGCCCGCGACGGCTCGGTGCACGCCGCGGCCAAGCTAGTGGGTGCTGGACACTAGACCAGCGGGTGGACCTGACAGACTGCACTGACCTTTACATTTTCCCCCTACAGTATTTACCCCAACTCCCCCCTTCCCCAACTTTGCCTGTCTGCCCTACCTGTCCGGTTTATATTTGATCGATAACTGTCCTTATGTTACCCAAGGACTGACCAAAGCCAAAGGGGTCCCAAGCACCTGCCACAGCAGCAGCAGCAGCAGCCAGACTTTGTTACCCCGTCCTGTACCTGTTCAGCAGCCATTCTGTACTCATTGTTTTGACAGCGACGCGCTGTAATGAGCATGTGTGGTTGCGGCAGCAGTGCACACTGGAGTTTTGGAGGTGCAGGGAGGGATAGAGGGCTTGCTGGTCTGCTGAGAAAGAGAAAGTAGGAAGGGGGGGGGGGTCTGGTTGGACGGTAGGAAGAGTGGCAGGGGATACTTGGAAGGGGATGGCACGAGCCATGGGTGAAGGGCTTTGTAGGATGGGAAAAAACGGCGGTGGGCTTTGCAGGGGTGACAAGCACGGGTGGGCTGGATACAATGTGGCATGGGGATGGGATGCACTACACAAAACAATGGGAGCAGGGCAGGAGTGCGGGATGGATGTGATTTGCAGTCTGCCATAGAACGAAACCAGGACGAGGGAGGCGGGAGGGCCGAAACCTCGGAGCAGACACCTGAAAAGAGCACAGACTGGATGGAAAAGAAAGGTGGCG
>JADXDR010000261.1:24666-37545 GCA_025026875.1 Chlorella ohadii
CTTGGGCTGGCGCCCTTTCAGCCGCTGGCCAGCCTGGGTCTCAGCGCGTCCCAGCAGTTGGCTGGCCCTGGGCTGGCCGCCGCCCAGCCGGACGTGGGCCAGCAGCTGATGGGCCGGCTGGGAAGCCTGGGGCTGGGGGTGGACTCGGCCACGCCGGTCGACTTTTGGTGAGAGTGGGTGTGATGGCTGGATGGATGGATTGTGGGTCGGGCAAATGGCTGGCACATGCAGGTTGTGCGGGCAGGCTGTTCTGTTTCACTGCGCCTGCCCCGGCCTGGCCGCCCGCACTGAGCGGCCGAGGGCAAGCTGCCTTGCCATCTGATCCACATTGCCCATGCCGCTCCTCTTCTGCAGCGCTCTGCGCTGCCGCGTTGCGCTGTGTGGTTCTAGTCCACCTGTCTCATCCACCGCATGCTCTCTTCTCTTGATTTGTGTTTTCCCTTGCTTCTTTTTCGGTTCCCCTGCAGGACGAAGAGCTTGGAGGCGCTGGCCCAGCTGCTGAGTGCCGAGGACGGCCATATCGGAAGGCAGCCGTCCTTCCCGCCAGGACCGCGCTGAGCATGCTGCGCACGCTGCGCGTGTGTGGCAAGCGTGGCGCACAGCGCGGCGCCAACGAACGATATACGTTGCGTTTTACGCTTTGAGAGCCAATGAGAGCGAGAGTGACTGCCTGTGATGAGCCATCAGTGGGACTGCCTTGTGGTCCCGTGCGCTTGCTTATTCCCAGCACTGTGCCCTACCCACATTGACTACCCGCGTGCCCTCTGCATGCACCCCGTTTGCCAACGCACGACCCCCAGTCGGCCGCTGGGCGGTGCATGTTGCGCCCCAAGCTTCCGACGCGTACAGCCTGTATTCCACCCAATACACAAGCCCTTGACCTATGCCAGTCTTTGTCTTTTGTGCTGCCCGCCAGGGCTCATTACCACTGCCCCTGACTCCCTTTTCCACTGTAACGCCATCCTTTTGAACCCGGCGATAGGCAGAGCGTGTGTGGCGATTGGTGTGGCCAGCGTGCTGTAGGGCATGTGGGCCAGTCATGCGCTTCTACCTGCAGGACGGCTGTGCGAGGGCGCACGGCCAACGGGTTGGTGTGGAATGGGCTGGATCTGTCGCCTTTCCCAACCATCAGATGCCTCCAACCCCATCCAGTCCTGACCAGCTTCCATTTGCGCAGCGTGTGTGCATCAACGCTGTGCCAGCTTGCGCCGTCGTGGGTTGGGGCCCATACACACCACCTCAGGTTGAGGTGATCGGCCGTGGGGGGTTCAAAGCACGTGCTCTTGCTCTGCCCCTGTCTTCTGCGAACTTCCTGCTCCCATCCTCGACTGCGGCACCGCAAAACCAAGCAAGACACAAGGTGCGCCGCCGGCCTCGAGCGCCGCACCAACCAGCAGCGCTGCCGGCAGCTGCATTTCATGGCTGCCCCAGATCGTCCCGCACAGAGGCGGTTTTAGAGCGCGGGCCCAACAGGCCGAAGTGCCTTCAAGGGCCGCAGGGCGGGGGGAGCGCTTGGGCCTCCCCGCAATTGCCTCCGCGGACGCATGTTGGAGAGATCCACATGCGCATGGCTGGCAGCGCCGCCGGCGGGCCCGCTGCCGCCGCCGCCGCCGCCCGAAAGGCGCCGCTGCCAGCTTGCCCATTGGGAGAGCTTCCCCTCCTAACCACGCGCCCACCCCGCTTGCAGGATAACACACCCAGCAGCCATGGCGGTGCCGGCAAAGGACGCTCCCCGCGAGTACGCCATTTTCTGCCAGGCCGACGGCAGCGGCGAGGCAAGTCGTGCCGCTTTTGGGGCACATGGGGTGTGATGAAAAGCCAAACACGCAGTGTAATATATAAAGAAACTGGTAGTCAGGGCGGTGCCATGTGCTGTGTTGATGTTACAGGGCAAGCCAAGTGCTGCCGCCTTTGCGACGCAGCTTCTTCCGTCCATCGCTGCAATTGACAGTCCCACCAGTTTGCGCTCCTCATGTGTGCAACAGCGGCTGGAATACCTGGTGAAGGAGTATGGCGCGGCCGACAAGGCGGCGACCATTGGCGGTGCGCACCAGCCGCCGCCTTGCATGCTCGACGCACCGCTGCGTTGTGAAGCTGCAATGCCGTGTATGCCCGTCCTTTTCCTATGGCGTGCTTTGCGCTGTTGCGAATGCAAGCTCACGAAGAAGCCCAGCTGTTGGTGGCCGCCTTTAGGTTGCTCAGCCAGCTCACCCTGCCCTCCAGCGCATCCCTCGCTGCTCTCAGATGCGGCAACCTTCACCGCCCCTGTGAAGGAGGCCCTGCACAAGGGCTGCACCCACCAGGTGGGCTGAGGCATACTGTGCCGAGGGCTCTTATGCAGCCCCACGCCCAAGCCAGGCCGGCAAGCAGCAGCCCGCTCACCGCACCCCAGCCGCCGCCCACGTTCCTGCGGGCATGCAAGCCGCAGCGCATGCACTCCTGCAGCCTGCTGCCTGCTGCTTGCTTTCATGCTCTTGTGAGTGTTTCACTTGGGTCGCAGGATCACGCAGCTGCCTGCGCTTTGCTGCTCGCTGCTGTCGCTCGCTGTCTAATCTTGCCTTGCTGCTTGCTTCGCCCTCATTCACCACAGGCGGAGGGCTCCGGCGACTGCCTGGGCTTTGCTGCTCGCGACGCCTCCGGCGTGCTGACCCCCTACCGCTTTGAGCGCCGCCCCGGTGCGTAATTTGTATGTGCACCGGGTGTGCACCACTGGCGTGTGTGCTGTGGCGCACCTGCATGTTCATAGCTCCTTCCACCGTGCCCGACCTGCATGTTCTAAGCTCCTTCCATCCATCCATGCCTGCATGCGCAGTGGGCCCTGATGACATCCGCATCCAGATCACGCACAGCGGCATCTGCCACTCTGGTGAGGCGGTGGGGTTTTTGAACGGTTCCCGCTGTTGCAAATGCCCTGGATGCGCTTCACGAGTTGGTGCCTTCTGCCACCATCGCTTTTGTTAACAACTCTACACGCCACCCTGGCATCCTGCTGCAGACCTGCACCAGATCAAGAACGAGTGGGGTGAGTGCACTAGTGCAGGGCTGTCTTGGACGTGCCTGCCTGCCCATTCTCCTCTGCATTTGCACAAGCCGGCCTGCGCGCCTGCCTGTAAAGCCACGCCCAGTTCGCATCGACTTGACACATCCCGTCATCCGGCCTGCAGGCAACAGCACCTTCCCCATGGTGCCCGGCCACGAGATTGTGGGTATCGTGACCGAGGTCGGCTCCAATGTCACCGACTTCAAGGTAAAATCAAGGTTGGCTGCATCCGTAGCAATGCAGTCTGCGGGAGGTTACACAACTGCCCTGCTGCCCGCTGACTGCTGTCCTGCAAACGTTGCCCTGTTGCCATACAAAAGATGCCCTACTGCCCTTCAACCACTGCCTGTCACCCAACCCTCCTGTTCCCCACCGCCTCCCTGCTGCCCAGGTGGGCGAGCACGCCGGCATCGGCTGCCTGATCGACAGCTGCGGCAAGTGCGAGCAGTGCGCGGTGTCTGAGGAGCAGTAGTGAGTGGCAGAGCGGGGGTAGGGTGGGGAGCAGGGTGATGTTTGGCTTGGCGCGGGGCAGCGATTGGTTGGCGTATGCATCGTCGCCGAATCTGCTGCCCGTTTCCTCTCGGCTGTATCCTCAGACTTTTCTGCCCTGCCCTGCCCTGTCCCCCTGCGCAGCTGCAAAGGCGGCATCTTCACGTACAACGGAGCCTACCCTGACGGCACCGCCACCCAGGGCGGCTACAGCACTCACTACGTGGTGAACAAGCGGTGAGCCTTCTGCTTGATTTGCTGTGCGCATAGTTTGAGTTGAGAGCTTGTGGCAGCACAGGGCGGCTACAGCACGCACTACGTGAACAAGCGGTGCGTCTGCTGTTCACGCGTATTGTACAGTGGTGTACACAATGTGTAAAGGCCTGAATGCTGTCTGATTTTCTTGCCATGCTATCCGCTCTCGCGCAACAGCTTTGCCACAGCCATGCTCTGTGCTGGTGTGCCGCCCCTGACATGCCCCTCACGCCCATGCATTATACCCCACCCTTATGCCCCCGCAGCTTTGCGCTGCACGTGCCCAAGAGCCTGCCGCTGGAGGGCGCCGCACCGCTGCTGTGTGCAGGTGAACAGCACACCAAACTTGTGGTTTGTTTGGTGGCATGATGGCAGATTGCTTGCTTTGATAGGACCAGTGCACAAGTCAAGGGTACCAGTGCAATGGCCTCAGTCTGCTGCACTGTGGCACCCTCAACACGGCAGCCCTGCTGTTTCTGCCCCGCAGGCATCACCACTTACTCCCCCATGCGCTACTACGGCCTGGTGAGAGAGGCACAGCTGCTAGCTGCTTGCGTTTCTAGGTCGCTAGCACATGCGATACTGGCGGCGTGCCGTGCCAGCATGGCCTGCCTCTACACACGCTTGTACAGCACAGGCAGCGAGATGCGCAAGTTCCAGCTACCTGCTACCGAATACCATAATTCCTGCAGGACAAGCCCGGCACGAAGATTGGTGTTGTGGGCCTGGGCGGCCTGGGCCACATGGCTGTCAAGTGGGGCAAGGCCTTTGGCTGCGAGGTGGGTATTCTTGGTTGCAGTGCTGGGGGTTGAACGGGCAGGGGTGGCTGCAGTTGACGTTGGGCTGCAGCGGCTGTCAAGTGGGGCAAGGCCTTCGGCTGCGAGTTGAGCGGGCGCCGACTGCCGTGTCCAGCGATCCAGGGTGGCCACTTGTTGCGGGCTGTCGCTGGTCAGCATGCGGTTCCCCTCGCCCTTGCTGGCATGCACTCAACCCCCATGCGCTGCTTGCTCCCAAGCTGTGGCGCAGGTCAAAACCGTCATCTCCACTTTACATGCTTGCTTTGCACGCTATCAACCTCCCAATATTTCACCCTCCCGCTGCTCCGCAGGTCACCGTCATCTCCACCTCCCCCAGCAAGAAGGACGAGGCGCTGAACCGGCTGGGCGCCGACAAGTTTGTGGTCAGGTGCGCATGGCTGGGTGGTGGTTGTTGTTGTGCTAGGTGGGCGGTTTGTGGCGAGCTGCACGCAGCTGAAATGTGGGAGCTAAATGTTCTGGGTGGGCGGCGATTGTCAAGAGCAGCAGCGCTACTGCCCAGCTCATACTGTGGTGGTATGTTTGTGCCACCAATCAGTTACTGGTCACACCAACCCCAACACTGCAGCCGCAACAAGGAGGAGATGGAGGCAGCGGCCGGCTTGCACAGCCGCTGCCTTGCTTCCCKCCTTGCGTCCCGCCGCACTGCGTGYCCGCTTTACTGTCCTACTGCAACATTGCCTTGCTGCAGCCGCAACAAGGAGGAGATGGAGGCGGTCGCTGCTACGCATGAATGATTTGTGCCACCAGAACTGTTACATTTTCACCAGGCGGTGTGCTGACATCCATCCATTACTGCAGCCGCAACAAGGAGGAGATGGAGGCGGCGGCCGGCACGCTGGACGGCATCGTGGACACCGTGTCCGCCAAGCACGACCTCGTCACCTACTTGTCCCTCCTGAAGACAAACGGTGCGTTTTGGATGGGGCTGTGTTGGGTGGTTTATGGTTTGGATCAGGCCGCCAAGCACGACCTCGTCACCTACCTGTCCCTGCTGAAGACCAACGGTGGGTTGGACCCATGGCTGCATGGCATGCGCCCTGCACCTTGCAGGTAGTTTGGGCAGGCGTTAGCGTGCGCCTGCGTGCCGCGCTTCTGACACTGCCGCAACACACCTGCACCCACGCCCACACACCACCCATGCGTTCACGCTCATTCCAGTGCTTGCCTCTCTTGGTTGTTCCCCTGCAGGCAAGTTTGTGATTGTGGGCGTGCCCGCCGAGCCCTTTGAGCTGCCCTCCTTCGCTGTTGTCTTTAGTGAGTCGCTCTTATACTGGCCTGCTTCTTAGTCGTGATGAGCTGCTTTTGTAGCATGCCGGCTGCTTGTGGGCTGCCCCTGCGCACGGCTGCCGCTGTGAGGCTGACCAATCGTGGCGCGGCTACAGCGTGCTGCTGCCAGGCCTTGTGCACCGTGCGATGATTCCACCTAATCCCTGCTCCGCCCCACACTGCCCTTGTGCAGAGCGCCTGACCGTGGGCGGCTCCCTCATCGGCGGCATCAAGGAGACGCAGGAGATGCTGGGTGCGCTGCGCTGTGGTGTGCACTGTGCTGCGCTCTGCTGTGTGCCATGCCGCAATGAGCAGGCTGCAGGATTTGCGGGGAGCGTGGCATTGCGTGCGACACCTCCGCTTGCGGCACCCGCCTCTGCTGTTGTCCTGACCCAGAGGCCACTCTCCCTCCTGCCGCAGACTTTGCAGCGGAGCAGGGCATCCTGTGCAATGCTGCCACCACTGGCACCCGCCGTTTGCTGTTTCCGCCCACGCATCCTCTCCCACCCATCCTCTCCCACCCGTCCTTCCCCCTTCCCCCTGCCCACAGACTTTGCGGCGCAGCACGGCATTGTGTGCGACACCGAAAAGATCGGCATCGACTACGTCAACACTGCCATGGAGCGCCTGGTCAAGAACGATGTGCACTACCGGTGCGTGCTGATTGTGTATGGATTGAATGGGATTGGGTTGGGTTGCAGTCTCAACTGGTTCTTCGCTCTTGAAGTGAGGCCATTGCGATGGAGGTGCATTATTCTAACCCAGCTGGCCACCCTTGTGTTGCAGGTTCGTGATTGACATCCAGGGCAGCCTGGTGGCGTGAGGCGGCGGCTGGACAGCCCAGGCGGCAGCAGCGGCCTGCACATTGGCAGCGCCAGCTCGCCGGCTGATGGGCATGCCCNGCCCCCCTGTGAACATGACCCCGCCTGACAGCGCATTGCTTTTGTGAAAGCCTTTTGATAGCTCCCCAATCTTCTTCACTGCTTGCCATATCCATCCATCAATGATGTTACAGATTGCCCACAGTCGCTGCCGGTTCAGTACTGGCGTGCCCGGCGGTGTCTTTGTGCGGTGCGCATGCGGCAGCAGGTCCTGACTGACCATGCAGGCTGGCTGCATTGTCCTGGCAGGCTCTCCCTCCCTCTGCCGCTCTTGGTGCACGCCCGAATTCCATAACCCATGGTCCAGCCTACCCAACAGGTCCACCAATCTGACGGGGCGCAAAAATCACCAATCTGAAGGGGCGCAAAATGCAAGGGGGCCAGAATTGTCGAAGACACAGTTTCTCTCTTCCAGCGGGTCTGTTGACCTTCTCCTTCATTCGCCAACTCATGTGCCACCCCTCTGAGCGAGCAGCGTGCAGCGCGGCCAGACCGCCAGGCGACTCCACCCGCCTGACGCGCTGGCCTATCGTCCTGCAATCCCTGGGCAGCCAGCTGCAGCTGTTCTGGTCGGGGATGCAGCAGGAGACGGAGCTGGCGGGTGAGGAGGGTGCGCCGGTGCCCCTTGCTCAGCGCCCCGGCACTGGCAAATCTCCGGGGTGCCGCCTCGAGGCTCTCTTACGCGGTATCAAATCGTTTCTCGGTGCCCTCGCAGGAGCCGCGCCCGCCCCCGAGGAGCACCAGACCCCTGCCCCTTCCCAGGCCGTCAACCTCAGGAGGCTCCCCTCCTCGCCACCCGCCAGCGCAGCTCCAGTGCCAGCCTCATTTTGCCTGGCCTTCCCGCAGCGGGCACCCGTGGCGTCTCCTTTTGCTAAGATGGCGCTGGCCCGCTGCAGCCGTGGGCCTTCTGCGCCCTCCCCTGTGCATGCGGCGGCGGCAGCACCGGCGGCAGCGGCAGCACCGGCGGCAGCGGCGAGCGGCTTGCCAACCCACGTGCCCGGCCCCTGCCATGACCTGGCCCACCACCTGAAGCTGCTGCTGCAGCTGAAGGAAGCTGCCCATGCTTCCGCTAGCCCAACCACCCCTGCAGCGGGCGGCGGCAGCACAGCGGGCGCAGCAGGCGCCGCTGCACCTGCCACCTGTGGTACCGCCACCGGCGCCCAAGCGCGCAGCGCTGATGTGCTGGCGTACCTGGCTGGCTGGGGCCGTGTGGCAGAGCAGCAGGGCTGCGCCGTGCCGCAGCTGCCTGGACTCTACTCGAGGTGTGTCAGGCTGGGTGGCGCCTGTGCATGCCAGCAGCTGAGGCCACGGTTCGGCTGCGCAGGCTGCTGCCGCTGCAGGTGCAGGGAACTTGAGTACCGCAAGCCGCCCAGCTGATTGCCTGTTCGCGCAGCAACCAACAACACATTATTTGCTACCCACCACCACCCGACTGCAGCGCCGCCTCGCCGGTCCTGCCACGTACCGGTGACAGGCTGGGAGAGCGGCAGGGCGGCATGCTGAGCATCCCCCGCGTCTCKCCCCCCKCCAGCGGCGGGGMGCAYAYKCCGYGCCGGCGGCGCCACGGCKCCGCCCCCCGCCACGTGCCCACCCCTTGAGGCAGCTTTGCTTGCCCATGGCTGCCTCCCCAAACGACCCACCACAAAATACCGGCTCGCTGATNGAGCCKCCGTCCACTTTTGCCCACGGACGCCCTCTCTCTATCCATCTCTGTTCCCCTCTTTCTTCCCCGACGCCCACAGTCAATTCTCCACCCAAGCCCTCAGCACTGCCTACATGTTGTGTGACCGGCGGCACGTGTTGCTGCGAAGCACAGTCTGCGCCGAGAATGCACCGCTCTTTGTTCCCATCAACTCTGCATCCTGCTCCAATCTGCGCGACAGCCAGCCACTCTGTCGCAGCGTGCTCATCCATGTACCATCCTCTCTATCCCAAACGAATGCAACCCCTGTCTCCACCCTTTAATGCATGCTTGCGTGTCTGCAAACCTGCATTTTGCTGCAACCGCCTGTGCTCAGTCGTCTTCAATCCGAAGCCCGCCTCCGTACCATCTGCTTGTGCCGCATCCCTTGATCACACCCAACGCCCACTCATGTGCTTACCAAGTATACGGGCATAGTATGTATGCCCGCCTGCCCCTGCCTCATCTGCCTGCCTGCCACCCTCCCATGCGTTATCGATATGCTAGCCTCTCACCGCCTTTGTTCTCACGAACGCCAGCTATGCACTTGTCTATCCACACAGCTTCACTCTCCTGCCCCTTCGCTTTGCAAACAACGCAAACTGCTGTACACAAGCACGCTACACAGCACGCAAACAAAATGTAATGGACCAAAGGGAAATGTGCACGCAGCGGGCAAAGAGGAGGCAGCAGTCAGATCGTGCAGAGCGGCAGCAGCAACGCAAGTCAATGCAGGTCAAACGTCAGGGTGTGTGGGACAGAAGCTCACAAGAACGGCTGAGGTTGGTCAGGCGGCAGCCTGCAGCTGCTAGCTGTCCCAATTGGTGCGCTGCAGCCACTTGTGCTGGGATGCCCGCCCTCCCGAGCCGCCTCACTTCTCCTCATCTACTGATTTGAGCGGGGTTCGCTCCGACAACTGCGCATCGCTCTTCACCGGCTGCAGGTTGCCCGCCGCCTGCTGCTGCATCGCCTGCAGTTTGCGGTAGTTGTACCTGCAGAGACAGGGTGTGGGTGAGGGGAGGGCGAGTGAGCATGGTACTGCTGCATCAGTGCACAGGTTTGCAAGCAGCCTAGTGCTTGGTACCGACATGCAGCTAGCAGCTGTGCACAGTCTGCCACCCTGCTGCGCTCACCAGCAGACCGCCAGGAATGCAATGAAGTAACTGCACAGGGGGCAGGAGGTGAGGCAGGCGGGGCAACTCAGAACAACTGCCACAAGCACGCAGCGGGCACAGCAGGCGCAGTGCTTCTGCAGCCCACCCCTCCAGACCGGCGGCCGCAGGCAATGCTAGGCAGCTGCCTGACTCCTACAACGCTTGCATGGCAGGCGACGGCACGGCAGCTGCCACAACACACCCTGCCCCCAGCCACACCCTGCGACTCACCCAAACAAGTTGAGCCCCGACACCGCGCTCTTGAACATCCAGACCGACAGGCCGATGAGCATCCAATCTTTGACCACGCCCGCGATGTTCATGGTCAGCGCGCTGGTCTTGCCGATGAGGAGGAAGACAGCCATGTTGAGGCCTGCGGGGCAGGAGGGGTGGAGTGGAGGGGGTGTGAGGGCTCGTTGGTCCTGCTTGCGCAGCAGCAGCAACGTCGGCAGCAACAGTAAGCAACAGAGAGCAGTGCTGCCCCACCGCCGCACTCACCGAAGGCGGCCAGTGCGTTGGTGATGAAGATGAAGGGGTTGAGGTCCAAGTTAGGATCAGCGGCCAGCTTGCCGGCCTCGAGTGCGAAGAAGGGGATCTGTGCAAGGGGACGGATGAAGTGCGACGGGAGTCGTGAGCAGGGGAATCGTGAGAGGGATAATTGTGCTGTTGAGCCATACGGGTGAAACAAGCTCGGCGGAATAGAGAGCTGCTGGCACAAGCTTGCAAGCGAGCAGACCGAACATAAGCAGCAGGTGTGCTGTGCTGCGCCTGTATCCGAGCCGCCAACCGAAGTGCGGTGTGCTCACCAGCAGGAAGCAAAAGCAGCAGGGCGCCACAAAGTAGAGCGTGGTCACCGGGTTGAGCTTGAGGCCGCGGGACTGCAGCAGGTGGGGGCGGGGCAGGAAACAGCAGTTGGCACAGGCACGTAGG
Organism: Chlorella ohadii; assembly: GCA_025026875.1. Classification (NCBI taxonomy): domain Eukaryota; kingdom Viridiplantae; phylum Chlorophyta; class Trebouxiophyceae; order Chlorellales; family Chlorellaceae; genus Chlorella; species Chlorella ohadii. Next base: position 35,181 of record JADXDR010000261.1, read on the forward strand.
GAATGCAAAGGTGGCCACGCCCTGGGCACCTGCGCATTTACTGCACCATGCACCCACCACTCCAACCTGTTTGCAAAACATTGGGCCGCACCTGCAGCAGGATCTGCACCATGACCAGGCGGATGGACTCGCTAAAGATCGACCCGAGCTGGAACATCACGCCCACGATGTTGAAGTTGAGCTCGCCTGCAGCAGGGGCAGGCAGCAGGAAGGCATCAGGAGCGACACAAGGCGGGAGATGACACAGCAGCGGTAAGCAGGACCAGGCTGTGTTGCAGTTTGCCTCGTCTGCAGAACATGATGTCGACAAACAGAGCAGGGGCGGGGTTGGGAACGCAGGACATGAGCAAGGCATGTGGAGAGCAGCTGCTGCCCCTGCGCCAACCAGCTCCCTTTTTGCTCCCGCGCCCAACACACCGTAGCTGGCGACGGCCACGCCCAGGGTGACGAGGCCCATGTTCAGCATGGTGCTCCAGTTGAATTTGTCGGTCTTGAACAGGCAGCCGACGGTGAAGACAGCGACGGGCATGAGAGCTATGACAGGGAGTGGACAGGCAGGAGATCGGGCCGTCAGTTGGCATAGGGCTGCACCGAGCGACGCCCGCAACAGCACACGCCGTCCGCAACAGACCTTTCAACATTTGTATGAAGGCTATGCTCAAATAAAGGTACGCCGCGTTGCCGACCCACAGGGTGATGGCGTAGCACGCCCCGATGGGCACTATGGCCCTGCGGGGGGCAGGCGGCAGCGGCGGGAGACGAGCGGTCAGGGGCGGCGGGCTTGCGTGTGCCCTCCACAGCCCCCAGCATCTTGATCACTGCTCCCCTGCTCCCTGGCATGCAAACATATCAGCAGCAACTTGCAGGAGGGCTGTCTGAAGCTGATAAGCGCCCCAGATCAGCTCCTCAAGACGCACCGCACATAGGTGTCCCGGTCCATGCTGATGGCCTGCACCTTGCCGCTCTTCACCAGCCCGATNGGCCAGCGCAGCACAGAAGAACATGTGCCTGCGAATCGAGTGATTGCAGAGGGGAGAGCATGCCGGAAGGAGTGAGCAGCAGCTGCAGGTGTGCGCAGGGGTAAGCAGCAGCGCAGCGCGAAACGCACGTGGACCCACCGCGCGCAGCAGGCGTGGCGGCGGTCACCACTGCCGGAAGTGCTACCATCAGCCCTGCCAGCCAGCAGTCGCTGCAAGCTGGCGCTGCTTCCACACCAGCAACAACAAATTAACCAAGCCGCATGCAGACGCACCACATGGTGAGGGTGATGGGGTAGGGGAAGCCGCGATAGGCCAGCAGGTACTTATTGTACATGATCACCGCCCCCGACAGCGCAATCCACACCGCCACATAGGTGTAGGCCTGCAGCCGGCAGCGGAGGCAGCAAGGCACTTGAAGAGAGCTACAGCGTGTCACGCTGCTGCAGTGGCGCTGCCGCCGCGAAACAAGCTGGCGGGGACTGGGAATCAGCTCCCGCAGGCGGGGCGCGGCCGCCATCGCGAGCGCCTGCTGTGCGCCCTTTACNACTGCTACTCTTGCACTGCAGCAAGCGGAGCACCACCAGAGCAGCAGCCGGCGCCCTGCCATAGCCCGCAAGCCCACAGGCGGCGGCGGCGGCGCTCGCGTCCCCCCGGGCGCACCGTCACCACTTTCTTCAGCACGCTCTCCTCCTGCTGCGACATGGGCGTGCGAGGCGCCTCCACGGTCATCCTGGAGCAAGGGGGAAAGAGGGCGTGGAGGCTGGGGGGAGCCAAGTGGGGTGTCCGCCCCTCCAAGACGCTGCTCACAGCGGGGCTTGCCGGCTCCCACACAACATGCACACAACGTGAGCAAACTGTACGCACTTTGTGAAGGCCGGCGGCCCCCGAGCAGTCCCCCGCCCGCTTCAAAGGACGGTGCTGACACTGGCGACGACCGTGGGCTGCTCCCGCCTCCCTAGCAGCTGCGGGCGTGGATGATGAGGCAGAAGAGGGCAGCAGATTGCCCCGTTTCAGTCGCGCGGACAGGTCAGCGCAGATGCAAGTAGTGGAGCGGTCCACGGCCTTGCAACCACATGCAAAATNCTCCCGGGATCGCGCTTAACGAGTGATCGCAAGCAGCGCAGCCAGGCAACGCTTCTGCCACCGCGCCCAATGTGCTTGCCTGTGTCCGGCCACCCCTGGCGCCGTGCGACATGAGGACGGTGCAGTTGCAGGCGCCGGTACGCACGCCGCCCGCCTGCACGCGACTCCCGCCACGCTGCCGCCGCCGCCGCTGCCTGGCCGCTGCCAACAGCGGCGACCAGCAGGGCGGCGCTGCCGACCCCCAAGCGTTGCTGCGGCGTGCGGCAGCGCTACGAGCCCAGCAGGAGGCCTTGGAGCGCGAG
>JADXDR010000261.1:37745-50018 GCA_025026875.1 Chlorella ohadii
CAGCAGCAGCAGCAGCAGCAGCAGCAAGGGCAGGAGGAGACCAGCATACCGCCGCCCGCCGGCACCTCCAGCCCAGGCGAGCTGGCGCCTGCTGCGTGGGAGGCAGGCCTGCCGCCTGCGCTGCAGCAAGTGATCCGAGATGCCGGCATGCAGCCGACCCTGCGGAAGCATGCCCAGGCCGTGCGGGCTGCTGTGGGCGAGGAGGGAGAGGCCACAGGCGCCGGCAGCGGTGAGCGCTGGCGGCTGGTTTGGCAGCAGCGCTGCAGTTGGGCTGCGTTTGCAGGGTTGGGGCTGATGTTATGTAGCAGATGTGGTAGCTACACTGCTGCAGTGGACCATTGGAACGTGACTGCTCTGTCCAATATTGCATTGCTGCTGCAGCCCAGGAGGTGGAGGCCATTGCCCGCATCATAGAAGAAGGAGGGGAGCTGCCGCCGCTGGTGCCGGAGGATTATGTGAGTGGCCCGGTTGCTGGGCAATGCCTGCTGCAACTGCTCGTGTTGCATGGCTGCCGTTGCTGACGTCGCACAGTTGTCAACTGCTCTGCTGCTTGGCGTGCCCGCCCATGCCTGCTGTGCTGCCATTTGACTGTATGCCAGCCCTTCCCATTCCGCCCTTCTTGTTCACCCTCCTCTGCTGCCCCTCGCCTGCCATTCCATGCAGTGGGCCTGCCCTCCCGAGCCAGGCGACCAGTTTGCAGCCCGCGTGCAAGGCAGCGTGGACTATGTCAACACCGACCTGAAAGGCAGCAAGCACTTCCGGCCGCCGCCGCCCGACCCAGAACTGACTCCCGAGGAGCGGGCGGAGCTCGCTGCCGCCGAAGCTGCCGCCCGGCAGCACACAGCCAGTGCATTTGTGGTGCACCGAGCAGTGCAGTACAGCCGGGTGGCGGAGCTGGCGGCGGCGTATGCCCGGGGCTGGGAGACAGCAAAGGAGTTGGACCGGCAGTGGCACACAATCCAGGCTGAGGTGGGTGTGCTGGTTTGGGGTCCTGAAAAATTCCGAAATAACAGCTCAGCTTCTTACCAGAGGCTGGTGGGGATGTGCTGGTGGGGTTGAGCCTTAGTACACAATTAGAGTGCCAGCAGTAGCAGCTGAGGCCATTCCAAGGGCTGGTGGGGCTGGTGGGGCCGCTGCATGCAAGTTTGCTTGGCTACAGTCGGCGTGCTGCACCTTTGCCGCTGCCGAGAGGAACGAAAGCTCGATCCCACTCATTTGCTGCCAATGCTGCCGTCGATCTTACACCACCAGCCCTGCTCCCCCTGAGCCATCCGCCCCGCCCTTCATGTTCCCTTTGACATATGCCCTTTGATTGCAGAGCTCCATCACACAGCAGGAGGAGGTGGCACAGAGCGTCCCGCCGCCCACCATCCCACCTGAGGCTGAACGTGAATTCAAGGTGGCCGAGCGAGTGGCGTACGTGCTGCGCAGGCAAGCCCTAGGGTGGCACAGCAGGCGCAGCAGGCACAGCAGGCGTGCCGGCGCCCTTGGGTCGTGCAGTATGCATGCAGCACGCGTGCCTGGTGAGGTTTACTTGGCAGTTTGTGCCACAAGGCAAACCAGCCCGTGCCCCAGCAGGGGAAGTGGCTCGTCACAGCCAGCATGTCCACCACACAAAAATATCCCAAACGTGGCGTGCAGGGCACACATTGACAGCCAAGACCCCGCGGCGCCGCTGCTGGCACTGCAGAGCAAGGGCCTGCTGAGGTGCGGGGCTCGCTTGCCCTGCTGGGCAGCTGGCTGCAATGAACAGAAGGCCAGGTGGTCCCACACGCCTCGGGGCTTTTATATTCCAGCATGTCTGGACCGTCCGTTTGCAGCGGTGACTTTGTACTTGAAAGGGCCAGCTTTCTACTTCTAGCTAGTCTTTAAACTCATTGTTCATTTGCAACATGCTGTGCAGCCCGGACTTTGTGCTGGAGGATCCGTTTCTGGTGTGCGATGGGGCAGAGGCGGCGCTGGCTTACATGGAGCGGGTGAGGAGTGTGCCAGACTGACTTGCATTGGAAATGGGTCGCAAATGGGCGCACGCAGCCGGACAGCAAGTGCTCATTTGGCAGGTAGTCCAGTGCAGTTCAAGTCATTTGCACTGCATAGCAAGCAAAGGCTGCACATGGGATGACCGGGAGTTACAAGCCACCTGCATGCCCTGCGTGGGTCCCTGCTCCCACCGCCTGCTGCTGCGCCTGCTGTGGTCCTGCGTTCTGACGCCTGCTGTGATCCTCCTGCGCTGCAGCTGCGCGTCGCCGGCGCGACGCTGGAGAACGCCACCATCATGTGCCGCTGCCTGCGCTACGAGTGAGTAGGGTTGCACTGCAAACACAGCGGCCCTTGCTGCCCTGGCTCGGTTGTCTTTCTGGGTTGGCTGGGATGCTGGTGGCGGTTGCTGCGGCTGTTGACTGCCTCTCCAGACACAGCAGGCAGCTGGGAACCGTGTCACAGCTGGCTGCTTGCATGAGCAGGTGTTGGGCATCAGCAGCAAGCGTCAGCGTGACCGAACTTGGTTGTGGCCTCATCTCTGCTTCCGACAGCAGCCAAGAGTGCACCTGAATGGCTGCCCATTGTTTGCCCCACCCTCTGCAGGCCACGCATGGTGTGGAACGTCACTGTGGAGTGCCTCATCAACCTGCCATACCCAGCCTGGTTCTACAAATGGCTGGTGCTCAACGACTGCGCGCAGCAGCCGCCCAGCAGCATAGCACGCGGTGCGGCAGCAGCCCAGCCTGCAGCAGCAGCGGCAGGGCCTGACGCAGCAGCAGGGCAGGCAGGCGAGGCGCCTCCCCAGCCTACAACAGCAGCTGCAGCTCGTGGCCCACTGGCTGGCATTTCGGCTGCCGACTGCGATGCAATGCTGGCGTCGGCAGCTGCGGAGCAGGCGCGGCAGTGGGGGGCAGATTTCGAGCTGCTCACCGGTATGGTGGAGGCAGCTGAGCGGGCGGCAGCAGGGGCGGGGCAGCCATTGGATGATGATGCCAAGGTGGGGGTGCTGATGGCAGGGGCAGACGTCATACTGAAGCGGCAGCGGGAGCAGCAGGCGGCGAAGCAATCTGAGATGGCGGCAGCAGCAGACGAGGCAGCCGCCGCAGAGGAGGCTTTGTTGGAACGGCAGGAGCGCTTGTGGCAGGCCCTAGCAGAGGGCGGCGCCACCGCTGAGGCAGCTCGCGCCGAAATCGAAGCGGCGGCAGCGGCGGCAGAGGCGCCTGGCGACCAGCTGCCGCCGCCGCGGCTGGCGGGGGTGCAGTGTGAACCCTATGAGTTTGAGGGGCAGCGGCGGGAGCACCGCTGGGTGTTTCTGGACTATGAGGCACGGCACTGGCAGCGAGGACGGCAGCAGTTTGACTTGTACCCTCGCAACCCTCAGGAAGGCGCGGCAGCGGCTGAACAGGCAGCAGCGGCACAGGAGGAGTTGGATGAGGAGGATTGGGCGGCGGCGGAAGCGCGCTGGCAGGCGGAGCAGCGGCGGCAGTTTGCCCTGCTGCCGCCCGTGGCCACGCTGCTGCAGCAGCAGTGGGGCGGCCCAGGTGACAGCGAGCTTCAGGGGGAGCAGCAGGGGCGGCAGGGCGCGCAGCAGCAGTCCAGGCAGCAAGAGCAGCAGCAGCAGCAGCAGTCCAGGCAGCGAGAGCAGCGGCCTCCNTGCGGCTCAGCAGCAGCAGCCACAGCCTSAGGGCGCGCCTGCAGGGGCGGGCAGCGCCGGCCGCAAGAAGAAGCAGAAACAGTCTTCCAGCGGCATAGCGCAGCAGGGCCAGCAGCAGGGCCAGCAGCCTCCTTCACAGGCGAGTCCAGCAGCAAGCCCCCAAGCAGCAGAGGCAGCTGAGGAGGAGGAAGCTGAGGAGGAGGAGGAGGAAGAGCTCTTTCCCTTCACATTTGACTGGGAGAAGCAGCAGGAGCGGCGGCGAGCGGGGCGCCTGCTGCGGCGGCTCTTTGGCGATAAGTTTGAGATGCTGATGTCGCAGGTGAGGTTTTTGTATTGTTGTGCTGGCGGGTCTGCTGGCCTGTGGGTGTGACTGTGCGCCAGCCGCCATGCGTGCACTGCCGCTCACCTGCAGCGTTGTATCGCTGTTGTTGAGCTTGGCTTGATATTCTGTGGCCGTGCTGCGAGCTGACTTGCCTATCCGTTCATCGCTGCACCAAGTCGGCCGCCATGCCTCACTGTATCTATCGATCTGCCCACCTGCCTGCCATTGCCCCCCACCTGCAGCTGCCTCGCCGGGGCGCCCGACTGGGGCGCAATTCTAATGCCGCTCTGGCCCTGGAGGATGAGCAAGAAGGCACACAGKKGCKKGGGTGCGCCCATGCATGCACACTTGTATGGCTGCCTCGCAGTGCTGGCCGCGTTTGCTGTGCATGCTGCTGTGCATGCGTGCAGTGCTYTCTTGCAGCGCTGGCCGCCTTGGCTGCGCACGCCTGCATACAGGCTTGCTGCACTGCAGCCCAAGCCGGCAGTTCCCACGCTGGCATGCACCTACTATGCCAACTCACCCAGCCCCTGCACGGCCCGCCCTCTGCCTTGCTCATGCCAGGGGAGAGTGCATGACGATCAATGCCATCTTCCTCTACACCATTGACACCGCCGGCAGCGGCCAGGTGCAGTCGTGCACGGTCACCTGGGGCAGCGTGCATGGCGTGGGGCTGCAAGGTGCGGAGGGGAGAGGGAACATGAGCAGCTGCTGGTGTGCCGCTGCCGCGGGGGTTGGCGTTGAATGGAGGTGGTTGGTTGCACAGTCAAGAAGCTTGGAGACAAGTGCCTCAGCTGCTCCCTTGCTACTTTTTCGTGTGCTGGCCGAGCTGCCCAAACTAAGTAATTGTCATGCCCGCTTGCTGAGCCACACGGTTAGTTGGATGCTGTTATCGGTGGGTCAACCCTGCCCCTCCCGCCTGCCAAACATGGGCGGACCCTGCCCCTCTCCTGCTCTTGCAGAGGTGACGGATGCACTCGACATCTGGGTGGACTCCACCGGCATGCTGCATGAGGCCGAGTGCGATGCAGATGAGGCAATCCGAGCAGCGCTGGAAGAGCAGGAGGGCAGCGGGCAAGGCGGCGGCGGCGGCAGCGCGGCCAGCGGTGCACCCAGCGGACCGATAGAGTTTGCCCGCGGCGCCAGCTGGCTGCCGCTGTGGCGCATGTGATGGATGAAACACCGCAAACATCAACAAGTGAGTGGCAGAAAGCAAGGAGGGCTCATTTGGCTGCCGAGCTGGGTCAGAAATCACCCAGCAGCGTCGGCAGGCAGGGCAGGTCCTGCGGTGGGTACAAAATGGTCAGTCACTTCGCTGCAAATTCTGTGACCGCATGCAGCTCTAGCTGCGGCGCTGTTGTGGTGCTGCCGCCAGCCGCAGGCAGCACTGCCGGCTGCAGCTGTGGCGCTAGCAGTGTGCCTCACCACCTGTTAGCCGCTGCGCTGTCTGACAGTTCACGCCCGCCGCTTGTGCTGCTGTTGGGGGCGGCGCCGGGCTGCTGGAAACTGCCTAGCATGCACTGTGCGAAACTCCAGCAAGTGGGCCAGACCAGACCTGCAGTTCTGCTTGGGCCAGCCGGATGGCGGCAGCTTCCCATGCCCACGGCGCTGGTCCAGATCGCCTGATTGTCACATCGTCGGCGGCTCCTGCCTGCCAGGAGTCGGTTTAGCGGGCCGCGCATCGTGCGCACCGTTACTTTGCTCGCTCTACATGCACTTTGGTTGCGCGAGAGACTACTTTGAGCCAAGACCATGGGTGCCGCGGAACGAGTTTTCACCCCGGGCGCGCTTGCACACCCGGGTGGCGTCCCCAACGACAAGAGAGGTGAGGCGCGGATAGATCGCATCAAGTGGAGCAGCGGACCGGCGGGGTGCCGCCCTTTGCAGACACTTGCCGCCTGCCGCCGCTCGCCGCCGGTCACCTTCCACACTGCGCTCCCGCCGCCTACTGTTCCTCGCAGGCACATGTGCGACCGCAGTGATCCACATGTTCACGTGAGGGGAGGGGTCTGCGGGATGCAGCAGGAAGAGGGTGCCGCGGCCGGCAGCGGCCAGCCTCGCCCCGTGCAAGGCCTGGCGTGGCATTCTGTGCAGCATCTGCATCACGCAGCACCGCCTGCTGCCGACAACGTGCACTCCGGCCCAACTTGTGCAGGGCTGTGGTCGGCGCAGGCCTGCTGGCGCAATGTGGGCGTGGCGGCGGTGACCACCAGCCAGGAGCTGGTGGTGTTTGATGCCGGCACCGGCTTCATGCGATGGGGCCAGGAGGCGTGTGTGTTGTGCTGCTGATTCGCAGCGCCTGCCGCCAACGCATGCTATGGCTGCCGTGAGCATGTTTGCTCCATTGCCGTGAGCATGTTTGCTGTTGCCTACGAGCGGCCGCTCCCTGGCCACAGCTCACTCACATCCCCTCCCCTGCCTTGCCTTCCCGCAGCGCCTTATCAGCCGCAGGCGACGGGCGGCCAGTACAAGTATGTGCCAGTCACCAGCTTTGCGAACGACTGGGGCCACTTGGCGGCCGTGCGCTGCCTGGGCAGCGAGCAGCCGGGCAGCTTGTGAGTGGCGGTCAACAGGGGCTGTGGGCTGAGCTGCTTGCTGCTCACGACTTTTCTTTGCCTGCCGCCTGCCCTGCCCTGCTTGACGTGCAGGTGTGTGTACAATGGCTACGCCAATAAAGCCATCTCAGATCGCGGCACGGCGGCCAGCAGCGGTGGCGGTGGCAGCGGCGGCGGCAGCAGCAGCGGCAGCCCTGCTGTTGCTTGTATGCTAGCACTAGCGGGGGGGCTGCAACTGCAGACCTTTGGCGTGCAGGGTGCTGGTCGGCGGGCGCACCCAGCAAACTCGCCCACCACCTTTACTCGTTGTGGCTCAATGTGTACTGCAAAGTGTGTGCTCCGACCCTTCACTCATTGCCGCCTGCACTGTCTTGCGCCTTTTGCCAAACAGGTCACTTGATTACAGTAAAAAAAAGTTGAATAAGTGCTCTTTGCGACATCATTGTTGAACCGCAGGCATCAGTTTGTAGTGCAGCAGCGTGGTTCACACACTTGGCATTCAGCGGGAGGGTGGAAGTGGGCAGCAGGAATAAAGGAGCGGGCAGCAGAAAAATTCGAGCGGGCAGCAGGAGAATAGAGCATAAAAAGAGGTCAAGTTGATCTGCAGAATGATTGGCTGCTGATTGCTAGTTTGGCTGCGCAGGGCGCGCTGGGCACATGAGGAAGTGCAGCAGCATCGGGCTGCTCAGGAGGCGTGGCAGCAGCCGCCAGCGGCTGCTCAAGGGGCGCGGCAGCAGCCGCGGCGGCTGCTCAGGAGGCACGGCAGCAGCGGCAGTGGCTGCTCAGGCGGCGCGGCGGCTGCTCAGGAGGCACGGCAGCAGCGGCAGTGGCTGCTCAGGCGGCGCGGCGGGTGCGCTCGCGTGCCTCTTCGATCTTCTCGTACTCGCCATGCTGCGCATGCTTGGCCTTCGTCATCTCAGTGAACATGCCGCGCAGCTGCTTGGCGGTCTGGTCGTTGAGAAGCGGGTAGCGCAGCGGGTCGGGAGCGATCCAGTTGCGCACCATCTCGTTGAAGCACTGTCTCACCACTGCGTCCCGAGTCGAGCCCGCCAGCAGCGCCAGCTTGTTGAGGCTGCCGTCCAGCTTTTTCAGCTTGCAGCAGGGCCCGATCACGGGGTGCACCTCCACGTACTGCGGCAGGCAAGAAGGCAGGGTGGGGGGAGAAAAAGGTGTTGGTGGCTGCGCGAGGTTGACAGGGGTTGTGGGGCAATGCGGGCTGCATGCAGCCAGCACGCACGCACGCAGGCAGGCAGCAACGCAGTCTTTCCAACTCCAGTTGCAGCCCAAAGCATCAAACACCAGCATGCAGCTCGCAGCCCCACCTGGCACGTGGTGGCTGGCTGTGTTGCGCCCCGNCTCCCACTCCGACCCCATCCCAACCATAATCGACAGCAGCTCGCGCGGCCCACCTCGATGCACAGCGCAGCGAACTGCGTGTACTTGTTGCCGGTGGTCGGGTAGCGCTTCTTGTTGCCGCGCAGGTAGTCCATGCCCGCGTCCTCGCGGTCCTTGACCGCCTTGCGCTGCCAGTAGTCGCGCCGCTTCTTGCCGCCCTTCTGCTGGTCCCACTGCACACACAGAGAAGGAGGCGCGGGGATTGAGAACTTAATTCTTTTATGACAGGGATGAAACACAGCCGACCAGTTAGACAACGCATGCTGCCCATTTCCTGCCCAGCCCGCAACCCAGCCAGCAACCACCCATCCACCCCCTCACGTGGCCAAACAGCGTCTGCAGCTGCTCGGCCGACTTGGGCCCCAGGTGCGGCAGACCCCGCTCCACCGCCAGCTCAGACATTTTTGGCCAGCATTTGTAGATCTGCAGGGCGGGCGATGGGCAGAGTGCAGTTGATGGCAGGAGTGTGTAAACAGACCCACTTGACCTTGCCTGTTGCGCAAGGACTGTCGCATGCCATACAGGGCTGCATGCCATCCCGGGCCGCAGCGCCTTACCTCGCGCTTGATGCGGCCAGCAAAGCGGAACTCCATCCCCTCCTGCAGGTTGTAGAGCTCCATGTACTGCAGGGCCGTGGGAACAGAAGGATGAGGGATGGTAAGAGCTGCACTCTCCTCAGCTTTGCTGCCGGTGAGATGACGCAAGGCCAGGCTGCAAAGCAGGGGCCGGCTCCGCCTCATCAGCCAGGGCGGGCAGTGCCAAGCGGCCCGTCGGCAAGCTGTTGTAGGGGAGCACAACGAGCTCCTTCCCTCATGGCAGCCTCCTCTGCCCCATGTTTTTTAGTTCAACTCACTGCAGGCAGGAGCTCGTTGTCCAGCTCGTAGTAGCATGCAGCGGTGACCTCCGAGCGCATGGCGGTGGTGGTGACGCCGAGCTCCGTCAGCAGCTCCAGCAGCTCCGCCCGCTCCATGTCGCGCCACAGCACGTGGTGGATCTGCGCCTTGGTGAGGTGCGCCAGCTTCTTGCGCCAGGTGGCTCGCGGGCCGTCCAGCACAATCTTCTCCCCGCTCTCCTTGCACTGCGGGGAGGTCATGGGACAGGAGGTGCAAAATTGGTGAGGGGTAAGTAAGCAGGCGGTTCGAGAGGCAGCAAAGCCGCCAGCCACAGCCGCTGCAGACGTGAGAAAGTTGGAAGCTGGCAGGGTGGTGCTGTGCTGAGAAGCAATTGCATTGTGCAACAGCACTACAACCAGACAGGCAGCACCAAAGGGGCACTAGCTCATCAAGTGCAGCAACAGCCAGAAACAAGCAGTCGCTTTCATTCACACACACCCACTCCCTGCACCACACCTGCACAGACCACAACCATTCCGCACCCCTTCCCTGGGTGCACCTCCCACTCACAGCGCGCATGGCCTCCTTGACCTCCTCGACGCGCTTGGTGAGGCTGGTCAGCTTGCGCACGGACTCGTCGTCCGCCACAAAGGCTTCCAGCTGGCCGCTAGCGCACACCTCAGCCACCTCGGCATCCACGCTGGGGATGCGCGGCGCGTAGGGCGCCACTGGGGAGCGCGTGCCTGCACATCAGCGCCAGGAGCAGCAGGGCAGGCGGGTTGCAGCCGACTGTTGGGCGGGGTGGTGCACTGCAAGCAACGCAATGTGTGTTCTGAAGCAGAGAGCATGGATCACATGAATCCTGCCTTCGCCCACCCACTTCTCCCGTGCCTCTCACCCATGATGGCGATCTCCTTGAGGAAGGCAGGAGCGGCGGTGACCTTGGTGATGCCCGCCTTCTCCAGCTCCTCCGATGTGGCCTTCATGCCGTTGAAACGGCTCAGGGACTGGATGGAGTACACCTGCGGCAGTAGTTAAAAGGGCGGGCGGCACCACCTGAGCTAGAATGGGATGTCCGGCGGCACGTAACGTGCTCGTGCATGCTGCCTTGACTCGTCCAGCTCTGCTTGCCCTTCTGCAAACATGCACCACCCCACCAGGTGCGCACCCCGTCGGTGATGTCCAGGAAGTTGGCGCAGCGGTAGTTGACCTCATTGTCGTGCGCGTGGCTCTCGCCGTCCTCCAGCATCTTGACCTTGGGGAAGGTGGCCAGCGCCAGCCGCAGTAGCTGCAGGCGGGCCAGCAAAAGGCACAGTGGACAGCAGTTAACAAAGAGAGTGAGCAAGTGCGCGCAGCAGGTTTAAGACACAGCCGTACTGCGCCATGCTGCGGTACCCAAGCAGCAGTAGCAGACCGGCCTGCACTCGACCCTGCTTGCCTCTCCGCGCTCAAACTTCTCCAGCTCCTTGCCGTTGGCCTTGAGCCCCTCCAGGACCTGCTCCATCCGCGTCAGGCCAAGGCCACTCAGCACGGGCGGCAGGTCGGTGCGCAGCAGGGGGTGCTGCGATTGGAGATGCAGTACAGTGCGCGAGTGGATGGGGGCTGGATGGGGCCTGGGGTTGCATGTGTGCAGGAGAGGCGCACTGCACGCATTCCAGCAAACAAAGGCATACACCTGCCTCTGCTGTACAGCTAGCTACGCATGAACAAGCAAAGCGGGTGCGGAGACAAACTACCACTTCAAGCTGACATGCCTCTGGCTCAGCTGCTTCCCTGATCGCAATGCACTCTCAGCGCACGACACGCCCTCACTGCTCACCAGCCTGCACAGCATGCACGCATCTGCGTTCAGCTCTGCCGCCAGCTTGCCCACCGCCAGGATCTTCACCTCGCCAAAGCTGCAGGTGGAGGGAGATGAGCGAGGGGCATACGTTGGTCTGGGCAGTTGTTGTTGTGCTGCTGTGTTCCTGCTTGGTGGATGCACGGTGCGAGTCGCCGCTCATGCGCGCCATCAGCCTGCTGCTCTGCAAACCTGGATGCTGGCTCGCCGCAGCGCCTCTATCTGACCAGGAGTTGGGCAGGCAATACAGGCGCACATGCCTGCCAAATTCAGACCCAGCAATGCTGGTACTCACCGCGGGTAGCTGCAAAACACCGCTTCGGCCGGCAGGCCCATGAGCGGGATGTCCGAGTCAATGCCCATCACGGTGACAGGCTGCATGGAAAAGGGGGAACAGCAGGCACACACGCTCCTGTATCACTCAGTCAGTCTGCGGCTGCCATTTGCTGCTGAGTACAGCCTCTGCCCACATTCACACCACCTCTTGCAGCACAGCAGGGCGCGAATGCTGCAGCAAAGTCCAGGAGTGAGCAGCAGATGGTCACCTGGTCGGTGCGCTTGTGGCGCATCAGCGCCAGGCCCACCGCCTGCGACTCGGCCTCCCCCGCGAAGGCCCGCACAAAGATTACCTTCTCGCAGCCCACCGCCCTGTAGTACGGCAAGCGAGGCGAGGGGAAATTAAGTGCACGAGGGCGACCCTGTAGCAGGTATAACTGCCACCACCGACCAGACCACCAGCTCCCAAGGCATGCATTGCCATGCAACCTTTCACAACCGACCCTTCTCACTGGCATGCAGCCGCGATGTTGTCGCTGGCTGACACGTACAGCAGCCCACTGCCCCGCTCCATGCCCGCCATCTCGCACGCCAGCTCCGCCCGTGGGTTGCGCACGCAGTCCAGCGTCAGCTGCGTGGAAAGCCAGGGGAGCATGGGGTGTGCATGCTTGTTAGTGGTGGTAGAGCAGCTAACTGCATGCCAGCTCAACGGGCACCAAAGCGCCAGCATCGCTGCCGCCTTGCCCTTCCCCTCACCACTGGCGGGTCGCAGCCTGGGTCGTGGCGGTGGATGCGCCGCACGATGTTCATCACACACTGCGGTACACAGGGCGGCAACAATGTGCTTTAGCAGTGAGCAGAGAGCGTGCCAGGCATTGTCTGGCGTCGTCCGCTGTGACACACACCGCCCTCTCGCCCCACTTGTAGTTAACGAAGCCCAGCAGGCACCCTGGCAAGCACCACCATTGAGTGGTCACTGCCCACCTTGACTTGGCCAACAGGGGACAAGCCCGCCGCCCGCAGTTTGTACGCGTAAGAGCCCAGGTCGGCGAAGACGCGGCGCAGGTGGCCCTTCTTGCCCGCCAGCTCCAGCGGCATTGTTTCAAACAGTCCTCGCTTCTTGCAGTACTGATGCAAGCCCTGCACCGTCATGGCGCTGGACTTGCCGGCACTGTCTGCATGGATGGGAATGGGAAGCTCTTTGGCTGTTAGGAACGAAGGGCACCGCGCAGGCACAACGCAACACGCGCACGGCAGCTGTTGGTGGGTGACGGCCCTTTCCCCACCTGGGTCGGCGATCGCGAGTGGCCAGGTGAAGATGTCCTGCGGCGTAAAACTCTGCCTGTGATGGGGCGGGGCAACCGGTGGCATGGTTGGGGCGTGCATAGAAGGGAACGGCAGGCGGCATTGGAGCGCCA
>JADXDR010000262.1:0-15229 GCA_025026875.1 Chlorella ohadii
AGCGGCGCGCAGCGCCGCCGCCGGCCGGGCGCTGGCCACCATAGTCGCCTTCATCGCGTGGCTGCGGCGATCTGCGGCGATCAGGGCGCACGGGGTGCAGGGCGGCGTTGCAGCAGGTGCAGGCGGGGGGAGCTCCCAGACGAGACGTTCGGCAGGTTTGCAAGCGGCCCGCAGGCTGGCTGGGAACCGCGTGCTGGTGTGTAGAGTGTCGGGCGGGCGGGCTGGCGGCCGAAACGCAGCAGGGTTGCAGGCCCCCCGGAAGCACTCGCCTGCTGCTGCTAGGGGAGGCGCTAAGCCGTCTGCTTCGGGTCGCTGCTGCTATTTTGGTGAGTTTGTGCGGCGTGCAGCCCAGATCGCGAGGTCGATCGCGCGGGCCGTGCTGAGGGGTGGCGCGCGCGGGCGCAGCAAGTGCGGGCTGCGGCGATCCGAGCGCCCAGTTGCGCGACAGATCGATTGCTGTCGGGAGCTGGGACGATCGCCATCCACTGCCCTCCCGCCGGCGCCGCAAGGCGGCGGCAACGGTGCAGCCGCTCGCAAATTCGCCTGACAGTGCAGCAGCCGGTGGCATAATTACACAGGCCGTCAAGCCTGAACGGTGCACAGTCAAAGTCTCCCAGTTGCTCAGCGCTTCAGTCCTGCTGCGATTCAGAGTCCGACGAGCCGGCTTGCTCGTCAGGCATCATCTGAAAGACCTCCGCCCAGAAGCTCCAGTCCTGAGGAAAGAAGGCAGGTCACCGCAAGCAGCAGGGCATGAGTGTAACGCAACATGCTGCTGCCGGCAGCGGGAACAGGCCTCGTAACATGGGCATTCAGAGCCACAAGCCGGCAAGGAACAGACAGCCACAGGACAGCAGTGCTGCACCTTGCAAGCGATGTGTGCCAAAGCCATGCATGCACCGCACACGTGCCTGCTCAGTGGGCAGCCGCCCCTCCTGAAACGGCTGCAGCACGTGGTTCTGAATCAGGTCGTCCAGCTTGTTATAATAGCTGCAGGAACGAGTTCGGCATTGGGATGGATTCAGTCGCGCGGCGCCGGCGGGAGAGTCTCGAGTCCAGCCCACGCCCACTCAGTGTGGCAACCCAGGCGCACCTCCTTAGAATGCGCTCGCAAGGCAGGAGATTTGATCTGTGCGACTACGGAAAGCAAGCACAAAGCCCGCAGCTCCAAGCAGCTCAATTGCGCCCCAGCAGCCCAGTCATCTTGGCATGCACCCGCCGGCCAGGTCGCGGCCCGGCTCTGCAAACAGCACCAGGGCTGGCCCAAAGACCTCCATGCCGAAGCCCGTGTCCAGCGAAACAGTTAGCATGGTGGCCTGCATGGGGGCCATGTCTCACCAATGTGGGTGGCTGCTGACGCTCCATTATGACCGGAGGCAACATGCCCGGCATGCTGGCCCATCGTGCACAGAACGAGAAAGGGCATGGCAGGCAATCCTGCCAGTCAGGCTGCAAATCAACAAAGGCACCTAAGGCAGCTGCAGCAGTGTCGCGGTTTGTTTACCTCTGGCTGGTGTGGCTTGCAACTGGCAAGAGGGCCCGCCCCTCAGCACACCCACCTGCTGGTTCTGCTGCGACAGCTCGCCCCGCCGCCGGTCGTGGATCAGCAGCAGCGGCGCGGGCTTGCCTTCAACCAGCAGCTTGGTCGACACCGGCACCACAGCGGTGCGCAGCTCAGCTGCAGCTACGCCTGGCAGCAGGGCGGCATAGGCTGCAGGGTCGGGCTGCGCTGGCGCCGCCGGTGGGGATGGCAGCTGCACTTCGTAGTGTGGCGGCCCGCCGCGCTGGGCGAAGATTTGGCTGATCGAGCCCCCATGCACATGAACATGCTGCGCTGTCAGTCATTGGTGCGTTGGGCTGCACGAAAAGGGAGTGCGGCGACGTGGCGGCGGGCAGCGGCGGCAAGGGGGCAGGGAGCGGCAGCACGCGCTTGCAGGGAGGGTTCGGCAATTATGTGGTTCGCCAACAGCAGGCACACCTGTTCACGGCACCGAGCAGGCTGCAAAAACGAGTTTGCAGCTGGGGTTGTGCGCCCCGACGTTGACGGGGCCTCAATTGATCGTCGATCGCAAGTTTGCAGACGCGACGGCGTGAAACTGTCTGCCGTTCTCCTTTTAGAGTTGGGAGACCGAGAGCGGCATGAGCCCGTCCATGCACAGCAGTGCGCGCCTCCATTGGCGCTGCCAAGCGATCACGAAATCTATAATCCACTTCGACATCACGCTTTAGCCCCCCGATAGCCACAAAGCCTCGCCCGACCGCCACTCAAAACTCGGGCAGCCGCCAGCAGCCATGCAGTGCAAGCCGGGGGACACCAGGGTGTTCATCGGCAAAGGTGGGGATCGGATATGCGCCGACGCCGTCATGGAGCGCTGCCGCCGCTTGCCGCCGCAGCTGCCGCCAGCCAGACCACACGGTCAATGACGCTTGCATGCCTTTGCTCCGTTGCAGGCCTCGCAGAGGATGGGGACAAGCAGTTCATCACGCTACGAGACCCCAAGTCAGGTGGGCCACTTGCATTCCTTGCTGCATGCCCCAACACCCGCCCGCCTGCCCGCTTCTCCGCTTCTCATGCTGCGCACTGTCCGCTGTGCCCTGCCCAGCTTCCCTCCCCTGCCCATAAACCATGCCGCCACCGTCCCGCTGCTGCAGGCCAGCCGGCTGCATACCTGCTGGCGGGAGGCTGCCTGCAAGAGATCAACTGGTTCAAGCAGCAGTACAGCAGCTGGTTCATTGGAGAGCGGGTGCTGCAGGGTGCGCCCGCTGCCCTTTGGTGGGGCAGTCTTGCATGTGGCATGGGAGCGTGGAAGATTGTTGAAAACAACCGCGGATGAATGCAGCAAGCCTGCTCGCTGGCGGGAGTGTGCGTAGTAGCCGCCCTGCCTTCAACATGTGCACATGGCTGCTGCTGCTGCTACTGCTGCTGCCAACCTGCAACCCACACTCGTGCTGCTCCCGGCTGCCACACAGATGGAGGCATGTATGTGGCCAATATGGCCACCCCCGCTGATCTACTGCTGCTGGTGCTGCCTCCCTTGCGCCTCCATTCACAAGTTACGCTGCTCCCTACTGACACGCAGATGGAGGCCTGTATGTGGCCACCCCCGTCGACCCGCTGCTGCTCGTGCTGCCACTGCTGGAGCGGGCGCGGGCGCAGCAGAATGTGTTTCAAGATTTGGAGCAGATTTTGAGGTGAGTAAGCGGCACCAGAATGCCATGGCCAGTTGTTGCAATGAAGCGTGCAGCCGTGTGTATTTCATTACAGCGAGCAAGTTGTGAGTAGACGCCTGGCCCTTCCAAAACTGGACATGCTTGCCACCCTCCCAAACCGCCCTGCTGTGCTGCAGCATGGCTGCCTCCCCCTCAGCCCACCTGCTGGCCCCGCTGCTGGAGGCCAGCGGCCAGCTGACCTGCCTGTGCGATGCCAAGGCGGCGGGGGGGCAGAGCTACTACCGGCTGAATGATGACAAGGTGATTTCAGTTGGGACCGATGTGTTTCCATGCAGGGGTGCTGGGCTGCTCGTCCCGTTGGCGCTGCGCTGCAGCTGATGTTGCAGTTGGGAGCACTTGCGATGCCGCAGAGCAGGGCCGGAACAAACTTGCATGGTCTTGCTAGTAGAGGGGCGCACTCCAACAGGAGATTCTGATTGCCTTGGCGCCCATCCCATACATCAGGTGCTGGCCTGGCTGCGGCTGAAAGTGGACCAAGCCAAAGCGGCCATGCAGGCCTCGCCCTCAGCAGCANTTCANGGTGCGGCACGGGTGCGGCATCGGTGCTGCTGCCAGCCGTCTCGGCTGCTGCCAGCGGGCTTGCAGGACCAGGAGCATACTGTTTGCTCTCGTTCTATGCCTATCCAGCTTTCACTGGTGTTTGCATGGTGTTAATGTTTCCATTTTGCTCGCCCATGCAGCGGCATGGACGAGCTGGGCCTCACAGCGTACGCAGCGGGCCTGCTGGGCGAATACCTGGCGCAGCACTGGCAGGACAGGCTGGCCAAGGTGGGTGGTTGTGCTATCGTTGGTTTTCTGTTTTGGTTTCTGTTCCGCCTTCGTGCTGACGGCCTTAGCCCTGCTCGTCTCGTGTCCGGTGCCGGCGCCTCTGCCGTCCTTCCCTGTACAGTGTATATGTACAGCCACACTCTCTTGCTTGGCCCGTGCAGGCTTTGGACTTGCCAGACGAGCTGCCGGCGCCAGCCCACGCACCACCATCTGCAGACTACAGCGCACAGGTGCAGCGGGTGCTTTGGGGTTGGCATGAGAAGGGGCAATGCCTGCCCGCCGGGTGGCTGATGAGCCTGACGCAGTACAACTTCATCTGTTGGCATGGCTCGGCCATACAAGTCGCACAACTGGCCTGCAAACCGTCGCTCCACCCACCTTTTGACAGTCGTCTGAGAAGAAGCCCCGGGTGGACCCCGCAGCGCTGCTTCTTTCGCAACTAAGTTCTTTTCTCCATTCCCTCTCTGCCGTCACAGTCGACTGAGAAGAAGCCCCGGGTCGACCCCAAGGAAGCGGCCAAGGCCAAGGCAGCAGAGGCGCGGCAGGCGGCCAAGGCGGCAAAGCTGGCCAAGGAGGCGTCAGGCATGCGCAAGCTGTCGGCGTTCTTCCAGCCCAAAGCCAAGTGAAGCGGGTCGACTGTGTTGCAACAGCAGGGGCGGCGGCGGCAGCAGCGGCGGCGGCAGCAGCAGCGGCAATGGCAGCATGCAGGAGCAGCGCGCTCGAGAAAAGTGAGACGATGCTGCATTTGCCAGTCATATTGCACAGTGCGCATTGCGGTCTCCATTCACTGTGAACAGCAGTCCGTGACGCTTCACTGTTGATGCAACCAACGTCCTCACGGTGTGGATTGTTGGTGGGTGTGTCCTGCTCAGCAACGCAGCTGCCAGCTGGCCCGTGTCCCCACACCCACGGCAGGCTGCTCGTGCCCAGCGCCCGCCAGCTGTGGGCCTGGAGGCTTCTGCAGTGGCCTTCCCTTGTCCTCTGCGTTTACCATCAACAACCACAAACGCTAAGTGCCCCAGCACGCCACAGAGCCTCGCGCCGAGCGACACCAGCGGCCACCTGCAAAGCGCCATCCGTGCGGCGGACCTCTCGCCATGCCGCTGCACCTCCCCATCATGCTGTTTGTCAGGGTAGCGCGYAAAGGCGTCGACAAGCTGGTGAGCAGGGGGGNACGCTTAGCGCTTGTGCACCAGGCGTTCCTCTGGGCGCAGGGCGGCCTGGGCGTGCTTTTGTGGAGCGCATCAAGCCGTCTTGCGCACACCGACCGAACGGCGGGGCGGCATGTCGGGAKCCGCCCGCCGGTGGSCGCCGGGCACCGCCCGACCGCTGCTGCCTTGCGCTGCTCGTCCGCCCACCGCAGGACGAAATTGCATCTGTGGGAGACCCCCTGTATCACGAACGCTGCAAGGACAAGCTCTTTATCCCCAAGTGAGCACCCAGCAGGCCCGGCCTCGCTCCATGCAGCTTGGTTGCTCTACGCGCTGCGCAGCGCGCTGCCCAGCTGGCGCCGCCTGCCCATCATCACTAACATTCTTTTTCATCTGTGTGACCGTTTGCAGGCTGCCCTTCGTGGCCAAGAACGGCGTGATGAAGCTGGTGGGCAAGGGCCCCGAGCTAAGTCCAGAGGAAGAAGAGGCCTGGCACTCGGCAGCGGCCGCCTCACGTGCCGAGGCCGGCGCGGCAGCAGCTGCGGCAGCGGAGCTCAAGAGGGAGCGCAAAGCAGAGGAGCGGGCGGCCAAGCAGGCGGCCAAGCAGCAGCGCAAGGCGGACAAGCACGCCCAGAAGGCGGCCAGGAGGGCGGAGAAAGAGCAGCGGCGGGCGGCCAAGCGAGGCGCATGACCGACATTAGCAAGAGCATGATTGATTGGCAAATCATCTCAGACCACCACATCTCAGACCATCATAATCATCCCAAATCAACTCAGCACAGCACCCCGCCGCAAATTACCCCACACCCTCTCTTCCTCGCTTGACGTTTGTTAAGTCAACAAGCTGAACCAGTCTAAAGGTCTGCTGAGCATCTTCTCAAAACCTGGAACCATCGGGATTGACTCCACCTCTCCTTATTCACTTGTAAAAATTGATGAAGATGTTATAGGATGACTGCCCACCAGAGTTGAGAAGGAAGGGGTAACGTCATGGGGTGGAATAAGTGACAAGAATGTAAAGCCCTACAAGTCCATGTTGCAGACACTCTGCCTACCGCCCTGCTACCGCCCTGCTACTGCCGCTCAGCATTGCTCTTGTTCACTGTCCGGAGCCCAGAACTGTTTTGGACAGCTGCTGCAGCGAGTGAATGGCCGCTTGGGTGACGCCATACTTCTCATAAGCGGCCCACCACGTGTAGTGCGACAGCAGCAGCAGCACCGACAGGGTTGCCACTGAGCGCAGCGGGCGGGGCGGCAGCCAGCCCAGCCGCCTGCGGCAGGCAGGGGGAGGGAGATGGGNAAGGCGGGCAAATTGGGGTGTATACTGAGGTTGGTTGTGCGTGGCATACAGAGGTCAGTTGTGCGTAGCGCCAAACTGCGCAAAACGGTCGTTGGCGTGCCTTGGCACCACCTGGCAGGCTGGGCAGCGGCAGTCCAGCACAGACTCTGCTGGCTCTTATACAAGCACCCTTTCAACCCCGTCACCTCAGCTGCGGCCCCAGCCAGCGCTCCGCCAGCAGCAGCGGCACTTGCGCCGCGAAAAACGCGGTCAGCAGGCCGCGGCTGGTCCTGCCGGTCATGTACCTGTAGAGGGATGTGCACAGGTGCATACGGAGCCCTTCAGGCGCAATGCAAGCTGCAATTCGTCTTGCCAGCAGGCTGAGCAGCGTCAGCCAGGAAATAGGTCAAGGAGCGCATGCGACTGAAGGAGCACATGGTCTGCCGGCTGTTTACACGGCAATGGTACAGCACAGCACAGGCAGCATAGCAGGCACAGCGCACCAGATCTGGACCTCGTGCATTATTCCAGACACCAGGAAGCATGCTGCCATGCCTAGCAGGCGCCGCCGCCTGCTATGCTGTGCTGCTGTTGCCCGCTGCTGCTGCCCCACGGCGGTGGCCTTTGGTCCAGCGGCGGGGCGGCGCTCCGGCGGCCCGTGCACTAAACGGCCTGTAGCGCAAGGCGGGGCAAGTGGGCGGCAGAACAGCATTTGGGGCATGCCTGGAGTGGCTCCATCCATGCGGGCACCGGGAAATGATTCAGCCGGCATCGCAGCAGCGCGCCTCCCACTATTGGCACACACAGATGCGCAGCTGGTTGCCAGCCACCAAGGCCCAGAGATGCAGGCAGAGCACAGGCAGCACAACCAAGAGCACACCGCGCACCTTCAACGAGTTGCGCAGCTGGTTTCCTGCTTTCCTGCTTCCCACGCCATCGATGATGAGAGGAGAACCCAGATAACCGAGCAGGAAGCAGCACACCTTCCACTATTGGCGCGTACACGCAGTTGCGCAGCTGGTTGCCAGCCACCAGGTCCCAGCGGTGCGACCAGAAGTCAGATAAAGAGGTGGCCAGGAACGGGGCATCAAAGTGCGGGGCCACCTTGACGCCTGCAGGCAGAGGGGTGCGCGCATGGCAAGGTGGCAGGAGTTGGTCTCTGTGCGGATGCAACAAGCCTGCAGGTATTGCTGGTCGCGTGCTATCTCCAGTCCTGCCATGCCCACCCAATCAAACCCACCCAGCAGGGCGAGGGCGCTGACGGGCGCTGTCCGCCCACCCATCGCAAGCTCCAGAGAGATGCCCGGAACATTTACCCAATTTTTTAGTCCCGTTCAACAGACCACATAATGCTGCCAGCGGCCATACTCACCCAGCAGGGCACTGATGGGCGCTGCCGGCCCATCCATTGCAAAGCTCAGAATGCTGTAGATGCCCAGGGCTGCGGCAGGGTGGCATGGTGGGAATCGTGGGCATCAGAACGGGTGTCCTTGGTGGTTCGTTGGCAGATGAGAGCGCCTTGCAAGCGTGACTACAGCTGTGCCTAACCGCAACGCGTCCACCCAAAATGGACGCAGATATTCACTGACGCAGCGGGCTGCCTGCTGCCACTGCGACTTCCGACCAGCCCGAACATGCAACCTAACGTGCAATTGCGGCTCGTGCCCTCACTGTAAACAAACTCCCGGGCGAGCTTGGGCAGCGGTACATAAGTGACCAGCGCCAGCCCAGCACCCAGCAGCACCACCTTGGCGGCAAATGCGCCAGCCATGACCGCGGCGCCCCCAGCGTGCTCAGCCTGCCGCCCGCTGCGGTGCGAAGCGTGGGCAGCGTGCTCTGCGGGAGGGGCGGTAGTCAGAAAGCTTTTACAGAGGCAGAAAAGCAATTGCAAAGCTTGCAGGGCTAGGGAGAGGTCTGGGTGCACCAAGGAACAGACACACATCCGACTGCGCAGGCTCGAAGAAGCACACCGCAGCCACAGCAGCCGCAACGTGCACAGCACGCCAGCAGTATGGCCAGCTTGCTTCCGCCAGTTCCCATGCAGCACATCCCACCTTCCACAGGGCTGATGGGTGCAAGCATGATTGCCCCAAACTGGAGCGGCCGCCAGGGCCGCACCAGCGGCCCGCGGTTGCACACCCATGCCAGCACCTGCGGCAGCGATGGGCCAGGACGCTGTAACGAAGCTGTCAGCAAACATCGCAACGTCTTTACGCCAGCGTTGCAAGCCGAGCTCTTTCAGAACAAATAGTGGCAGCACGCGACTGGCCTGAGCGCTCGAGCAGCACCAAGGGCAGGCTGCATGAACAGGGCCAGTAGCAACACACCAGCAGCAGTCCCCGAGACTCTTACCTTGTAGCTGCACAGCCACACAAAGGCAAACTCGACCATGCCAGCCGAGATCATTTCATTCGGCTTGCTCATGTCGCTTGCATCCAGCGGGCGAAACATCAGCGGCGCGGCACAGTTGAACGCCAGCACCGGCAGAGCTGCCGCCAGGCGCTGCATTTGGGGGAGCCAAGGTGGTGCAAGGCATTGAGAAAGCATGTGGCAGCAAGCAAGGGCGCACTGCATGCAGCCCTGCAATGCAGCAAGCATGGCAGCATTATCGAGAAGCACTGCCGTCTGCTGCCGTGCTTACTGGCCAGCCGGGTGGCAGCCGGCGTGCAGCATGCACCCAGGCTGCGCTGAGCAGGGCGCCGGCAGCGAGCACCGCAAAGCGCGCTGCGTAACTGTGTTCCTCCAGCAGCATGCTGCAGAGCGGTGGGGAGGGCGGTGCAAATGTCGGAGGCCTTGTGTCGGTCCACAACTTGTGGCACAAGCGGCAGCGGCGGCGGCGGCGGCGGGGCCTTGCCCAGCAATCCCTCCCTGCCTTGCGGTCGACCACGTTTGTGGCGGCGTGCGCTCTATGCTGCGAGCCGCGGCCAGCCGTCTCGCGAGCGTGTGCCGCCTTGCTGTTCGGTCGGGAGAGGTCGCGTGGGTTTCCGGGAGCCTTGCCACGTTCTGTAACGAAGCAAAACGCCGATGCAGCAGCTCTCCGGAAATAGTTCGGCCGCATGGCCCTCCAGCAGAGCTGGCGGCGACGCCGCCGGGCGGGAGCGGCGGCACACGCCATGATGTCAACACCGCCTGTTTCCATGATCCCACGACACTTTGCTATTTCTGGGTACTGTGCAGCTGTGCGGAGGGCNAGAAGGGGGGAGTGGGTGGCAGCAGCAATGGTCCGCACCCCCGCCGCACACCTCCGCTAAAGGCTCAGTAGACCCATACAGAGTGCTTACACCGCTTCACTGACCAACGAAAAGAAGCTTCGAGCCCGGCATATCAAGGAGAGACGCAGATTAATGAATGCACTATTGGTGGGTGGTCACAGTTCCGAAGGAAGGCGGCTGAGGCGTTGTGAAGGGGCGGTGAGTACAGAAATGTGACAGACGACATGACAGAGCGCAGCAAAGCAGCAGCAAAACAGCAGATAAGAGCGGGATCACAGCTGCGCCCGCTGTGGTGCACTGGCGGGGGTAGCGCCGGCTGGGGGCGGCTGCCCACGGCCCAGCGCACAGCAATGGACCACAGGCCACAGCACAAGGCCGTCCCCTCCTCTGCTAGGCACTTCCATGGCAGGCTGGTGCAGTGCAGCACCGTGGTGTCGACATGGCAGCGCCAGGACCGCACTGTGCTCCACGTGGCATTCTTGGGTCGGGTTTTGTGAATGCCAGTGCGCCAGCCGAGTCGGGCCATGACGGCAATGTTCCGCGTGGTATGGATGTTGGTGTTGTGACTGCGGTTGCGCCAGCCAAATCGAATCAGGCCATGACGGCAATGTGCTCCGCGCCCAGCACCTCGTCCTCTCCCTGCTCGTGCACCGCCGCCGCCTGGGTGGCCACCTCGTCCGCAAATATGGACTGCAGCAAGAGGAGGCATTTGCAGATGGTTTGTCACAGTTCTAAAAGTCAAGGGAACGCAGTAGCAGACGCTCAGTGGCCACCTCGTCCGCAAAGATGGACTGTGGCAATGCAGGAGACAGGGCGGCAAAGGTTTGTGTTTGTGAAATTGGAATGAGGGCGGACTGCAACAAATAGGACCGACTCGAATCTAATTCCCAGAGTTGAAGTTCAGAGTGAATCTGTAGCCGCACACAGCAGCTGGCAGCGACGCCAGCATGTTAGGCAGCAGCAGCAGCGGCGCCGGAGCGCGGAGCACATTGGCTCAATCCCGACAGCGACTCTACCCATGATCTGGTTGACGCTGTACACATAGATCAAATCACAGACCACTTGCCTTGAATGCGTCGGCCAGCACAAAGAGGCGGTGGTGCGCCATCATGGTTGGGGTCACCAAAATGCCCTCGCTCATCAGCGCTGCAGGCAGAAGAGACAAACAGCTAGCATTTATCAACACTTGCAGGGCGGTAGCGAGCCATGGCAGCAGCTGCTATGGAGGGGGTCACCAGGATGCACCGGGAAGCGTCCTCGACTCCCTGGCTGCGCTGGAGTCCCTGGCTGCGCCAACCCACGCGCCACCCCCTTGTCAACCACAGGGGCAGCTGCGGCACGGCTTGCATCCCAAATACAGCGTCAACTCACTGGCCGCATCAGTCCACACCGCGTCCCACTGCGACCAAGCAGCAGATCAGCTGGACAGCGCCGCATCACAAAGCAAGCACACTCACTGGCTGCGTCGATCCACACTGTGTTCCATCACGAACTAAATGCACAACTGCAAAGCAGACGCTGCCATCTTGTGAACTCACTGGCCGCGTCGATCCAGACCGCGTCCCACACCGTCTGCGCCCTCTTCTTGCCCTTGAAGGGCCGCAGGAACACGATCTTGCCTGCACGCAAAGCAAGGTTGCAATAGTCGGGTGCACTTGTCAGCATACGGCTGTGCAATTGAAGGCGGTTGAGTCGGGTATGAGGCAAAACCCTCGACTTAAATGCTTTCAACAATACAAACCGTGGCTCACCGGGCGGGTACATCTCCGTGGTGTCGGCGTCCTGCAGGTGCAGGTGGCTGGTGCGGTAGTAGCTGCACAGCAGAGGGGGAGGTGAAATGCGTGGTGATTCGACGAGGATATGGCATTCGCAGCTGGATGAGGCGTTGCAGGCAGCCGCTGCACAGCAGAGGGGGAGGGCAGGGGCAAGGAGAGAGCGGTTGCGGGAAGCGCGTGAGCGGGCGCTGCGCAGCTCTCAACACCTGCTGTCTGGCGCGCTGTGCAGTTCCTGACGGGAGGGCAATGGACGGCAGCCCAGCTCACCCCTCGACCAGCTCGAGTGCTTCAGGACAACTTTGTCAAAAACGCAAAATCGCTAATGAAGCTGCAAGTTAACGAAAGATTTGCGCACCCCTCAACCAGCTCCAGCGCCTCCGGCGAGATTTCGTCAAAGCTGCAAAAGGTGCGGGGCGTACTTTCGGCGCGCTTGCGCCGCCCCAGCACCACGTCGGCTGCGATCTTCAGCTTGGGCCTGCNGAGGTNCAGAGNAGATTNGGGTGTTGGAGCGAGCATACACGAGTGCCAGCAAGGAATTGGAGCCCCAGCACCACGTCGGACGCGATACGTCAGCTTGGGCCTGCAGTTGATTGGCGCTTGTGTTTCAGACAGTTGTACAAGGTAAGCAGAAGCGTTGCATTGAAGTGCGAGAAAGCCAGCACCACGTCGGCAGCGATCTTCAGCTTGGGTCTGCAGAGAGATTACATATGCATGCAAGCAGCGACTCAGTGACTTGGTAGGTAGGTAACCCTGCGAGCAGAGCCAAACACTTGGAGGAGCCAAGTACTTGCAGAAGCTGTTCCTTCGGACCATTCAACGCAACCCGCCACATCAGTCAGTGGACTTCCTGCTTGTAGTGTGCAAGACCCTTACCGCGTGCAGCGCGCCAGCGAGACCACCATCTCGTCCACAACCCGCTTGCTGGTGTTGAAGCTACAATGCAAGGGGAGGGCAGTTGCATTGGATGTGTAAGCAACGGAGCAAGCAAGCCGACGCCCGCACACATGACGGTGTGCAGTACGACCCTGCAGTAGCTCAGTCACCATGGCATTCAGCAAGCAAGCAAGATTGACATGCTACCAAACTGAGCCGGCTGATCGCGTCCCTGCCGGCCACAAATCGACGTGCAGCAGGCATGCGCGTTCGGCGGCTCATAGCACAACAAGTGAGTGCAGCAAAAGGCACCCACCTGAGCCGGCTGATGACGTCTTTCCCCACCACGATGGACGTGCAGTAGGCCTGCGCGATCTGCGACAGCTCCCAGCTCAGCAGGCCGCCGGGCGGGTTGAAGGCCCAGCACCGCAGCTCTGCAGGTGGACAAGGCAGTTTAGGACGCATTCGGAGCATTGGGAATCCAGACACAGAGTTGCGTGCGCGTCGCAAGCGCCGCTCAACCCGCCTGCTACAAACAACACAGCCCTGCCTAGTGCAGCCAGCAGCTCACCAGCGAAGCGCTCCCGCAGCTGCATGCCCAGCAGCGTGGCCACCGCGGCGCCCAGGCTGTGCCCCGTCACCACCACCTTCCAGCCGCGCAGCTGCAGCTTGCTCCTGCGGCAGAGGGTGCATGGGTGGGAGCGCGTTGTGTTTCTTGAACACGTGACGTCTAGCTTGCAACGAATTTCTGGCCGGGCCGTCATGTACTTACTACAGGTAGCCAGCCTGCCCTTCATACCCCTGCCTCACCGCAGCACCGTCTGCGCGCGCTCCAGCGGCAGCTCAATCTCCCGCTCGCTGCGCAGGCTGGCCAGGCGCTGTGGACACGGCGCAGTTGGGGGACGGAGCAGGCAAGAGCGGTCAGGGGCGGGCAGGAGGAGAGCCAGCACATGACAGATGGCGCAGGCGGGGCAGGGGGTGCAGCACAGGTGGGTGCAGGTGGGCTGGTTTGCTGCTCACAAGATGCACTGCAGACGCTTCCCTGCCTGCCTGTGAGACACAAATACATGTCCAGGCAGCCGCCGCAGATCCTGCCTGACCGCAGCCATCCATCCACCCAACCCACCTTCATGAGCTTCGCCTCAGATGCCTTGAAGTCTGCGCCGGCAGTCTCATCATCGCCCTCCTCACCCTTCTCGCCCTGACCATCTCCCTGCTGCGCCTGCTGCGCCTGCTGGTGCCGCTGCTCAGCGGCAGCAGCTGCTGCTCGCAGGGCCTCGGCCTCCGCTGCGCTGAGCACCCCTGCTGCGCCCGCTGCGCCGTTGGTGCCGCGTGCCATGCCGGGCTGTTGCGCCGGCGGAGCGCAGGCGGTGCGCTTGAGATCGGCCGTGGATGGCAGGGTGCCTGAGACACAGAGGCAGTGGTGGGCGGGTTATAATAGTCACACCATTTTATATAATAGTCAAACCATTTGGTGCCTGCCAAAAGCAACAAGGCGCTCCATCTCCCCACTATGCCATTCACGGTACAGCTCGAGAAGCTACTGCTAGAGGCAATGCCGCATTACGCAACTCACTTGAGAAGGTGGACAGGATCTCGTCCACCACCTCCATCAACAAGAACACCAATTTAATCTCTGCATGAAAGGGTATATTTCCCACCTGAAAAGGTGGACAGGAACTCGTCCACCACCTGCATCGTGTCCCGCCCGCTCAGCGTCGCGGTGCGCAGCAGGTTGGACAGCAGCAGCTCCTGCCAGGAGTGAAAGGCACAGGCATTTACTCAGTTGGGATGAGCAAAGAGGACGGCAGGTGGTGGCGCGCAGCAGGTTGGACAGCAGCAGCTCCTGCAATTGTTCAGGACAAGAATCAGCACTGTGACCAACATAATGAGCCTGTCGCGGCACGCAGCACGTTGGACAGCAGCAGCTCCTGCAGTTGGACAGGTTGATGCACCAGGTTGAGGTGGCAGGAAGGGCGTGGACACAGCAAAAAAACGGCAGGTTGGAAAGCAGCACCTCCTGTTAAGAGTGATGGCAAACATGGCAGGTGAAGAGGTGCGCAAGTGTACGGGTGGCTTAGCAAGGAACAGGCAATACGACCTGCCGGTCGCAACCCCACGACCTTACCCGCAGCAGCCCTCGGTCCTCCATGTCTTTGAGGATGGCGGTGGCTGAGCTCACGATGCCAATGTGCGCCTGCGGAAGGAGAATGTGACAGCCCAGGGCGCAAGCAGGTAAGCAGGTGTTGGGCCGCCTGTCGACGGTGCTGAGCTGCCTGGGTGCAGTGGCGGCCCGCCCGCCCATATAGCGGCAGCAGCTGCAGCAGCACAAGCACCCACCTTGAGCGAGTCGCCGCTGGCGTCCCCGGCAATGCCCGCCCGCCGCCGCGCCTCCGCCTCGTCTTTCACCCACTCGGGCACCTGGGCAGGGGGTTTATGAACTCCGATTAGCGAGGTGCAACAAGGCGTGCGGCAGCATGGAAACGAGGCTTGCATGTGATAGGCACGTCGCCACCTCGCCCTTCTCCTACTCGGGCACTGGAAGACGGAAACGCAGATCAATTATGTTCTTGGTTGCAGCTGGCTGCAAGTAGACTAGCCAGAAAAAGGCGGGCTTGGCAAAAGCCCAATTCAGGAGAAGGCGGGTGTGGCAAAGTCCAGTTCAGGAAAATCCCAGTTCAGGAAAGGCAGGTTTGGCAAAAGTCCACTTCAAGAAAAGGCGGGTTTGGCAAAAAGTCCAGTTCAGGAAAAGCAGGTTTGGCAAAAGTTCACTTCAGGAAAAGGCGGGTTTGGCAAAAAGCCCAGTTCAAGAAAAGGGGGGTTCGGGCAAAAGTCCACTTCAGGAAAAGGCGGGGATGGAAAAAAGACCAGACCAAGAAAAGGGGAGGTGGGGAAAAAGTCCACTTCAGGAAAAGGCGGGTTTGGCAAAAAGCCCAGTCCAAG
>JADXDR010000262.1:17048-30719 GCA_025026875.1 Chlorella ohadii
GTAAGGCGCTGTGGNTGGNCCGGCTGCCAATCCCAACCATGCCCATAAAAGCAGCACTTGCAAGTTGCACATTGCACTGCACATACTGGTTGCAGCGACTCACTGGCCCTTGGNCCCAAATCACGCTCTGCACTGCTGTGCACCTTGAGCCAACGCAAGTTCATCNAACCCCCGGCCACAGCAAACACTTCAATGCCTCCCACTCACTGGCCCTTTACTTCAATCACGCTTTGCAGTACACTTTGCAAACGCCCAAATCCCACGATACTACACAAATTCAGCATCAGCTCACTGCCCCTTGGCTCAGATCACGCTCTGCACCAGTGTGCCTTCGTGTGCACATGAGCAGGGGCCCTTACTCCCCAAATATACCACACGTCATTGCTTTGTGCCAATGTAAACTCACTGCCCCTTGGCCCAGATCACGCTCTGCAGGCCGTAGGCGGCGACCGCAAAGCGCGAGATGCGCTGCGCCTCGTGCAGCGTGTTGAACGATACGCGCTCCATCTGGCCTGCAGTCGGAAACAAACAGTGTGTGGTGTGAGTGATTGGTGCACGCCAATTGAGCACAGTGCGCCTCATGCAGTGTGTCGAAAAATNCAGGCTCCATCTGGCCTGCGGCAAAGGGATAGTATCACGAGTCGTGCACACCTGCTGGTTATATGCAGCTCAGAGCGCTGGCGAGCTCGCGTCTCATTCCCTCCTGCTTTCCCAGCACTGCATCACCAACACAAAAAGCTTTAGGATCCTACCCTGCCCCAGCACTCCACCCACCCGCGTAAATATCTGCCGCGTGCCGTGGCGACAGGGGAGGGTCTGCCAGCAGGCGGGAGCCGCCGGCGCAGCCCGATGGAGTCAGCAGGGGGTGGAACCTGCAGGACGGGCAATGGAGGGAGCGAATTGCCACTGGGTCATTTAGGATTGGTTGCAGGCAATGGGCAGCGCAGCCTGAGGGGGTCAGTAGTGGGTGGAGCCTGCACGGGAATGGGGCAGGGTTGCAATAGGATCGTTTCTGCTTGGAGCAGGCAAGCGCGTGCCTGGCAGAGCACCGCACGACGCAGCTCAGCGCTGAACTCTCACAGCACAGCACAGCACYGCACAGCACAGCGCAGCGCCCGACGCAAGCGCACCGGGAGGTCACTCGGACCGCTTTGTCGTCCCAGCTGAACCCGCCCTTTGCCCCGCTGCCGCCGCCGCTGCCGCTCTTGCCGCTGGTGTTGTCCGGGCTGCCGCTGCGAGCCGGCTCAAGTACGTGCTCCGGCTCTGCGGGTGGCACTCCATCCTCTGCTGCTGATCCCTCTGTGCCATCCCCGTGTGCCGACCGACCCTCCTCCAAAGCAGCCAGCCGCTGGCCATGCCGCCGCCCTGCCGCTGCATCGCCGCCGCCGCCAGCAGCACTGCCAGGAGCGCGCAGCGTGCCCGCCACGCTGCTGCGCAGACGCAGCATGCTGCGCTGATACAGCATCAGCCTGCCATTGCCCGGCAGCTGCGCGGTGGGACGCTGCGAGCCGCTGCCGACTGCTGCGCTGCCCGCGGCGCTGCCTCGCAGCACTGCCTGCTGCGAAGCGCCGCCTGCAGCCGCCTTGGGGGTTGGCGCCTCAAATGGAGACGGCGGCAGCACGGGGCCGGATGCACTTGCATCAAACGGCGAGGGTGGCAGTTGGTCAGCCTCTGCGGCTGCAGTGCTGCTGCGCGGCTGCAGCAGGCGGCCATCGGCCGATAGCTGCCCCACCAGCGGCCCGTGAGCTGCCGCCCCGTTGGCCGCCAGCCCAGCTGAACTTGCCGCCGGCACCGCTCCGTTCAGCGGGACTGCCAGTGGCGCTTCTGGCCCGTCCTCGAAATCGCTGCCAGCCAGCTTGCCGCTGCCGACCGGGCCAAAGCCAGGAGAGGGCCGGCTGTGCCTGCCTGCCTGTGGGCCGGTGCCGGCAGGTGACAGGGCACCCGAACCTGCTGCTGAGCCAACTGTGCCGCTGCGCCGCCGCCGGCCGCCCGGCGTCAGCCGGTCGAGCGCATTGTGCAGGCGGCTGCGGCGGGTGCCCATCGCATAGCCTGTGGGGTTGGGGGGAGGCGGGAGGTGGTGTGTAGGAGGGTGGGGTGCATACAAAGTGCACGAGTGGTAGAGGTCGCTGCGCGCGCAGCACGTGCCGCAGCAAGTTCCAAAGACAAAATGGCAGCGGCAGCGCAACCGAAGATTCTGGGCAATCATGCTCACCCGCTTCCTGCAGCGCACATGCCACGGCACATTGATTCCAGTCCAGACAGTCCACTGCAACCAACGCCAGTTCCGGACTACTCTATATTATAACTGCTCACCCGCCTCCTGCAGCGCGCGCAGCACGTCTTCCTCCCGCCGCCGGTGCTGCCGCTCCGACACGAGGTACACGCCCAGCAGGCGATCTGCCGTGGGAAGTGATCAATCAGAAAGCATGTTGAGTGTTCTGTCCGCAGCTTGCACAGCCGGAGCCAGACATGGGAAGCAGTGAGCACCCGAGCACCACAAGAATATAAATCAAGCCGCCCCAGCTGANCCTGTGGGGTCCATATCGATGCCGCCGAACAACAGGTTGAGCGACTTGGCGATTTCTCGCGACACCTCCAGCTCGCTGCATTGCACAGTTGATAGCAGGGATCGGGAGAAATGTTTGAGGAGCCGTGAGATACATGCTTGTGAGCTGGAACATGCATACTGGAGTCTTGTGACAAATTGGCAACCGCCCCAGACAGCCGCGCATGCAGGGCCCCCGCTGCTTGTCCACGCACCTGCCGCCGACATTGGCGGAGCCCCCCAGTGCGCCGCCCATGCAGCACAGGGCGGACAAGCTCTTGACGGTGCCCTCCCAGCTGTCCACATCGTCGTAGGACGGGAAGGCGTTGAAGCAGAGGTAAAAGACGAGCCTGCAAGGCGGCATAGCACGCGGGGCGAAGTGAAGGTGACAAGATGCAGGCCCCATGGAGGCCCTCTGGCAGCCAGTAATAAGACGGCAGCAGCCGCACCAGCCCATCAGAGCAGCCCTCATGGCAGCAGAGAGTGGGGCCGCACACAGACAGCAGGCCTTCAGCCCACGCATGCTGCCCCTATACCCTAAAATACACAATATACTATACACAATATACTCTATATACACCCCTCACGCTGTGGCCGCCAGCACGCTCCAGGACGAGATGACCACAACCTCGAAGAAGTGGCGCCTGCGGCAGGAGAACGCATGCGGCAAGGCAGTGAGTGTTGCATGGCTGCTCAGCAGAGTAGGAAATCCGTCAGGGTCGAGCACACAGACATGCACATAGGTCGAAGAAGTGGCGCCTGCGGCAGGAGGGTCAGGGCAATCAAACGAAGGACGTGAGGCAGGGCCTGGGACCAGGCGCAAGGCAGGGCTGTGTGCGTTGCATGGCTCCTCAGCCGGATTGCAAGCACACACAGGCCAGTAATGCACATAGGACAGCTGCAAGCACTCGGCTCTTGCCTGTCCTTGGGGTTGGGCAGCAGCAGGATGGAGGCCCATTCGGTGCAGGCGTCCGCCGCCTGCAGCCACTCCTGGCACGTGTCGCTCAGGCAGTCGGTCCATGGCATTTCCTGCAGCAGGTTGGGGGAGGCAAGCAAGTTGCAACTGCGGGGATGGGCAATATCTTTAGTATCTGCACGGCACGTCCTGAAAGCACCGAAAGGGGTAATCGATCCGGCGGGTTTGTGGCGGCGGCCGCGCTGCAACGAACAAAACACCCACCGTTGCTTCGGTGTAGTTGCCAGACTCCACATCCAGTGAAATCTCCGTGTTGTTCTGCATCGCCAGCAGCAGCTGGTTGTTCACCCCTGCAGGCAGTGGGTTGGAGAGGACGCACACAGGCGGATGTGAGTGGCTTTGAAAACAACAACAGCGATGACGCTACTCTGCATCGCCAGCAGTAGCTGGTTATTCACCCCTGCAGGCAGTGGGTTGGAGAGGAGGCATACAAAAGGGCGTGTGGGTCAGAGCAGGAATACAGGCGGATGTGAGTGGCGGCGCAATTGAACAGTCGTGATCAATCCTGCTGTCAAACATTGCCAGTGCCCTGGCCTGCATTGCTTGACAAGGCTAGCACAACGATCGGCGGCTGCCAGTACGCCAAACAGTACATCAGAGAGCAGCCACTCACAGGCAAACACGTTTTCGTGCTTTGATATGAATTCGTTGTACTGGGCCGGGGTGGTGAAGTTCACGCCATTGAATGACTGCAGCGGTGGGGGCAGGTAGGTGGGAGCATCAACCGCGGGCCTGCTGTCTAATCGGCTCACACGCAAGCACAAGCTGATCGAGGGACAGTTGGCTGTTCCATTCTAACAGATCACGTGTCGAGTCACTTCAGCAGTAGTACGCCACTCACAGTAATGATCATGTTGCCGGTCCGAATGCTTGTGGAGTCGTCATACGTCAGGCCCACTGCATATCAGAATAACCACAACACAAGGGGAGCATTAGCACCTCCTGTGCACTGCTGCCGATTGCATCCGTCAGTCCCATTCCCCAGCACTCAGTCGGCAGTTGGGCTGGCAGTAGAAACGGAACAAAGCAGCCACAACAGAAGACCAGTTCAGCGCAGCCCCTCACGAGTGTCCTCCCAGCGGGTGCTGTTGAAGGGGCCGGCGCACAGGCGCTTGTTGCTCGCCGTGCTGCGGCCAGG
This sequence comes from Chlorella ohadii, assembly GCA_025026875.1. Taxonomy (NCBI): domain Eukaryota; kingdom Viridiplantae; phylum Chlorophyta; class Trebouxiophyceae; order Chlorellales; family Chlorellaceae; genus Chlorella; species Chlorella ohadii. The sequence goes on from JADXDR010000262.1 coordinate 21,708, forward strand.
GAGCAGGTGAGGGAAACAGTAGGCAGGTGAGGCAAGCAATGCATTGCACCTGCTTCCGGCTTGATACGGCCTGCTGCTGCCCGGCTGGGAAGCAGGTCGGAAGGACGGGTCTTGTCATGGCAATAGCAGGCCTCCAGCCATGGAGTAACAAGCTGAAACAAGTCTGTCAAACCTCCACTCACGAGTTGAGGAAGAGGTCGTAGAACTGGTCGTTGTATGCCCCCACGATCTGGTCAAACTCGCCGGGCTTGTCCCGCTCCAGCTGCACTCAAAAAGTTGAAGGGAGGCAAAGGGGTGAACACTGCGGCTTTTGAACGCCCTGCCATCCCAGTGTTTTCTCCAGGGCTGCTCCAGGCCCCAGAAGCAGCCTGGACCAGGTTCCAGGGCACAATCTGCCTACTGTTTCGCCCCTCATTGCGCCCACCTGGTCTATAGGCATGCCCGTCTGCGCCTCGATGTCTTCGATCCACCCGCTGATGATTTCGGTTGTGCTCGACATCCAGTTGAGGCCGTACTTGATCCAGAGGTCCCAGCAGGAAACCCTGAGAGGACAAATGAAAGGGCAGGGGCAGGGTGGGCAGCGGGTAATCGAGTGGCGGTTGGAGGCAAGAAAGCGGTTGGAGGCCGTACTTGATCCACAGGTCCCAGCAGGACACTCTGTGAGGAGAAGCAAAAGAGGGGCAGGGTGGGCAGCCGGCAGCAGCGAGGACAGGCCAGCTGTGTTTCGAAGCACGTTTTCAAGGCACCGCAGCAGCATGCTCACAGCGTTCTCCTTGCACATCCAATCTCTACACGCCCAGACAGACCCTCACTCACTCTTCCTTCCAGTCAACTATCATTTGGCACTCGGGGCTGAGCTTCGCCACCGCTGCAACCGATTCAAAGACAATGGGAGGAAGGAGCCCTGGGTGAGCGGCGGGGGCAAGTGGTGCTAATCGCATGGCAGAACCGTGCGGCACGGCACCAGGGCGCGCAGCATTGCACAGCTCAGCATGCACAGCAGGGGCATGGCACAGCACCCCGCATCAGGCTTCCAGTTGCGTGCACGCCGCAGCGGCAGCATCTTAAGCTGCGCAACCGCCCAGCGCTGCATCACCAGCACATTTCAGCCTAGCAGCAACTCTACCTGCGCCGCTCTTGTCCCGGCATGCCACGGGGAATCGGTCGGCCCACTGGCAGGGGTTGTTGGTCCAGCACGTCTGCTGCACGCGCGGGCTGTACACAATCACGGTGCAGTAGACTGCAGTGGGGTCAATAGGGGCACAGAAAACATGTTAGGTTGGCCTATACGCATGTTCCCTGCACACACGGGCTCCACACAATCACGGTCGAGTAGACTGCAGTGGAAAGAAGGGCACAGGGATCCACATGCACNAGAGTCAGCAGCAACAGGTGCGGCGGCAGATGCGGCGACAGCAAAAGCAGCCAGCAGACATGCGCCAGTGGCAGCCTGCATGGAAGGCCGCACCCCANGCCGGTCCCGACAGACGTGCCCTTGCGAGCCCCCNACCCACTTGTGAAGGCCAGCAGCAGCAGCCAGAGCGCAATCTCCACGTAAAGCAGCGGAGGCACGAGCCGGCGCTTGCGCGTCTGAAAGGGACCACCTGCGCTTGGGTGAGCAGGTGGGCAAGCGGGTGTGTGGGCGGGTGAACTTGTGAGGGCCAGTAAGTGCAAGGGTGGGTGAGCCGGCAAGGGTGAGCAGCCGGCACGGCAGTGGTGAGGCGGTAGGCGCCCAGGGCTCAGGCATGACAACTTCGACACAAATGGACGTGCACCCAACAGCATCGTACCTCGCAGGCCCAGCACAAAGATGGCCGCCTCGTTGATGGCCGCCAGCCCAAACAGGGCGAACAGCGAGTAGTTGGCCACTCGCAGGTATGTTGCCTGGGCGGGCAAGAGTGGGAGGCAGCAAGCGCAGCATGGAGGCAGCAGGCGCAGCATTACCAAGGCATCGCACAGCACAGCGCGAATGCTGCGTAAGAGTTGCGGCCACGCTGCGGGTACACCCTTCGCTGCAGCACATAAACAGGGGGCAGCAGGCAGCACGCAAATGCAAGCAGTCCGCACCTGTGGGCAGTCGTAAATCAGGCCCGTGCTCTCAACCGACCAGTAGCCTGCCGAGACGGGGAGGGAAGGCAGGGCCAACAAGCACGCATTTCCTTTGGTGGGTGCCGCAAACATGCAGGCCGCCTCATGTGCAGCGCAAGCTGGTGGCAGCCGCTGTGGTGCAGGGGGCCACAGCAACTGCAGCGCACGCCATTAGGCTCAACACCCGCTGCTTGGCAGCATGAACGTGCACGGGTAAAGAAACACACCGGTGGCATAGGGGATGAACCACACCACGTGCACGATGCACAGCAGCAGCATCATGACCGGCAGCGTGTCTGCATGGGAAAACGTGGGGTGGCGCTAGGCTGAGGTGCGGTGAGCTGAGGTCATGGGGGGAATAAGTGTGGGCCAAGCAGAGGTCACAATGGGGACAGGGTGTGTGGAGCTGCGGTGCAAGCCTTGCGGCTGGCTGGGCGAGAGCCCACTTTGGCAAGCACTGCTTCCGGTGCAGCGCCAGCAGCATGACGCAGCTTGGATAGCACGCAAGGGCCAGTTGCTATGTGATATCTTGCAGCAGGCGGCGTGGCCGCACCCGAGGCCATGTGCCAGCGGCGCTTGAACAGCACCAGCTCCGGCATCGTGTGCTTTCTTTTCTAGTCACGATCAACAACAGATCAGCGCCTGGAGACAGGCAGCCTGCACAGGCAGGCGGGCAGGAAGGTGGGGTGCAGAAGCGTCTGGCTGGCGGCAGCAGCGGTGGCGGCAGCGACTGCGGGGCGGCCAAACAGCCCACCCCTGCGCCGGCTACACGTCGGTGGGCGTACATCACACTCGCTAGTGCAACACCGAGCTCACCAGCTTCAAGCAAGGTGTGTGGGCCGCGGGGCAAACCCTGCCGGCGTCGCTGCTGCTCCTGTCGCCCTGCTGTCTGCTTTGATAGGGTGCAGGAGGCTTGCAAGCGCTATCTAGAAGCTGCCAGGTCCGCTGCTCTCACTGCACGGACTGCTCCCACGCGCCGCGCGTTGAAGAGCCACTCCACATCGCACTGAGCGCAGCGTGAGCGTTCGATCAAGAGTTTATCCTGGCGACAAGCGCACGTTGCGCCGCCTGGCTGGGGTAGCCGCGCCCTTGCCGTCACCGCAGCATGTGCAGCATCCCGGCTGGACTTCACAACACTGGATGCTTTTGGCAGCCTCTGTGCGCACCCTCAGCAGTATAACACAAATGTGAGCGGGGCAGCAAACAGGAGCAGCAGCAGCGCAATGAAATCACAAGGTATGGGAGGGGCGGGGATGCAGTGCACACTGCCAGCTGGACAGCTGGCGTGAGTGCCGCCGCTCCGTAGCAAGCGTGGGAGTTAATCTGTGCGGAGTTTTATAGCTTTCAGGCTATCCGTGGGCTTCCCCTTAGAGCTCGTCGCGCGCCGCAACTCCAAACACCTGCCGGATCTTGGCGACGTAGTCCTTCTTTTCAACGCACTCCCGGCACGCTTCGCCTTTGGTCTGCAGCAGCGGGCATTTGGCACGGATAAACACACTCAACCGCGGTTCACACAAACGAGACTGAGCCAACCCTTACCGAGCACACCATCATCACCCACGGCTGATCGGCGGCCACCCACGCGCCTGCAGTATCTGTTTGAGCTGCGCCACCCGCATCTTTGAAAAGTCGGTGGCCGCATCTGCAAAATGGGTGGGAGCGAGACAAGAAAGCGATAGGTGCGTGCCCAAAGGGAACAGCCGCGCAAAAAACAGGGCAGGTGGGTCAGCCAAGTGCACAGCAAGGGCAGGGGGCCGGCCAACGGCAAACCTTGGCGGTCAGGATTGCATGCCCCATGCACCACTTGAATTGAACCACAGCGACCAGCTCATACTGCGGCGCGCACCTATTTTGACGGCGCTGGCGCACACCTTGCCCGAGTAGAACTGGTTGAGGAAGCGGGCGATCTTGGTGGACTTCATCTCGCCTGCAGGGGCAGCGATCGAGACGTTGCTGCCATGCAGGACGCCCGTGGCCCTCACTCAGGCGTGCTCTTGTGATGCCACTTCAGCTGACCACGTGCCAACACCAGCCATTCCACTAGCAGTGTAAATGTCGCTGCTCCACACGGTCGCACTGCCAGTCACTATGCCCCTGTCCCGCTCACCCTCATATTTCACCACCACGTCCCGGTTGCCGCCGCACACCACGAGCAGTGTTGGGTAGCTGCTCACGCCAAACGCGCCGCTGACCTCCGCGTTGCTGCGTAGCGCCTCGCCGAACGCGATTTTGCCGTGATACCTGAGCGGAGGGTAGAGGTGAGCGAGCAGGCAGCCGGTGTCAAGCAGCACTGAGACAGCCAGGTGCATGATAGCAAGGTAGCCTTGCACACAGAATGGGTGGAGAACACTGTGAACCAACCCGCATCAACGTGCAGCTGGAGTCATAATACGGTGTTGCAAACCGTCCGGATTAGTCACTGCAATTTCGCCCCCATGCACTCCCGCTCACCGCATCGCCAGGCTCNTTGTACAGTGCCGGCGTCTCGNCCCTTGTCGCTGCAAGTTGGGAGGGGATGGAGTGAGTTGGGGGCGTGGATGTGCTGCAGCGGCTGCAAGCGGGACATTGTTCCTAGCAGCTGCAAGTGCATCTGACGAGAGGTGCAGACTTCCTGCCTGCTGCACCCAGCACAGCACAGCACAGCACAGCACATACCACCTTGGTTAGTCGCACCTGAGCAGCAGCGCGCACACGCCCCACTTGGCGCCCTCCTTGCCGCCCGCCTGGCACTGCCGCAAAAAGTCCGCCTGTGGAGGCAGGCAGAGGCAGGGGCCATTCAGCAGCTGCATTGGAACGTGTGTACTGCTGCTACTCACGCAGCATTACAGCACTTGAGACCTGCAACGATGCAATAGATATGCAGGAAACACCAGCAGCAGATCAACCCTGGACAACAAGCAACATTTAGGTTGCCTCACCAGCTGCGCCTCCTTGTGCACGCTCTTCACGTGCTTGGGCAGCAGGCTGAGCGCCCAGTCCTTCAAGTGCCGCGCCGAGCGGTCGCCGCGGTAGTCAACCAGCCGCCCGCCGCTGCAAAGTATGGAAGGGCTAAAGGGAAAAGCAATTAATCAACAACGCGCCGAGCGGTCGCCGCGGTAGCCCACCAGCCGCCCGCCGCTGCAAATAAGAAGATCAATTAGCAAGAGAGTGAAGATGCACGCAAGTCACTTGTCAAGCAGCTCCCGCGGCAGTCCACCAGCCGCCCGCCGCTGCAGTGCACGGGAGCACCGGAGGCAACACATGCTAAGGGAAAGTGGAATGATCAATCAATGCGCCGAGCGGTCGCCGCGGTAGTCAACCAGCCGCCCGTTGCTGCAAAGTAAGGAAGAAGCGGAGACAAACAACGTTAAGGCAACACGCAAGCGATGTGCCAATTAGCCGCCACGCTAGTCAACCAGCCGCCCGCCGCTGCAAATGGGACAGGAAACGGGTGAGGGAGGCGCTCACTCCTGAGCCCTCATCAATCCCAGCCCCACCGATTGGTCAGCAATGCACGTTCTTTGATGGCAATTCGCAGGCATACATTTGCATGAATGCTAAACCGCAGAGCCCACCTCATGGCCCGGATGGTGGGGTAGCCGCGAATGCCGTACTGCTGGCACAGGCCCTGCAAGAGTGTGGTGCGGTGTCGGCAGCTTCAGCTGTGGCGCAGCCAGATCTTGGGTGCCGCTGCATGAAGCTGTTGCAAAGTAGCAACCAAATGGCCTCCGGGCTCTGCAATGTGCGCTTCGAGGGAGCATGCTGTGGAGCAGCAGGCAATGCTCACCCACCCTGGCCTGCAGCAGATCGCAACAGCCACTGCCCGACACACTGGCGTTTACCTGCTGCTGCTCGCAGTTCACGGCCGCCACCTTGACCACTCCGTGCAGCGCCTCGGCCAGCTTGCGCCACTTGGGCGCCAGCTGGCGGCAGTGTCCACTGCACACACCAAAGTTGAGAAATGAGATCAAGGGGGTCAGCGGCCGGTGCGCATGTTAGCTGCCGGCTGGCGGCAGCGCCCAATGCACGCCTCAGCATGCACTCAAGCGCCAAACAAACCGCAGTAACACAAAGCGAATGTGCTCACCACCAGGGCGCATAGAACTCAATCAACCAGATCCACTCGGTGTCACCCTCCGGGAATGTATCATCTGTCAGATCCTGCAAGTCCAAGAGACAAAGCAAACAGGAAGAACTGCATCAGCTGAGCCACCGGGCAAGGCCGAACGGCTGTGAAAGCAGCGGCACCAGCAGCGGTGACATACAAGATGCAACCCCGTGAGTCGGTAGGAACGTTGCGGGCCAAGCAATCGTGCCGCACATCTGCATCACCGCACCTGCACGAATGCATCGTTATCGTAGAGGCCTGCCGTCTCTCGCTGTGGCCGCCCGCCGCCCATGCCTGCAGCTCACAAGCCATGCGACAGGGGCTGACTTGCAGACGGGGAAACAAGGAGCGGAATCCACCACCCATGCCGCCCATGCCTGCAGCGCACAGAGTGCTGGCGCATGAGACCGCATGGTAAGTAACAAGAGAGGCAGCAGCCCACCACCGCAGCCTGCGCCCAAATGTCTCGCTGTCGAAAACAAACAAAAGTGCGGAGGCCTCACCGCCGCCCATGCCGCCGCCCTGCTGGAACTGGAAGTGCATGCGCTGGCCGCCGCCGCCGCCTCCAAACACGGTCTCAAATATGTTGAAGGGGTCGCCGTGCTGCGGGCAAGAGCCAAACGAGGGAGTGGAGCGTGGGCAGCGTGAGGCAAGGGCCTTAAGCCAATCCAGCTTGCATGCGCAACTGCTCGTGCATGCACACCCAGATGCCTGCTGGCCAGGATAGCAGCAATAGCTATCGCACTCGCCAAGCGGCTGGCTACCTAGCTCCAAAGAGCTCCAAACTTGCAAAGAGCAACCAGACAAGCGACCAAGGTGCACCTGGAAGTGGAAGCCGCCGCTGCAACTCCATTCACCATGCACAGTTGGCCTGTTAAACGAAACGAGTTGCAACAACAACCCAGCACACCTGGAAGTGGAAGCCGCCGCCGGGGCCGCCGGGGCCGCCCGGCCCGCCGCCCTGCTGGTTCAGCCCCGCCTCGCCGAAGCGGTCGTACATCTGCCGCTTCTCCGGGTCTGCAGATGGAGCAAACGAGGTATGTGATAAAACACACCGCTGGCCAAACCAGCAAAGGCGATGCCAAGCAGCTGACGGCCGCACCCACAGCAAGCTGTAAGCGCAGCAGCGCAGCCTACCCGACAGCACTTCATAGGCAGCAGCAATCTCTCGGAACTTCTCCTCCGCGTCCGGCTTGTCTGGGTTGCGGTCCGGATGGTACCGCCTGCACAAATGCAGCATCAAGGACACTCAGCACCCACATTTTCGGCTGCGTTGACCGGTCAACACAGCAGCGCCCAGCAGCTGCAAAACTTTGCCAAGCAGGGCTGGTGTCGTGCATGTGGCGCGCCGAGCAGCGGCCGCCGCAACCCCACTGCCACAAGCCGCCCTGCTCACAGCGCGGCACGCCGATAGGCCTTCTGGATCGTCTTCTCATCGGCATCGGGTGAGATGCCCAGGTGGTCGTAGTACTTGGTCTCCCGCACCGCGCCCGCGCCGGCAGCGGCGGCGAGCAGCAACAGGAGGGCGCCGCCCAGGCGCTGCCAGGGGCGGGCGGCGCGCCGCTGCATGGCTGCACTAGCTGCCGTGCGCTCCTGGGGTGTGATCTGTGCGCAGCAGCGCCGGCCTGGCGAGGCTTCTGGGCGCTCGCTGGCGGGGCGAGCAGCGGGCTGCAAGCAGGGCGCTGATCTAATGGGTGGTGATCAGCAGAAGAGCTTGATGCGAGAGCGAGAAGCGCGGGGCCAAATGGCTCTGCTCTGTGGCCGCAGTACGGAGGTACAGCCGGCAGCAAGCAGCCAACGCAAGCCCGACGCAGCTTGCAGAGCTGGGCTGCCATGCACATTTTAACTTATCCAAGCATGCATATACTCTGCTCAGCAGCCGGCACCAGACCATCACTGCAATGGGCTCCAGCTTGTTCAGCAGCCACCGCCCGCTTCAACCGCAGGTCACACCGCGCCTAAGCTGCCCGTGGCCAGGCAACTGGTGGTGCACAGTCTAAGTCCATGAATTACTGGCTACGCTTATGAGGACTAATTAATTGAATGGTAGCTGTGAATGCAAGTGAATGCCAGTGAATGCAGCACAAGGAGCAGCGCCTGACGTCGCCCACCTGCCAGCGGGGCGGCGGCGGCGAATGCTTTTGGTCTGGCCAAGAGGGCCTCTGACACTCGGATCGTCGCCCCATTGGACTGCTGCACAATCTGGAGCCTCGCTACAGGCTGCAGTGCACCGAGCAGCCGTTCAGCTTTCAGCTCGCCGCCTCAGGCGCACGCTCGCGGGTGCGCGCGCGCATTGTGCCATTATGAGAGTGCTGCCGGCTCTTTCGAGCCACGCAGAGCGGCCTCAAGCCCGGCCTGTAGCAGCTGCCGCTGCCGCCCCTCCGCCGCCCAAGCCCAGCCGCCGCCACCTCCTCCCCCCCGCTGCCGCAGACTTTTGCAACGCAGCAGCATTTTAAGGGCAGCAGCCAGGATGTCCAAGCGGGTTCTGTGCCTGTTCGATGTGGATGGCACGCTCACAGAGCCGCGCAAGGTGCGAGACAGAGGGAGGGAGAGAGGGAGCGCCCAGTGCTGCCGGCGTGCTGCGCCACGCAATTGGGTTGCCTGCAGCTGCGCAGCGCAGCTCTGTTGCCATGTGCAAGGTGTGCAGATCCAATTGCCTGTGGACTGGGGTTGCAGGTGATTGAGCCCAAGATGGTCGAGGAGATGCGGCGGCTGCGGGGGCTGGTCACCATCGGCACCGTGGGCGGCTCCGACCTCGCCAAGCAGATCGAGCAGCTGGGGCAGAGCGGTGAGCGGCTGCTTGTGCTTTCTGAGGCTTTTGGGACGCTTCCGAGGWA
>JADXDR010000263.1:0-15057 GCA_025026875.1 Chlorella ohadii
CGAGGCCGCCGCCGCCGGCTGTGCGCTCCGGCAGGCTGCTGCTGCAGGAGCAGTAATTAACCCGCGCTGATGTTCCGGCGGCCGGCGCTCTGATGTCTCGCTGAGTTGCTCCCCTGAGGTCTCAGCTTGAAAGTCTGTTTGGCAATAATTTGAAGAATTCCTTGGCCTCCCTGCTGCTGGTGACACCCAAATCTCTTGCCTCACATAAGAATCGTCTAGTAGCGCGATGCAGACTTTTCCCCCACCTGCACCCCCTTTCCGCCTTTCCACCTGCACCGCTCCTCCTGCCTGCCTCAACTCCTCTCAACTCCGCATTCACCGCCGTCTGGGTCCCCATATAACCATCAGCAATCGCGCCTGCACTGCCCGGCAGGCGCCGCCCAACCCTTCCCCCTCCATTGAAATACCTCTCACAATTCCACTTCCACTTCGTCTCTCACCTCCCACCCACAAATTGATGGACCGCGCCTGCTGGCAGTCCAAAATTCGTATATTGCGCATGCCCACAGACTTTGATTTGCACCTTCACCTCCGCGTACCCACCTAAGCACACTTCCCACTGCCCTTCTAAAATCACCCTGGTTTGCTGCGCATGCGCGCCCTCAGCCCTTGATGCGCCCCAAGTGCCTCGTACTACATTTTTTCCACCGACTCAATTTGCCCATTTTTTCCACTTGAGTGCTATGTCAAGTAATCGAAGCCCAACTAGACCAGTGGCGCGACTGGCTGCAGATGCGCGACTCGTGGCGGCGGTGGCAGAGCGGCGCAGCGCAGCGGCGGCGGCTTGGCACCTGCTTTTGCCGCCCTTGGATCCGCGGCAATTCTCGACCAGATCACGCCCGTCTCCTTGCCATCCCCTCCTTATTGCTCCGGCCCGGCAGTGCAGCCGTTAGGKGGGCACCACCCGCCGCGGGCCAGAGTGTCGGAGCGAGGGCTGAACGAGCAGCGTGCAGGCCGCCTGCTGTTTTGAGCAGCGGCAGCAGCAGCAGCGGTAGCCGCGCCGTGCCGCCGCCGCCGCCGCTGCGCCGCCTATGGCGGCCGCGCCCCACCGCACGACGGCGGTGTTCACCCCCAGCCGGCCGGGAAGCTGCACCAGCGCAGCATCTGTGGGTGCAAAATTTGGACTACATATGTTGGGCCAAGGCAGCACATGGTAATGCGCCCACACTCGACCGCCGTTGCGCATCCCCTGCAGGCCATGCCCGCAGGCACCGCCCCTGCCGCCACTGCCTGGCTGCGCCACCCGGGGTCACAGCATGATGTGCAGCCACCTCGCAGCGCGCAGCAGGGCAGGGAAGCAAACCTGGATGCTCAGTCTCAGCGGGTTGTGTCCCTGCTGCTCAAAGAGCTGGGTGCAGCCCGCAAGCAAGAGGCGGCCGCGGCGGCGGAGCTGGCGCAACTGAAGGGCGAGGTTGCAGCAGCAGCTCAGCGAGGGGACAGGGAGCGGCGGCGGGACTCTAGCGGTGGCAGCCGTAGCGCAGCAGCTGCCGGCGGGCGCATCCCCGCGTTTCGCCCCGCCGGCCAGGCGCCGCCGCCGCGGCAGGGCAASGCGCSGCCGCAGCCGAGCAAGGCAGAGCCGGCCCCAGCAGCACCCACAACCGTAAAGCAGAGCCAGGAGGAGGCGGAGGCGCTGCAGCAGGACAATGCGGAGCTGCGGTCCCAGGTGGAGGCTCTGTATGCCCACTGCCGCCACCTGCAGCGCCAGCTGGGTGCTGGCAACGCAGCCGCCAAACCCCCTGCACCCAGCAGCAGTGCAGGCGCCCCAAGTGGCAGCGCTGGCTCAGCTTGCCATGCCTCGATTGCACTGCATGCGCACGTGCACCAGCAGGAAAGCCGGGGTCAGCCAGCACGGGCCGCATCGCCGCACCGTGCGCAGCGAGCACAGCACGCTGGCGAGCTGGACGGCAGCACGCTGCTGGCAGCAGTCGTGTGCAGCTCGCCGCGGCGCGCACGCAGCCCAGCTCGAGTCAGTGCTGCGTTTGTGAGCTCCCCGGCCGCTGGCGGCGCTGTAGAGGAGCTGGCCATGGCCGTGTTCGAGGCAAGCGCTGCGTGGGCGGATTGTCTGCCGAGCGGTGGATTGAAATGCTTTGCCTTGTGTTGGTTCATGTCTGTCACTCAACTGGGCCGGTGGAACGCTGAGCAGACCATTTTAAGCATAGCTTGCCGCTCTCCGCCCTCCCCGCTGCCTCAGCCTGCCCCCGAAGACGCCGACGGCCTGCGCCTGGCGCTGAACCGCACCCAGCGGCACAACCTCAAGCTGTCCTCCAAGCTGGCAAAGGCGCGGGACGAGGCAGCCGCAAAGTGAGCTGAGCATGTGTTGCATCCGGCTTGGCTGCCGGCTGCCGGTTGCCCGCTCGCTTCCCTGGCCGGGAGGGCACCTTTCTGGCGAGTGGGACCTTGCAGGGGTTACGCCTAGCATCTTTGCAAAGCTGACGGACTCCGTTTACTGCAGAGCTTTTGTCTTCAGGCTTCTCCTGATGGTAAGCCTCCCCTGCCGCGCCTGCCCTCCTTACAGGGCGGCCGAGGCGCGGCGCTGGGCCGCGGCAGTGGAGCAGCAGGAGGGCCAGCTGTCTGAGCTGCGGGTGCAGCTGGAGGCGGAACGGCGGCAGCGCTTGAAGGCGCAGCAGGCGCTGGCGGCGGCGCGGGGCGAGGGGGAGGCAGCGAAGGAGGATGCCGCCGCGCTGCTGGGCCAGCTGAGGGCGGCTGAGGCGATGGCTTCTGCCGTGGAAGGTGGGAGTGGAGGAGCTGGGGTTGGGTTGGTGCTCGCCCTGCGGTCGACTCCAACTGCAAGATCATTTGGGGGGAAGCATGCTTGCATGATGCGAAGAGATCTGTTCCAGCAATCACGTGCCCTGCTGCTCCCGTAGGGACCGCAGGCGAGGTGGCCTTTGTGCACGTCATGTCATCCTTTCCATCGCTCGGGCTTTCCGCTGCCCCCTTACCTGTTCCATCACACTGCAGGGGAGGCCGCCTGCGTGCGCGGCCAGCTGGCGGTTGCAGAGGAGGCGCTGGGGCGGGCCCGCAGCGAGGTGGACCGGCTGAAGCAGGAGGCCACTGCCACGGCAGCCAGGTCTGGGACCGTGTGGCTCTAAATGCATGCCCGTTTTGCATGGTGCAGCTTTGCAGTGTTGGGCAGCTCCACCAGCAGGGGCTGGCCATCCGCTTTGCCCCGACCCTCCATTCCACCTGCTGCACAGGCTGAGCGCCATGGACCTGGTGCGGCGACGTTCAACAAGCTTCCTTATGCCAGACAGTCACATGACCTAAGCCTCTTACAGTCCGCCTGCTCGTGTAGATCTTTATCAGAATCTGCTTATCTGCATGGCCATGCAGGCTGAGCGCCACGGACCTGGTGCGGCGGGAGGCGGAGCGTGAGCGTGACGAGCTGGAGCTGTCCAACCAGGTAATTGCTCATTCCACTTACCAGCATACTTTCATGAGGTTGGGCTGAGGAAGTTGAACCTTGTGCCGGGCTGCCCCTGCTCCACCGCCTGCTGTGCGACTCCTCCCCCTCCCCTTTGCAGCGCTTGCGCGCAGCGCTGGCGGACGCAGAGGCGGGCGGCAGCGCGGCGGAGCAGCAGCTGGTGGCCGCGCTGGCCAAGGCGCAGCAGGAGCTGGCGGTGGAGCGGCAGCGGGGCGAGATGATGCAGGTGCGATGTGTGGTTGGATGTTTGCAGCAGCTGCATGGGTTGAAGTGTGGGCAGTGAAGCGGCCGGCCGGGGGGTTTGGAGGGGCAGAGAGGGGGAGGCGATGCACGCTGTGCGATGATGGGCAGGTGGGTTGAGGCACAGCAGCAGCCCTCTCCCTAAGCTCCCCCCGCCAGCTGCACAGGCTCGCCACCCCACCTGAGACCAGCATACCTGAGGACGCACTCCTGCTGCCCTCTGCCCGCCTGCCCACGGCTGCAGGCCCAGGCAGCGCTTGCCGAGGCGCAGGGCCGGGAGACGGAGCGCATCCTGACTGAGCAGCTGCGGRCGGTGCAGGCAAGCTGGCCAGCTGAGGGCCGAGCACCTAGCAAGGGGGCAGCCAGCCATGTGCAGGCAGTATGCAAGACAGCTCGTAATGACCATTCACCCATCCCGCTTTGCAAGGCTGCCAACTGAAGTCCCCTCCCCTGCGCCAACCTTCCGATCTTGTGCACAGGACGAGCGCAACGCCTGCCTGGCAGCTGCCACACGTGCCGATGCACTGCTGGCCAGGCTGGGGCAGCACGCAATGCTGACACGCGGCGTGGACTGAGGCGCTGGCTGGACACATGTGCTGGGTTCTGTTACACCGGCAGGAGGCCTGCGGGCAGCTTAGGTAGCAATGCGGCTCCAGCCAGGGCGCCCAACACTAGGCAGCAAAAATCATGACATTGATGAGCAGAGATTTGTTTGCTTGAATGATTAGATGCGCAAGTTGTAAACGATTGTACTACACGACTGTCCTAGCATCGTCAGTGCAGAGGGTCGTCCACTGGCCAGGTGGCCATCACCTCAGCCCAGGCGCTGCCGCGAGGGCCGCCGGCTCGTCCGCAGGCCGCTGCCAGGCCGCTGCAAGCTGCGCGTCAGCAGCGCGGACGCTATGAACCACAGCCCGACCAGCGTCACCTGCGAGTGCGAAGGGACGGGGTTTGCTCGCGAATGGTGCACTGCTGTTGGGCCGGCAGGCAGCGGCAGCATCGCTGCGCATCAGGCAGGCACGGAGCCAGATGGGCCGCTGGGGCCGCCGCCGCCTGCAATGGCGGCTGCTTTGGACCCTCTTCAACTAGATGAGGTCTTGCTGTCAGATGAGCTCACCACTGCTCCGAGCAGCAGCGCCACCGTCGCGCCGCTTGCAACGCCCTCCGCCGCTGCTGCCGCCGGCATGCCGAATCAATGGCTTTCCGCTCCGTTCGCCGGGCCTGCGCCGCGTTGTTGCGCTTTAACGGATGCGCTTCAGCGCTGGATGCACGCGCAGGGTCGGAGCGGGCTTGTGCAGGGTTCCAGAGAGCGGGCTGGGCGCAGGAGTTGCGGAGCGGTTCGGGTCGATGGCTTGGAACTATCTTGGAGTGTACATGAGCTGCAGGAGCGTGCCAGCGAGCCTCCTGACGCTGGGTTCACCTGCCGCCTGCCGCTGCTGCGCTGGCCAGCCGCCGCCAGGAGCTTGGCACAGCACATCGAACATGCCGTTGGATCGGTGAGCGGTATATTCTTCATCATACCCGGGTATGTGGTTGGCGTCGAGCAGACCACCATGAAAGCTGCCAGATGGTGAACCGTTCGCCTGCAGCCTGTTGAATGCTCCGCCGCTCAGGCATCGCCGCCCCGCCTGCTACCGTCGCACACTTGATGCCCGTCTGGTCCTGGTGGTGAGCTCAGGTGCCTATACTGATTGATGACNATTTCAGCTGCACAGCCAGCCCGGGCACCTTGCTGTCGATTGGCATTGTCGACACCCCAATGTCGACACCCGACACCGACGCGGCGACGCCAGGTGGCAGCGGCGGCGGGGAAATGCACCCCCGCGGCCCGCCCCCATCGCCCTCATCAGCGGTCGTTCTGACATCTCCATCCTGTTTTGGAATTCAGATCGGGTCTTGGCCGCGTAGGAACGCGCTGCCCTCCGCTCTCGCGCCGACCGCACTCTCTCGCACCCCAGGCCGCTGTCCGCAGCCTCCATCATGGTGAGCAGCGACTGGACAGTCAGATCGCCGTTCGCACAATCTCGCCGCCTGCCGCTGCCTGCCGCTGCCTGCCGCCGCCTGCCGCCCACTGCTCATTGCCGTCCTCCCTTCTTCGCAGGGCTGCTGCTTCTCAGAGCCAGCTGTGGTGCCAGCCTCGCAGCCAATGCGACCGGCCTACTACGCAGGCCCTTCGCAACCAATGTATCCAGCAGCCGCGGCCTGCGCTCCGCCACCGCCGCCGCCGCCCGCAGCCTACGGCTATGGCTACGCAGCGCCGCCGCCACCTGTGTACTCTTACCCCCCGCAGCAAGGTGGGATTGCGGCTGGGCAGTAGGCGGCAGCACTGCCACTGATACGTGGCTGCTGGTAACATTGCTGCTGGGGGACCAGACGTTACAAATATTGTACACGCCCTCGCTGCCTCAACTGAACCTGGTTCCCCACCTGTCTGCCCGCACCTCTCCTTCCCCCTGCAGTGACGTACATCCAGCAGGACCGCGGCATGGACGCAGGCACAGCGGCAATGATGGGCGGCGCAGCAGGGCTCATGACAGGAGTGCTGCTGGCTGAGGCCACGCAGCCGCACTATGGCTACGGCTGGTATGGGCCGTCCTGCGGACCGACCGTCATTGGTGAGCGCGGTGCAGGGAGAGTTTCAGCTGGATTTACATCATGCAGCGTGTGCTTGCTGAACGCTGTAGCCATGTGCTTTGTAGACCCTGTTGGACTGCCGCCATGCCCTGCACTTGGCTGAAGTGGGCCCCTGCTGCTTGCGGTGCCGGAATCTGCTGCTGCCGTCGCTGTACATGCAAGCTGGGCGCCCGCTGACCAACACCGCCTGCCCCCCCCCTGCCCTCTGCTGCAGAGAACACGACCATATCGATAACACAAACGTGATGGTTGCCGACTACCCTGATGCCGGCTTTGCTGTGATGGACGATGGCTTCGACACCACATACACTGCTTGGTAGATCGCGCCCAGCGCTGGAGTGCCAGCAGGGCGCTGTATTCTGTTTAGGTGCGCCCCCGCTCAGCAGTCACCATCACACTCCTTTGTATTATGTCCATTGATCACCATCACCTGTTCCCTCATCCCTCATTCAATCATGTCGCATCACATTTACTGTCTTGATCTGTCCAAACCACCATCATCCCTTCCACTCAGCCGATTATCTGCACTGCCGCTGCATTTGCTCATCCTCGCCCTATCATGTTTTGTATTGATCACCAGCTTGCAATGGTAGGCAACTAGACAAACTCAGGACAGCAGGTGGGAGCGGTGAGGTTGCATGGGCACGCATGCTGGGCGCAGCTTGCCACCGCTGCGGCGGGCGGCAGCCAGGGAAGGTGCTGCTAGTTTCGTCGGGTCCTTCGTCCTCTATCACCCCACGGCAACTACACGTCAGAGCAACCAGGGCAAAAGCCTGCAGTGCCACGAGGCCGGCTTTTCCTGGGCTCCCAACTCGGGTGCAGTCCAAGGCAAGAACTCATAAGTGGCGCAGCAGTTGTAGCAAGCCCCAATGCAGAGCCAGCACAGCTCTGACTTGTGTAGGCGTGCTTCGGCGCCGCCGGCCAGCCGCCGCCTCCGCCTGCCGCTGCAGCTGGTGCCGCAACACTGTTCCAACCAGCGATCAACGTGCATCCGCCCTTGCTGCAACAAACGTGCAGGATCCCTGCTCTTCCCTTTTTGAAGCAGCAGCCGCCTGAGCGGGCAGCAACCCTGCCAACCATGGGCGCCTGCTGCACGCGGCCTGCCACGCTCGACGGGCATGGCACACCCCCAGCTGGCGTCAGGCCCAGCCACCACACACACAAGCTGCTGTATGGCGCGCAGCAACCGCAGGGAGGCTACGGCGCAGTCCCGCCGCCGCAACAGGCCTACCCGCCGCCAGCCTTTGCGGGGGGATACGGCGCTTACGGAGCAGCGGCGCCGCCGGGCGGTGCAGCCTATCCTGGGATGCCGCCCGGAGTTGCAGCCTACCCTGCGCCGCCGCCAGGTGTGTGTGCTTGGTTGTTCAGGAGCTGGTCAGTTGCGCAACACGGTTGCTGGGAATATGGCAATAATAGATACAGCTGCCGGCGTGCTCGGAAGGCAAGGAGGCACCGCTGCCAACCCTGCTTGCGTCTGTTGGCTGCCGCCTGCTGTGCTGTCATTATCCTGCCTTGCAGTCTCACTGTCCTTTCTGCAACTTTGTCTTTCTCCCCAGGCTACCAGTACGGCCCGGCCGCCGTCTACGGCGCCCCGCCCCGCCGCCCCGGCCTCGGCCCCGCCGGCGCTGGCATGCTGGGCGCCGGTGCTGGGCTGCTGGGTGGGGCGTTGCTCGTTGATGCAATGACTCCGGATGTGGTGCAGCAGACCACGGTTGTGGAGGGCGGGGATGGCGGCGGCTTTGATGGAGGCGGGTTTGATGGAGGCGGCTTTGATAGAGGCGGCTTTGGCGAGTTCTGAGCTGCGGAGGGACGGCGTACGCAGCTGTGCTCTGGCGGGTGGGCAGCCGCTGGTCAGTGGCAGCAAAGGCAGCTCGGCACCAGACGGGCAAGCAGGCACGCACACAGCAGCCAGTGCCGCCGCAGCAATCGATTCTGGGGGCTGCCATTCGGCAAAGGCTGCCATTGCCTGCCGGTCTGCACAATTAGCCCTCCACTGTGCCGCCCAAATGGCAAGCTCTGTTATCACACACCATTTGATCGGCTCGGACCGACTACATTGGTTGACCCTCTGTCGTTACATGCAACCTGCGTGACTGTTGTGTGCTGCTTGCCCCTTGCCGTCAATGCCCCTCGGCGGTTACCTGTCCTGGGCTGTCGCTAAGCATCATACTGGCCAGCTTGTTTGAGCAGCGAGTCGAATGCGAATGGATGGCAGGCTGGGAGGCACTGAGGAGGAGAGGCAACAACGGGCCTGTCGGCATGCAGCGAAGCCGGCTTGGGCTGCGGCACCCAGGCGCCGTACATTTGAAATCTGCGTGCGGGCGAGCGGCGGCACTGGGCACGCTGCACGGATATCCCGCATCAATGGCAACCCTTCTCAAACAGGCACCATGGCAGCAGCCAACGATGTGGCATGTTGTTTATGCCAGCTGAAACCGCACTGCAGGGGGGACGTGCTGGCCGCCACACGGCGTGTGTGGTGCGCAGGCGCCGCCGCTGCGCGGCGCCCATGGATGAGCAAGAGATCTCTGCCGGGTGGCCGCGCCTTTTCACTGCGCTGCTGCAGGAGTTTGCAGCTGCAGCGAGCTGTTTGCAAGGAATGGCGCACCTGTGCTGCGCCGTGTTGGACCTTTCGGGCCACGCGCACGGCCCTGGTTGCGGCCACGACATCTATGCCCACGATGACCACGTTGATTACGTGGCGAGTAGCCGCTTGCAAGGGGCCGCCGGCTTGCAGCGAGCCTTCTAGCGCCGCTGCCGCCGCCGCCGTTTTTGACGGTGACGCGCCGCTCTGCCGCACCCACCCCGCCAATCTCATTCTCTTCCATTGACCGCAGGTGGGTGACGAGCTGCACCATGTGAGCGACAGCTGCTGCGTCAACAACTGCCACACGGGCCCTGTGGTGGTTAGCCATGGCCGCCTGTCGACGCTGCTGCACAGGTGCGGGCAGTGCGGGAGTTGGTCGCACCTTTTGCCTTCTACAAACCTTTCCGATTTGTACGGCTGGGCACGAGCCCCACAGCTGATCTTGCATACCTGTGCGCCCTCCCTGCCACAGGCGGCGCGGTGCACCAGACCCAAATGAGCCGCTGGCCGCGCCCCTGCTGCGCTCTGCGCCAGCGGCAGCAGCAGCGAGCGGCGGCGGCGGTGCGGCCAGCCTTGAAGTTGAGCCAGCAGGCCGCGCAGCCGAGCCGCAGCCGCGCACAACGCGTATTTATGCATCTGCCATCTGCTGTCCGATGGAGGTTCCGTTGGTGCACAGCGTACTGGATGACCTACCAGGCGTGGAGCAGGTGGGGAGAGCTTTTTGCCGACCGTCCGGGGCGCAACTAGCATTGGGATGGTGTTCCTGCTGCGGGGAGCTCAGCCTTTGAGGGCCGTTTGATAAGACGGCGTGCTGTGTGACCTGCTGGGCATGGTGCAGGTGGGATGCTGCCAAAGCCCTAGTTGCTGCCTGCAACCTTGGGGGTGCTGCTGTATGTTGTGGAAAGGTGTCCTAACTGGGCACCAGTACGTCATACCGCTCCCTTCACTGAATCATCCCATATCTCTTCACATTCGCAGGTGGACGTGGTGGTCGTCTCGCAGCTGGTCACCGTGCCACCTGATGCACCATTGCTAATCATTTAGCGCAACTGCACTGCGCTACATATACCCTTCTGCAGGTGGATGTGGTGGTCGTGTCCCAGCTGGTCACCGTGCGGCACGACGCGGCGCAGTGCAGCCCCGCCGCACTGGTGGCCGCCCTCAACGGCGTGATGCTGGATGCTTCGCTCACCGCCCCTCGCCAGCAAGCATCAGTGAGGCTTGGACTTATTTCACCTTGCTGCTTTGGCTGTGCTGCTATACTGGTGGCCTAATGGCGTGATGCTGGATGCCTCACTCACCGCGCTGCGCGAGCAGGCCTCGGTACGCTCTCACCTTTGTTGCATTTGATGGCGTGATGCTAGCTGGTAGCTTCGTGGGCCATGCCGCGCTAACTTAACTCATTGCTGGGATGCCGTCTCGCCCGGAAGTGCAAGAGCTTGCAAGTGCAAGTGCAAGGGCCCCTCGCGCCTCGCTGCGCCCGCGCGGAAACCTGAATCGTAAAGTTTCCTTGAACTGTTCAGGCAAGTTTTCATCGTGCCCTCCCCCTTACCCGCCTGCAGGTGCGGGGCCGTTGGGTGCCGCCCTGGCACGTGCTGGCAGGCGCGGTCCTTCTCATCATCTCCCTGTTCCACTACCTCTCCGAGCCAACCGGAGCAGCCTGGCTGGAAAACTTCAAGTACATCGCTCTGGGAGCAGTGGCGCTGTGCCTGCCGCTCATCGCGCTGCGCGCATTGCTCGCGCTGCGCCGAGGGGTGAGGCGCTGTGCTGTGCTGCTCCATGCTGTGCTGTGCCTGCCGCTCATCGCGCTGCGCGCGCTGCTCGCGCTGCGCCGAGGGGTGAGGTGCTGCGCTGTGCGTGCTGTGCCGTGCTGTGCTGTGCTGTGGCGTGCCATGCCATGCTTCGCCGGGCGCTTCACTTCCGGTTCTGCTGCATGTGCGGACTGGTTGCAGTGCATGCCAGTGGGACATGGGCTGCCTGCCGGGCCTGCCTGCCCTGGGCCTGCCAACCAATCTCTTACGCTGCAAACCCCCGTTCCTACCAATACCTGGACATCCACCTGCTGGTCACTGTCACTCTGTTTGGCCGACCCCGCTCCCCGAATCAAGCCTAACCATAACTGCTGCACTTCTCTCCCCTTCTTAGTATTTGGACATCCACCTGCTGGTCACTCTGGCCACAGCGGGAGCCATTGCCCTGGCGGACTACGGCGAGGCCGCCGCCGTCGTGGTGCTGTTTGCGGTGGCTGAACACTGGGAGCGCTGCAGCACGGACAAGGCAAGCCGCTGCTGATGGGTGCTGCTGACTTGTGCTGTGTGCGGTGGCTGAACACTGGGCCTAAACAAAGGAGCGGTGCAGCGCCGACAAGGTGCGTGTGCGGTCAGATGACATGAGCTGCTGCTGGGTGTTGGCGCTTGTCCATCGCTGCTTGCAGGCTCCTGTTTTGCTTCTCAGTTCCCTGGCTCTAGTCGGCAAGGCATGGCTGCAGCGCACCCTGTGCTTCGCACCCGAGCTGCTGCTGCAGCGTTTCAGCAAGCGGCCGCTGCAGCGTTTTAGCAAGCCGCTGCTGCAGCGTTTCAGCAAGCCATAAGCCCTTGTGCCTCCCGCAGGCACGTGACGCTGTGACCGCTGTGCTCACGCTGCGACCAGAGTCTGGTGCGCAGCGTCTGGTGCCATGTGCGCCTTGTGCGCGGCGGCTGCCATGCCGTTTGTGCTGCGGCCCTGCTGCTTTGCCTGTCCTGCATGCTGTGCATTCGCTGCCAGCGTGCCGTGTGCAGCATGTCCTCACTGCCGCTGCAGATGTGTAGTGCAGCATTGGCTGAGGCCGGCATGCTGCACCGCAGCCTCTCGCTGCCGTCCTTGCGAGACCTGGCTGCTCCCAATCCCACTCTTCTATCCAACCCTCCACTCCAAACCCCACCCGCAGCCAAGCTGGCCGCCAGCGGCTCCCTCGTACCAGTGGAGCAGGTGGAGCCCGGCACAGAGATCTTGGTTGCCCCAGGGGAGGCGGTGCCGCTTGACGGAGAGGTGCTGGCAGGGGAGAGCTCGCTCGATGAGAGCCTGCTGACAGGTGTGTGCTGGCTGATGGCTTGCTGGATGTTTTGGGGTGCGCTTTTTCTGCCTTGTGGGCTGGCACTAGACTGTCTGCTGGGGGGGAGAGCAGCATTGATGCAGCCTGCCGACAGGTGTGTGCTGGACACACCGGCTTGCTGGGTGGAAGTGGTGCCTCAGCAAATGTGGCATTGTACTTGCCGGCCAGCCAGCGACCCCAGCTCCTGTCCCATGTGCCCCGCGCTGCCCGACCTGAGGCGCCCGCCACCTCAAGCTGAGGCACTGTTCCCTCGCAACCATGCATCCGCCCCGCCTCAGGCGAGTCTGCCCCCGTGCTGCGCGGCCCCGGCAGCACTGTACGAGCCGGCACGCTCAACTGTGGCTCGGGTGTGCTGCGAGTGCGCACCACAGCTGCCGCCGGCGACACGGCTGTGGCGCGGATGGCAGCGCTGGTGGAGCAAGCAGCCAGCCAGCAGAGCCCCGCTGAGGCGCTGGTTGCACGGGTGCGTGCTGCGCTGTGCTGCGCTGTGCTACGCCGTGCTGTGCTGTGCCCTTCATCTGTGTTTCTGCTGCTGCTGAGCTGCGCTGTGCTCAGCTTGCGCCAGCTGCTCCAAACTGCCTGCCTGTTCCCTGTCCCTGCAGTTTGCGCGCGTGTACACCCCGGTCATCCTGGCCGCTTGCATCCTGCTCGCCTTCCTGCCCTGGGCCTGGAGCGACGATCGCAAGGTGACTAGAAAGTTTCAAGATCTTCAAGTTGTTGTGAATCATTTCGCCAGATGCACACAGCCAAGCGCATGCTGCAACTTCAGCAGGGGTTGAATGGCCCCTGAGGGCCTTGCGCCCACCTCACCCAATCCTCCCACTTTTTTGCTGCCCCCCTCTGCTTCATCCCTGCAGCACTGGGTCTACCTCAGCTTGCAAGTTCTGGTCACCGCCTGCCCCTGCGCCCTGGTGCTCTCCACACCAGCAGCCGTGGTCTGTGCGCTGGCGCGCGCGGCGCAGGCTGGAGTGCTGTTCAAGGGCGGGGCGGCGCTGGAGAGCATGAGCAGGGTAGGTGCCTTTTTGGGTGTAGCGTTGACTTTGCTTGCGTCAGGTTTAATCGTGGAATTGGACATTGCAGCTTGCGTTGCAGCCAGCAGCAGCTGTGGAACTTGGCAAGCCTTGCAATTGGAGTGCCACTTTGCACACTGCCGCTGCTTCATGATTTACCTTCTCTCACACTCGGCGCAGGTCAAGGTGGTGACGTTTGACAAGACGGGCACGCTGACCAAGGGCCAGTTCCAAGTGGTGGACTGCCAGGTCGGCTGCAGACATGTTTTTCATTGCCTGCTGATGCATCTATGCTATGGCATGCATGCTAAACCTGCGTGCGTTGTGGCATAGAGCACTCATCTGTTTGTCTGCCTGCCTGCCGCCCTTGGCGCCATGCAGACCGTCAACGGCTGGGCTCGCGGCGACCTGCTGCGCCTGCTGGGCAGCATGGAAGCAGGCAGCAGCCACCCGCTGGCTGCCGCAGTGATTGGCTACGCCGCTGCCCAGGTGCGCTGCTGGGCGCCACGGCTTGCGACGGTTGCATTGTGGGGCTCGCATGGGTCTGCAGCCAGGGCGCCGCACTTACCAATTTGGGAGTGAGTCTGCACGGTTGGTTGCACAGCCACCCAGCTGGTGGTGCAGCCCGAAACCTACGCGTGTGTCCATGCTCTGCGTGCTGTGTAGGGCGTGCGCTGCGACGCTGTGGTGGACAGCGCGCACAGCGTGCCGGGCGCCGGCATGGTAGCCACTGTGGAAGGTCGCCACGTTGCGGCCGGTACCGCCSCCCTGCTGGCCAGCCGGGGGGTGGCTGGGCCCGAAGTGGCGGCCGCGCAGCTGGCAATCGACGCCGAAGGTGTGTACTATAATGTAGATCGAGCTGGTTTGCTGACGTGGGGCGGATGTGTGAGCACAAGCGTGGGCTGCTAGCGGGCTTGTTGCGGTTGGCTGGCTCGCAGCCATGGCAGGGAATTTCATCCATGCACTGCTGTTGCCGCTGATCAACCGNCCATCGCAACTGGCCACTCTTCTCATNGCCCGCGCAACAGGTGGCACCGCCTGCTTTGTGGCCGTGGATGGGCAGCTGGCTGGCTGGCTCAGGTGCGCCTGCCTATGCTCTTCCAAGCCCAAATCTGTAGCCCGATAGCATGCAGGGGTTGCATGCCTGCCAACGGCTAGCTTGCTCTGGCGGATACCACATGCGGAGAGGCTGCCACAATTCCGCGCGTCTGTCGCCGCCCTTGCCCACCCAGCTATTCACTTTGTATCGAAAATGCCGTGCCCATGCGCAGCGCACGCGACGTGGTGCCCCCGGAAGCAGCCGAAGCGGTGGCCCTGCTGTCCAGCCCACTCACGCTCACTCATCCCTCTTGTGGTTCGCGCCTTCCAACCCTGTGCTTGTTTTCAGTGTCCGTGATCTGTTCCCCTCCGACGCGGCCCAAGCGGTGGCCCTGCTGTCCAGCCCACTTATCTAGCGTGCTTCTTGTCTTCCAAATTTGCTCCCATCTGCAGCGCCCGTGATGTGGTCCGTCCAGAAGCAGCCGAAGCGGTTGCCCTGCTGTCCAAGCTGGGCTGCAGCGCCGCCATGCTGACCGGCGATGCGGCGGCGGCGGCTCAGGCTGTGGGCGCGGCGGTGGGGCTACCGGCAGACCACGTGCATGCGCAGCTGCTGCCGGAACAAAAGCTGAGCAAGGTGCGGTTTGGTTTATTGATATATTATGCTCTGATGCGTGCTTGCAAGTGGCATTCACACCATGTGCCCGAGCAGAAACGAGCAAGGTGGGCGTCCAGACCTTGGCCTAGCATTGCGGTGGCTGGTTGCCATCAGGCCCTGTGCGCACACAGCTGCAGCACGAGCAGGTGCTGAGCAGGGCGTCCTGGATCCGGTTCTAAAAGAGCTGTTCGAAAGAGCCGCGTTCAGCAGCCTAATTTAGTATAGTCTAACAGCTTAGCGCCAGCCCCTGCAGGCCCCCGTTCATGAGAGACATTCAGCAGCCTGAGGCCAGGCACTGCGGGCTCGCTGTGCTGACTGCCCTCCCGCCCTTTCACCCTACATCTCCGCCTGCTCTTCAGGTTCAAGAGTACAAGGTTG
>JADXDR010000264.1:7131-24100 GCA_025026875.1 Chlorella ohadii
ACGGCCTCGGCCGCCTGCTGCTGCCTGCTGAGATGCCATAGGCGCTGCTGCAAGCCGTCCGAGGCTGGGTGCACGGGCCGAGGCTCGACTCGAGAGCCGGACTCGGTAGGGCTGACTTCTCACGTTTCTAGGCTGGTGTCTCCGAGCCTATCGACCGAAAATTMCCCGGAATTCTTCTCGACCGCCCCAGCCCACACAGCGCCGCCCATCCGCATGCAGCAGGCACCTCCAGCGGGGGCGCAAAAGCAACCAGCTTTCCGGAGGCCCCGCGCGTGGGAGATAAGGGGACACCTTTTAGTTGAACGACCCAACCAGTAAAGGCCGATCGGACACCCGTGTCATCGTGGTGAAGTGGTTATCACCTGGCGTTGTGGGCTTGCCACAACCCCTTCGTTCGAAGGGACTGACTGTTCCGCCAAATCCTGGGTTCGATTCCCAGCGATGACAAGAATCCATTTTGCACGGCAGACCAAATAATGGCATGCCTGATGATGCAGAGGCTGGGAGGATGTTTGGGGCGTTTGCATGGTCTCCAGATGGCATGGCATGCTGTGCTGGGCATGGCATGAAGAGGCATGGCTGCGGTGGCGCCGTGGCAGCTGCTGCACCAGCTGCTGCTGCAGTGCAGGCAAGCCCAACCAGCTGGACGGCGCACCTGCTGGGCGTGGATTGGGTGGCGGCACCGGCCCRCGGCTGGGCTGGGTGCGCCGGGGCGGCCGCTGTTGGTGCGCTGGGCATGGATGAATGTTTGCTGCTGCTGCTGCTGTTACACCCGTTTAATAAACGACGGGCCCCTGGGGCGGCACACACCAGGGAGAGAGAGTGGGGGAGCCGCCTAAGACAATACAAGAMTGGGYYAGAGAGAAAAGRAGAAAACAAKAGCCAGGGYCAGTCTGCGTCAGTGCAGGCTCCGCACGCGGTAAGCAGGCTCGGCCCGTCCTCTTTGGCCTCAAKRGNSCNTNCAMGYMYCKSSMCRSRSGSTGCCACTGATGCCTGCACTCCTGCATTAGTCTGCCAATGTGGGCTGCCGCCTGCCTTCTGCTGTCGTTGCTGCACACCTATAGCTCTTCCCACACCTGCTCCTTCCACACCACTGCAGGGGTTTCTGCAGTCATTGCAGCACCCGCCCCTGCTGCCCTGCACTCTCCTGCTGCCCTTACCACTGCCGATGCACCCCTGCACTGGCTCCCACTGCCGCTGCTCCCCCACACGCCTGTCGGCAGGCTGGCCCCAGCCCTGCCCACTGCTCTTATGCCCGGCACTTGTGCCAACCGCCTGCCAACCACTTGGCAGCAACTGGCCTGCTTGGCAATCACGCAATTGCAAGCCGATGCACCACCACACGGAGTGTGCCTGCGCTTGGCGGTTAGCGCCAGCCACTGCCCGCCTTGACAAGTGTGCAGCCATTCAGGGTGTGTGAGCGGGATAGCTCCCTTCCTGCCTGCGCAAGAGAGCAGCAGTGGCATAGCCTGCCTGCCAAGAAGGCACATCCGCTTGACCTTGCGCTCGAGGGAACCGCCGCTCTACGCACCTGCGGCTGTGGCATTGCGGTTGAAACAGTCGGGTGCCGCTGCTGCTGCTGCAGAATCCTGCCATGCTGCCAACCGCAACCAACCCGTGTCCGCATTAGAAGTAGGCAGCTGGCTAGCCTGGGCTGGCGTGCTTTGCATCCTGCGCTCTGCTTGCCTTCTACTGTGCCCACCCTTGCGAGTGTGGCTGTGCCTGCCTGCATAGAAGCTGCGACCATTGAACAGGTATGATGCCTGCCAGCAGCATGCACTGCAACTTGGGTTCAGGCATGCGGTCATGAAGGCATGCAACCACACCAGATCGCACAACACCACCTTCCACACAAGAGCAAGGCAACAGGGCATGCACTGGCATGAAGAAATATCTGACTCGATGCGCCAAAAGGACCAGCCACATGCCTTTGCTGCTGAGCTGAGCGTGCCCATCGCAATGCAACCATAACCCTGTTGTATCTCTGCCGCACGGCTCCCATCCCTTTGCACCGCACTCTCGCAAACACACAACTTTGCTCTTCCGCTCACTGCCTGCCACATCATTTAACAATGCTGCTGCATGCCCACTGCTCGGTGCCACCACTTGCTGCGCTGACCGCTGCTCATGCATGCCATTCGGCGCCTCTGCTCGACCTGAGTGACACCACCGTCAGGAAAAGCATCGGTTATTAAAGTCAGATCATTGGCCTGAGCATCCGGTTACACCGAGTAATTAAAAATGGGTTCCTCCGCTGGCCGGGGGGGTGGGCAGCGGGGCGATAGGGCGAGTCTCAGTGGCGTGTGCACTAACATCCCTACAAAAATGGGTAGCAGCAAGCGCCGAGACGCAGCGGCGGGCTTGCGCCCGCTGCCCCGCCGCCCTGCCACGAAGGCAGGGCCACCGCACCGCCCAAAGGAGGGCGGGCGGCTCCGGGCTGCCGCCGCTGCAAAAAATGTATGCTGCAGTGCGCCATCAGCCCTGGTGAAGGGGCGTCAGGCGCACAGTCTGGCCATCATGCCANGTTGCCGCCTTTGCAGGCGTCTGCTGCTGCTGTCGTTTCCCAGGCCGGCTGATGCTGTCGTCGGCGCCGGACAGCAGCATCACCCTGGTCTTGTCTATGTTGACCGTCAGGCCCCGCTCTGCACAGTAGGCCTCTAGCAGCCGGAGCTGCTGCTGCAGGCCAGCTGCTGATGTGGCCAGCAGGACCATGTCGTCTGCATACAGCAGCGGTGGCACCACCTGCCNNCTGCNNYAGSTSCRGYWGCTGCTGCTGCTGCTGCTGCTGCTGCGTCGGCTGCTGCTGCTGTGCCGCCGATGGCTGTTGCTGCTGCTGTGCCGCCGATGGCTGCTGCTGCTGTGCTGCTGCCAGCACCCGACTCTCAAAGTCGGCTATGTAGAGGCTGAAAAGCGTGGGGCTGAGAGGGCAGCCCTGCTTAAGCCCCTGGGCGCTGCTAATGGTGCGGCCCTCAAGGCCGGGGGCGCTGACTGTCATGGGCACCTGGGCATAGATGGCGCGCACGGCACGCAACCACTGCCCGCCGTAGCCCAGCTGCTTGGGGGCATGAGGGGTGGTCCTGCGGCAGCAGGGCATCGTTTGCGACGTTGCAGCATGGTCTCCAGATGGCATGCCGTCGCTGCGGCCTGCTGTGCTGCGCAGTGCTGTGCTGTGCTGGGCATGGCATGAAGAGGCATGGCTGCGGTGGCGCCGTGGCAGCTGCTGCACCAGCTGCTGCTGCATGTGCAGGCAAGCCCAACCAGCTGGACGGCGCACCTGCTGGGCGTGGATTGGGTGGCGGCACCGGCCCCCGGCTGGGCTGGGTGCGCCGGGGCGGCCGCTGTTGGTGCGCTGGGCGCGGCATGGATGAATGTTTGGGGGCATGAGGGGTGGTCCTGCGGCAGCAGGGCATCGTTTGCGACGTTGCAGCATGGTCTCCAGATGGCATGCCGTCGCTGCGGCCTGCTGTGCTGCGCAGTGCTGTGCTGTGCTGGGCATGGCATGAAGAGGCATGGCGAGGCACGCTGCTTCTGCTGCACCAGCTGCTGCTGCATGTGCAGGCAAGCCCAACGAGCTGGACGGCGCACCTGCTGGGCGTGGATTGGGTGGCGGCACCGGCCCCCGGCTGGGCTGGGTGCGCCGGGGCGGCCGCTGTTGGTGCGCTGGGCGCGGCATGGATGAATGTTTGGGGGCATGAGGGGCGGTCCTGCGGCAGCAGGGCATCGTTTGCGACGTTGCAGCATGGTCTCCAGATGGCATGGAGAGGCATGCGGCTGCTGCACCTGCTGCAGATCCATGTGCAAACCAGCCCGACCAGCCTGCCGGCCCACTTGGGTGCGCCACGGCTCGGGCGGCGGCACCGGCCCCTCCCCACAAGTCATGCATGCCGGTGGCGGCGCAGCGCGTGCACTAGGTGTGCAGACAGCGCCACCCGGTTGGCACTACTGCTGCATTGCTCGCCCAGCAGCTGCAAGCAGTGCCGCAGCGCTGCTGTGCTCAGCAGCGTCACATCCAGGCTGCGCGCCACGGCCAGCAGGTTGGCATCGGTCACGTGGCCCAGGTCTGCACGCTGCCGCGCTGTGGCGCGGTTGCTAAAAAGCTTGTGCAGCGGCCACTCCTGTTCAGCTGCGGCGGCAGTGGCAGCGCAGCTGCCACTGCTGTGGGCCACCTTGGTTGCTCCACCAGCCAGCTGCTGTTCAGCGGGGCGTTTGCGCGGTGCTGCCCTCGCCGCCTGCGACCCGCCCTGGCTACCACCACCTGATGCTGAGGCTGTTGCCGCCTGCCGCGGAGGCTGCCGCCCAGCGGCTGAGTGCGTGCGCCCTGCCGAGGTGGTTGCCGTCCGCTGCTGAGGCTGCTGCTGCGCAGGCCGCCCCACTGGTGAGGGTGCCACCTGCCGCTGCTGCTGMKGCTGCTGMKGCTGCTGCTGCTGCTGCGCAGGCCGCCCAGCAGCTGAGGGTGGCGCCTGCTGCTGCTGCTGCTGCTGCTGCTGCTGCTGCTGCTGCTGCTGCGCAGGCAGCTCTGCTGCTGAGGGGATCGCCACAAAGAACAGCAGGTAGCACTCGCGCTGACGGTTGCGCTGGCGGGCTGCCGAGCGCACCTCGGCCGGGCTGATGGGGGACGCCGTCGAGTCGTCCATCCGGTGCCACCTCCGGGTGGCAGGATCAAACACATCCGCTGTATAGTGACCGGCCCCAGCAGAGCGGCCATGGTGTGCCACCGAGGCGTGCAGGAAGTACTGCACCTGCTTGGCTGCCGCTGTTGCCTCGGCATCGGGTGCCGCATGCGCCGGCCCGGTAGCGCCGCCACCTGCGCTGCCTGCCGCAGGAGAGCCTGCCTGCTGCCCCGCGTCCTCGCTGCCTGCTGCGCCCGCTGAGCCTGCTGCGGTATCCGCCGGCAGGAGATCATCCTCCACTATCTCAGCAGCCAGTGCTGCTGCTGGAGCAGCTGCAGCAGCCCCCTCGTTGGCACCGGCTGCCGCGGCACGCTCAGCTGCAGCCTGCTGTGCCTCCATCCGACTCAGCTCCAGAGCCCGCTGCAAGTCGGCAGCTTCCTCCTCGTCTCCCGCCACCTCTGCTGCTGCTGCCGCCGCTGAGCCCAGCGCTACCAGGCCAATGCCGCTTGTAGGGCTGCTGCCGCCTGGCGCTGCCGCCGCTGCCTGCTCCTGCAGCTGCACCTGCTGCTGGCGGGGCTGCCGCTGCAGCAGGCTGAGCTCCAGCGCTCGCTGCAGCTCTGCGTCCTCCACGTCACTGCAACAATGAGCGGGCATGCCAGGAAGGATGGTTTTAACTGAATTCAAAAGAAAGAAGCCAGCAAGCATCGACTTGGTCGATTGATGGAAGCATCACTTCAAGCAGTAGGCGGTTTTAAAGAGGGAAGCGCCCAGCAGCCCTCGCACCCGCACCTGGCGTCCTCGTGCGGTGTGCTGTCCTGCAGGTCCAGGGGAGACAGGTGCCCCGGAGAAGCCGCCGCCGTGCTGTCGCCGCTGCCGCAAAAGCTGTCGCCGGTGTGGGGCTGCATGTTTGCTGCGCCGCCGGGCAGTGGCGGCCGGGCCCCGTTGGCTGCCAAGAAGCGCTCCAGCTGCAGCGCCTGGGGTATCCGCACCCCAGTGTGCAACTTATGGGATTGCTGGCCGTTCCGTGTCACCTGGGGGCAGGGTGATGGCAGGCAATGTGCAGCTTAGTGGAAGTGGAAGATGCGGTCAGCATGGGCAGGCTAATATGGTTGAGCCATTCGCGGCCAGGCGGGCGCATGGACAGGTAAGCAAGGCCATGCATACTGTGTGCTGACCAAGCAGCCCAGCGCACCAGCCACACTGCATATATCTTGAAACTCGCCTTGAAGCGCTTCACGTGCAGCACCAGGACGCGTGGCAGGCGGCGCAGTGAGCGGCGCTGGCAGTGGGTCACGTTGAGTTGGCCGCACTTCTCGCAGTGCTTGACCACTTCTTCCTCCTGGCAGGAGTGGAAAAGTTTCCAGGGCATGTGGATGGAGCGGGTACGCCAGTGTGCAGCACAAGTGAGTGGGTACAGACATGGCATGGGCCGGCAAAAGGGCGCTCTTTACAATGCTGCTCCATCCAGCTGCTCAGGAGTGTTGCTCACCTTAAAAAATTCGTCCAGCAGGGCGTTCACTGAAACCGGGGGTGCGCGGCTGCCGGGCTGCAGGTAGGCAAGGAACGCAGCTGCATCGTCGGCAATACACATCAGGAATGTCAGCACATGCAAGCACGGCACTCCACCACCTCAGCTGCAGCATGGCAGCTTGGTCAACAACACTGTATGCCTCCGCAAGCCCCTGCACAGAACACAGCTGCACGCCCAAGCACCCTTCCACTTGCTGCGTCTGCAGCAGCCCCTGCAAGAGGTGCGCATGCCCTCATAAATTGCTGCGCCCGTACACGCTCTTCCGAACCCCTCCCACCTGCGGCTCGGGCAGCTCCAGCGAGAGGTGCTCAAACTGCTCCACTACATGGCTGACGTGCCTGCATGCGCTGCACTCCATCTCTCGCTGCACCTGCAGTACAGGAATGGGAGGGCCAAATGTAGGGCAGGTGAGTGAACGAATAGCAGGTAGAAAACGGCAGGTGAGCAGGTGCACACCATCAACAGGACCCTTGACAGAGCGGCCAGACGCAGTGGCCAAACTGCCAGCGTGCTTGGCTGTACAGGTTTCGAAGAAGCAAAACAGCAGGCCGGCTCACCGCGAACGAGAAGTTGCGGGCGGCGGGGTCTGCGGTCTCGGAGATGCGCACCTGTTTCCGCCCCAGCTGCCGCACCTGCAGCAATGGGCAAACCATGCGAGAACACTGAACCACTTAAGGTCAGCATAGAGCGTGTGCCGCTCTGTTGGTCTGGTCGGGCTTCACCGCAGTAAGCGCATCATCACCGACTGAAGCTTTGCAGCAGGAGGCAATGATGGGCAGCATACCAATCCACACGGCAAAGCCGACAGCTGCATGGCGATATAATGCTTGCATTTGAACAGGCATACATGTGCCTACAGCAGAGCACCCTCTGACGCAGGAGCGCAGCAGGAACACAAGTGCAAGTGCGCACCTCTTGTGCCAGCACCTCGCGCTGCAGCAGCTCCAGCAGGCCGCAGAACAGCTCGTGCACATCCTGCAGGCAGGAGGGCAGAACAGGGAGCGGGGCATTGAGGTGCTTGTGAGTAGCGTGCTGGGTGTTGTTCCTGGGAAGGCGGGCAGGCACACTGCCCCCTGACTTGCGCACGCTCCCGTTCCCTGTTTGTGTCACCAGGCAGACCAACCAGCAAGCAGGCACGCCCAGACCTTCCGGCAGTGCTGTTTGGAGCAAAAGGCAGCAGCATCACCTGCTGGGAGTTGCCCCGGAAGGCGGTTGAGTGGGCATCCAGCGCCCGCTTCAGGCCGGCGGGATTGATGCACGTGTCGCCCCTGTGCCCGCAGGGCATGCGACCATTGTGACTTTTAAGTGGATGTGTGCATACAGCAGCCCCAGAAGCACTGTTGAGCTGGCACGACACCGCAACATTCCTGCAAAGCAGTGCAGGTTCACAAGCCACGCCCCCCCTGCCAGCACCCACCCCTCTTTGGCCGCCAGGCACCGCAGCAGCGCCGAGTAAACGCCGGTGCAGTTGAGAGGGCTGCTGTCCGGGGCGCCCTCCAGCGCCGCTCGCCCGCTGTGCAGGTCGTCGCAAAAGGATGCCAGGCTGAGTAGCGCCTGGAGGGACAGCGAGCAGGTGGAGGGAAGGCAGGTGCTTAGGTAGGCATCAAGAAGTGCGCATGAAGTCGGAGGGACGCACATCCTTGGCAGCGGTGCAGCTTTGGCAAAGAGCTATTTAGTGCAGGTGCGTGAGGCACTCACTTGACAACTAGCTCTGCATAGCTGTAAGGCTAGACACAACAGCACCCACCTGCAGCACAGCGTTCATGTAGCACGTGTTGCCCAGGTTGCGGATGCCGGCCGGCAGCCGCGCAACCGCACCGTCACTGCGGGTGGCAGCCAGCTCGGGCAGCGGCCGCTCGTCTGCAACGCTGCTGGCACCGCCGCCGCACGCCGCCTTGACCGTGCCATCGGCCAGCTGCTGGTCAGCGTGCCGCTTGCGCGCTGCAGCTTGCCGCCGCGGCACTGCTGCAGCGGGCGAACTGGRCGCGGGGCTGGTGCACGGGCTGCCGCCAAGCTGCAGCCCGACGCCGCTGGCTGCGCGCACCATCTGCAGGCCGCTCTCCAGCTCGATGACCACGCACAGCTGCCACCCCACGGGCAGCACCTTGCAGAAGCGCTGGTGCGGCTCGCGAAACCATCTGCTGCTGCTCCAACCAGCAGCAATCTGCAGGGGGGCATGCGAGGGGCAGATTGTTGAGTAAGTACACAGTCTTCTGCAGTGCCGAGCAGCAAAACAAAACAAACAACAAAAACAACCAGACGTGCCATGAAAGAATTGAATTCCGCAGCCCCTGCCTGCCCTCACGCCGCCCTTGCCAAGCCAGACTGCAGTTTTCCCTGGCACGCTTGCAGCCTCACCTCAGCAGTCACCCTCTTGTGGGCCACAGTGAGGCCCTGAGACAGCTCCACCACTCGCTCGCCGCGCAGGTAGATGGTGGTGTTGTCGCCGTTCACGTTCACGCGCCCGCTCAGTTCGCAGAGCCTCGCGGCCCCGCTCCACACACGGATCTACAGCAGGTTAAGTGCGTGATCTGAGTGCGCCCACAAGCAAACAAACACTTGTGCTATGCAGAGGGGCAGGCAGCAGTTCTAGAGACCCTCTGGGGAAGTTGGCAAAGAGAGGCTGGCTGCTCCAACCTGCAACCACCCTCAGATGCAGCAAAGTGAGGGACGCACCTGCGATTTGTGGAACGCTAGCGTGCCTTGGGATATCGTGAGGGCCTTGTGCTGCAGGTCAGGTCGGGGCGGAAACAAATGCGGATCAGCTCGTACGCATGTTGCTGGTGACAAGCCGTTGCACCCATGCAACGTACAACCAGCAGGCGTGTATTCGCGACCAAGCGTATGTTGCAAAAGCAGCTTCAGCCAAGCGCACTGTGTGGGATAGGTTGCCCTCCGTGTCCACGGCCCCTCGCAGCATGCCATCTAGGAAGGGGCGCGGCTGCATCAGCAGCTCCGCCTCCCGGTGGCGCTCAAAGCTGCGGCTGCTGCCGTTTGTGCCGCCCAACACCACCTGCCACTGGGTGAACAGGTTCAGCTGCGGCTCGTTGCTGAGGGGGCGCACCAGCGCGCCATCCTGACCCCTCAGGGGCTGCCCGCGCTCGTCCAGCACCCAGGCCTTGCGGCACACGGTGCTGCCGCTGGCGGTGCTGGGCTGCACCTGCAGGCCGAGCACGCAGGAATATGTAGGAA
The DNA here is from genome assembly GCA_025026875.1 of Chlorella ohadii. Taxonomy (NCBI): domain Eukaryota; kingdom Viridiplantae; phylum Chlorophyta; class Trebouxiophyceae; order Chlorellales; family Chlorellaceae; genus Chlorella; species Chlorella ohadii. The sequence goes on from JADXDR010000264.1 coordinate 16,465, forward strand.
AGAGGATGAGCAGGGCAGCACACAGCATACAGCGACAGTCGCACTTGAGAGAAGCAGCCCATGCAGCTGTGAAATGGCTTGGTGCAGCTTTGACACCCCCGCACGCAACAACAGCTCTATGAAAGCCCGGGCACAACCCCGCACAAGCATGCCTCCAAGCCTGCAACCCACCTTGATATACTGGTCTGTCTGCGCAGTGCAAACAGGCGTCGGGCGCAGGAGGCGCAGAAAGCCGCAGACCTTGACCCCGCCCGCCTTGTCATTGGCGGGGAACACAACTGTCTGGTCCTTGCTGCTGCCGTCGCCCACCGCCTGGGCAGGGGGGTGAGCGGCAGAAGAGCAAGCGGTAGCGGTGAGCAACGACTGCGCAACTCAAAGCTGGCTGGCAAGGCTCTTGCATGGCTCCAGTGCCGCCATCTCATGCACCAACACTTGCTACCCTGTACCTGGGACAGGTGGTATCCCAGTTCCTCAGCGCTCAGCTTGCGCAACTCCACCTCGGATGGCAGCTGCACGCTGCTGCCGCTCTCCTCAATGGTCTGCGCTTGCAAAGGTGGAGGCAAACCGCGACAGAGTGAGGGTTGCACGGGTTGCATGACAAAGCATGGCCAGGGATGCACGGCAGCGCCAGCAGGCTAGCAATCCTGTCAGCATAGCAGGCGCGCATGTGTTGTGGTGCACAAGGACTGCCGCCAGCACCATGGAGGCACCTCCCCATGCACATTCAAACACACCTGCTGGCAGCAAAGGCACGCAAGGAGCAGCTTGTCCTGCGCCAGGGACTGCGTCACGTCGTCAGGATAGACGCCGCCCCTGCTGAGCGCCACATGCCGCCCGTCGCGTAACCGGGTGTCAGCTGGGAGCATTTCTGCCGCCAGCACGTCCACCCGCACCTGCGAGTGAAGCAGTGGGGGTGCACAAGGGGGCTCTCTGAGTTGCATCATGCGAAAACTTTTCAAGCCTGGGAGCAGATAAACAAGCTGTCACCGTTGAGCCGTTGCTGAATGCTGCCCCAACTGCAGCAAGCACCGCGTTGTGGTGCTGCCTCATGCATCTAAACGGCCATGCAAACAACAAGGCAACTTACCGGCAGCCAAGCACCCAAGCCGACAACATCAAGTAACCGAGTGCACATCACAACCGGCTGGAAGTAAGCAACACGCACCGTCTCCTCGCAGTCTAGCGCACTGCGGGTCTCGGTGGTGACGGGGCTCATGCGCGTGCCCACCGTGCCGGACGTGATGATGCTAAAGGTGCCAGGAGCACCCTCCGTCTTGGCGTCCTCCACCGTGAAGCCCTGCAGGCAAGGGCGAGAGTAGATTGGAGGCAACCGGAGGTGCAAACGACTCGGCGGTTGTGCTCAGCGCGGCTGGTGAATTCACAGGGCTGCTGAGTGCAAACAGGCAGAGCACACAAGCACAGCTGCATGCTGCCACACTGAGAAAGGAGCAGACAAGAGCAGGCTGCTGCGATGTGCACCCGCCACAGCCATCCAGCTGAATACAAAACTAATCTCAACTCCTGAGCAGCTTTGGCAGCAGCTGCAGCAGCGCACCCCAATACCACTTCCGATCCCAAAACTCTGCCAACTGCATGTATGCAGCACCTCACCTGGCACAGATTGAACATTCTCATGTACCGAAAGGTCACGCTCTTCACCGGGTGGGTCTTCAGCGTGCCGTCGGGCGCCGTCTTGGCATAGTCGATGAGATGGTCGCCCGGCTGGATCAGCTCGGGCGGCATGTGCCACGCACGCCTGCGGGGCAAGGAGGAGGACGGACACAGGGCAGGGCGAGTTGGCATGCGGCCAGAACAGGATGCCACACATGGCAGCAGAAGTGCTAGACAGAGGAGCGCTGTGCACACCTGCCAAAGGCTGCTCGTTCCAAGCCAGCAGCATCAGCGAATGCCACCTGCTGCAAGCATCGCCAATCGGAGGCGGCCCCTTGAGTCTACTCACCCGCCGGCCAGCACCTCCAGCGCGCTGTCCATGCCAAAGCCCAGCGCTGCCGGCACAGGCTCGTCAGGCTGCAACTGGGTGGCATTGCTGGCACGCTCCTGGGATGCTGCCAGCCGCCGCTGCATGGCACACTGCACCTCTTCCTGCTCCCGGTCCAGCACCTTCTGGCTGGCAGTGTTGGCCGGCAGCGGCTGAGCATTGTGCGCCGCGCGCCGCTGGTTGTGCCACCGAGCGTTCCTGCTCAGGTATAAGGCAGGGGGACAGGTCAGGTTGCACAGTGATCCCAGTGCGCGTTTGCAAATAGCAGCAGCAACTTAATGTGCAACACCAGCACTGAGCATACTGGTCCCTGGCCTTCCATGACCACGCAAGGACTGCCCAGCTGGCCCCCACACTCACTCGTGCAGCCTGTACTCGATGGCCAGCTGGACGCTCAGCTCCAACGCCCGTGCCGCCAACGCCGCTGGACCGCACTGCCCACCGCAGTCAAGCGCCATGCAGTGCAGCCCCTGCACCGAGCGCGCCGCCCTGAGCAGGTGGGCCCGGGCGGCTGCATATGCTGCAGCTCGCTCCGTGGCTGGGCAGCCCACCGCCCGCAGCGCAGTGCCCACCTGCCGCACCAGGCAGTCCAGCACCGTCGTGGCCTGGAAGGCTGCCACCACGCCGTGCAGCTGGCGGAACCCCCGGGGCAGCTGAATGCCAGGGGGCATCTGCAGGGCAGCATGTGGGAAGCAACAAAGCAAATCAATAAAGTACTGTGCTGCTTGACAAGCGGCAGCAGGAGCGGCACCCAAGCTCACACAGCTACTGAAGTGCATGTTGCAGGCCGCGCCGCGCTCAGGCGAGCCCACCCTGCCAGCCAAACTGGACACCAGCACACCCACTCACGCTGGCCATGAACGCCCGCAAGCAGGCCGGGCTCCAGAAGGAGGGGGAGGTGCAGCACGCGGGATAGGGGGTGGCCAGCACGAGCACATCACGCGGCAGGCAGCGCTTGATCGGTTCTCGGAGGGGCGGCAGCGGCTCCACGCCCAGCTGCTGCTCATCACTGCAAAGGGATAGCAGAGGGCAGGCAGGGAGGTGTGAGCAACTGGTTTGCCAACGACGAGAGCAAGCGTGCGATGCAAACAGTGGCATGCTTTGATTGCCAGTGCCGCCCACTGAGCACACGTAGCTAGCGCATGCACTGGAAGAGGGAAATAAAGAGGCATCAGGCATGGCAGTGCAATGCCACTGGTGCCAACCCAACAAACCTTCCTTACCTGAGCTCATCGTTCAGCTCCATCTCGCAGAACACCTTGGCAGCCATGGGTGCAACCAGCACGACAGCGCGATACTGCAAGCCGCAGATCTGGACACAGGTGAGGTTGATCACCGCGAGCCAGACAGCCACCTGAAGGTCGCTTTGGCGCAGGCAGATCGGATGGGGCGTGCGGGTTGGCGGCAGCGGCGGCTCAAGTGGCGGCAGCGGCTGCGGCTGGGGCGGCAGCGTGAATGGTGGCGGGGGRGGGGGSAGCATGCTGGGSGRGGCTGCCMGCTGCTGCTGCCGCGCTTCCAGGATGGCCAGAGCTTGCGCAWCYTGCTCATCTGCTGCCCCCCGACTGCTCAGCTGGTGCTGCTGGCCCGCGTCAGGMGSCKSCTGCTGCTGCTGCTGCTGCTGCTGCCGCTGCCCCTGCTGGGGCCGCTGCAGCGTGCGGCGCGCCACCTCCTCATTGCTGGAGGGGATGGCATTCATGCAGTGGAATTTGCAGCTCGCAGSGGGCTGGTCGTGCCCGGCCAGGGCGGCGCCCCAYCCGGCGCCCGCCAGCCCAGTGCTATCAGTGCCCAGGTCGGCCGGGCCCTKGCCCAACTGAGCCACCGCCAGTGCAAAGAGGCCTGTCACTGGGCGGCCGGCTGCCTCCGAAACTACTAAGGGCCGCAGGACGGTGTACACAAAGTCACTGCGATAGGGGGTAGCAATGTGCTGGGGGCCCACATGAGGAAGCAATAGCGGGAGCAGGCAATGGAATGTCAGCGCGGCAGCGCACAACCATCGGTCAAGAAGAGCCATGCTTTAGGTGTTTGCATCCCTGTTGTGCCCCCCTGTTGCGCCACTCCCACCCTGGCCCCTTTTCTGGCTACCTGACGGGCAAGTCGAGGTGGTGCCAGAGCTGCTGACATGCCGCAGCAGGGCACTCGAGCGGCTGCCGCTGGTGGTGCTCTCTCAGCGCCATGAAGGCCTGGGCCGCAGCTTCCGCCTGGGCAGGGCTCAGCTCACGCAGCGCCAGGGACGCTGCAGTTTTAAAACAGCATGGTGGCATTGGCAAGTTAGCATCAGCAGTGTGCACTCACAACCCGCAGCATATGTGCACCGCTGGACGCAATTCTAAGCTGACGGCCAGGGCATGCCAATGCAGATGAAGGATGTGGCCTGGCCTGATACCAGGCCGGTGCACCGCTACATGCAGCCGAGCATGCACCTTGAGCTCCTGACAGCCCTGATCTGCCTGTAACCGTAATTACTCACCAGGGGCGTTAGAGGTGCGGGCTTCCTCGAATTGGTCCACATCCTCCAGCAGGCAACACGGCTCGGTGCCCACGACAGGGACAATGCGGCCGCCCGCTGCCACGACTCGCACCGGCACCTGTGAGAGGGGTTGCACCAGGAGAAGGGGCGGTCAGTAAGGCGCTGGCCGGTGAAAAGAGTGCAGGGGAAAAAGCTGGCAGTTCAACAAACAACCTTGAACGCAGTGAGCTGAGAACGGCGCTTGTGGCTGCACCAGGAGCGGCGCGCACCTGCCGCTCGTCCGCTGCTCCCTCGCGGCCCACATCCTGCTTGCACCGCTCCAGATCCTGCTGCCGGTGGCTGAAGGACGTGCTTTCAATATGCTGGGCCAGGCGCCGCAACGAGCCGGGCTCAGCAGACTCTGGCGCTGGCCGCCGCTCCTCCTGCTGTTCCTGCTGCTCCAGCTGCTGCTCCTGCTGCTCCTGCTGCGGCTCCTGCTGCTCCTGCTGCCGCCCAACCTGTGCAGGTGAGACAGCTAAGCAGGGCTGCATTATCCACACCAGCATGCATACTTTGCGTACGCCGGCCGAGCCAGCGTGTCACACAAGCAACATGGCCAAGGCTGTTCAGACCTCTAGCAGAGCACAGTTGCTGCTCACCTGCGGCGGTGCACGCGGGCGTGCATGCAGCAGGTCGTGCCCGCCCTGGCTCCCCGATGCCGCCGGCGCTGCGGCAGGGAGGAGGAGAAAGCACGCCTTGGGCGAAAGGTGCGTGCACAGCGGGATGCGCTTCAAGCAACAGCTCCGCTGGAGAGGGTGCTGGCAGCAGGATGGCATAGACACCATAAGGCGGCAGCTGCACAGGCGGCATGCCAGAGCAGCAGCAGGACCTCACATCATGCATCTGGTGGTGGGCATCTGGTGGTGGGCTTTGGGTGGTGGGCGTTTGGTGGTGGGCGACCACAATGCAGGTTGGCTGTGGCTGCCGAACGCCTGCTCATGCAGCACGTGCCGCCACCAGCAGGGCTGCGGCAAGCAAGGCGGACCAGCAGGTGGCTGTGGCTGGAACACAAGGCGCACAGACTGCCGACAGCATGACCAAGCAAGCTAGCAACTGCTCCCAGAGCAAGCAACATGGGCCAACAAAACACGTCACGCGCACCTGAGCCTGCAGCGGTGGTGGCCACAGTGGGTGAGGGAGGGCAGATGGCGGAGCTGGCGAGGGTCGCAGGCGGGGCGGTAGTGGCCGGCACGTGCTGCTTCAGCTGCTCAGTGATGCGAAGTGTGACCTGCGGGAGGGTTGATCAGCGGCGATGGTGACATTGGTGGGTCAGCCCGCCTTGTGATGACGGCTGGTTCAGCCATGTCAGCGAATTCAACCAGACGTGCCAGCTTCCCTGCCCGCATCAGCACCTTCCAGCAGTGCCCTGCATACCTTGTCAAGCACACACTCAATCTCATCCACTAACATAGGGAGCGCTGGCCGCTCTGAGTTCAACTCATTGTCCACGGAGTCCGCAAAGTCGTCAAGCCACTCCACTGCTTCGGCTGCTGCGGCGCAGCATCCAGCGCTGCAGCTGCTGGCGCTGATGGTGCTGCAAATTCGCCGTGCCAAGCAAATGCCGGCGCGCAGTGGAGATGCAGTGGCCAGCAGCGCAGCCCATGCCTGCTGCAGGTCTTCACCCACCAGTGGCAGCAGCCAGCTGGAACTGTCGCTAACTGCTGTTTTCAGCAAGTTCAAAAGCCTCTGCAGCAAGTTTGTGGGGAGGCAGAAATGCGTTTTGTGCGGTTCGGGTGGCGCGGCATGACAATGGCAGCCAGCGGCAAGCGGGGCCACCAAGCCACCTGACTTGGCAGCAGGGGAATGCTCACACAGCCAACACTTGCGGCCCAGTGCCAAAGCTGCATGCAGAAAAGCAGCGGCTCACCCACAGCTGAACGTCATGGTGGCAGGCATCAGCTCGGCGGGACGCCTGGGAGGGGGCCGTGGCAGGCTGAGCAACCGCCCTCGCTCGTGGCTGCAGCGGAAATGTCATGCCGCCTGTGGGCAGGACGGCCGGCAAACGAGGGACAGCAGATCAGGAGTAGAGCAGGAAAGCGGCGGCGGCGGCTCGGCGGCGGGCAGCAGCGGGGGGCGTTGCGGCGTCCACAACTGCACGATACAGAGATCTCAGCTGCCTGCCGAGCGACAAGCCGGCGACAAGTCCGTGTGCAGGCTCTGCAGCGGGGCGGCCCAAGTACAAGTGCTCACCGCTCGCCTAAGCGGCGGCTCGCCCGGCGCTGCACCAATGATCGTGGGGTACTCAGACGCTCAGCAGGTCGCCGCGAGGGAGGCGCTGCCGGGCTCAGCCGCGCACAGCAGCTGCCAAGGCCTTTTACGCTGCTAAATTACGATGAGTGCAACTCAAGATGCGAGAGGCGAGCCTGCAGGGGAAAGCACTGCCCTCGCTCGGATGATTAAGGCTCGGGCCACAGCTGCCGCCAGCTTGCAGCGGCATGTGCGCGTTTAGAGCAATTAAAAGTGCCCAGCAATCAAAAGTGCTCACCGCTCACCCAATTCTTTGAGGCTGTGCGTGAAAGGCATCTATACTCGGCGAGCAACACGGAGGAGGCAGGGGCGGCGGTCATTCGCAGTTGAGGAGCAATGCAGAGCCGGCGAGCTTTATGCCCGTGCAGCAGCATCGCCTCCAGAACAGCCAGAGCATGCCCAGCCCATAACGTCTAGCTAGATGCCAAGCTGGATGCAAAAACGCTGAGGTGCCACTCACGAGACGGAGTTGGTGAGGTTGGACACTGCAAGCGTGGCGTCCAGCGCCGGCAGCCAGAGGGCCTCGAAAGACCACCATAGGATCCCTCCACGTAGGGTGGAGAGGCAGGGTGCAATGGGGTTGGTGATTGGCGGATCTAGCATGCGTAGATGCAAGACAGCTGTACGCAAGGTGGGCCGACCCCAATCACCACAGCATCTTGCCTTGCTTTGGCGTGGCTTACATGCCGTTCAGCACAATTCTGTGCTGCCCAATGCAGCTTTGAACGAATCAAATGCATCAACGGGGAGCGCAGAGCATTGCACGGGCGGGTACAAGACGGTGTAGCCAAGGCGGGCGAAACCAGGGAGGTGAGCAGGCGCAACTGCAGGGGGCGCAAACTGAGCAAACCCATTCTGCCTCCGTCGTGAGCTATAGCCACAGG
>JADXDR010000264.1:25145-35979 GCA_025026875.1 Chlorella ohadii
AGSAAGGNAKGAWSAACRWCGNCAASTGACTGACTGACTGACTGAGGTTACAGAGGCTGGGCCTGGTCCRCAGGCTTGCTGGCTCTGGAAACRTCGCAACGTAAATGTRCCACGCAGGGATGARACAGAAATGGAGGCCGGGTGYSYCTGGGTGGCCCCATCGTTAAGCACCACCAAGACTGGTGMATGACACGAGAAACGCTGCTGCCAGTYGTGGGAGAGCWRGGGACARGAGGGGGAGAGAGTGGGGCATGGCGCAGCAGARTGCCAGCAGSHGCCCGCCACYGCGAGCTAGCCAAGCACAAGCGNWRGGGGATGTGAGCTGCATGGAGCGCCCCATAAAGCAAGGCCAGGCCAGGGAGGGCAGGGGGCAGCAGCGGCACGARGGRTGCGCCACGGGCAAAGGAGAGCAGAAGGCATCAGGCAGCAGCGGCGCAGCAGCATCCTCCCGCCRCCCCARCCCACACAGCGCCGCCCATCCRCATGCAGCAGGCACCYCCAGCRGGGGCGCAAAAGCAACCAGCCTTCCGGAGGCCCCGCATCAGCCCATGCCAACTGCGCTGCTGGGTTCGGGCCGGACGCGCAGCGGATCCGTGCAGCCGTGCCCCACAGTGAGAGGGGCAGAGGGCTGGACAGGGATCGTCAGCTGGGGCTGGCCAGGGAGAGGTACTGGCCCCAGCGCCACAGCGCCTCGCGGCTCCAGCTGTGCCAGGGTGGAAGATCTCACAAACCCTCCGTCGGAGGGACATTACTGTGCCATTCAGTCCGGGGTTCGATTTCCCGGTGCCACAGTAATTTTGCTCCGACGGACAAGCAAAGCAGACACAGACACACATAGAAGAACGCCGCCTTGTCCTCACGCCTCTGGGTCGGCCAGCAGCGGCGCCGCCAGCGCAAAGCGCGCGGCGGCCGTGCGCGCTGCGCCGGCATAGTCAAACGTGAGGGCGATCCCCAGCATGAGGCACGCCTGAACGGCATTGGCCGCCAGCGCGCCCGTCCACAGGCCGTGCAGGCCCCAGCCGCGGGCAAAGGCCAGGTGGTGCGCCAGCGGGATGGCCAGGAACCAGTAGGTGGCGATGTTGGCCAGGGCGCCCACCTGTGCACGAGGAGGTGGGGCAGCAGTTGTGAGTGGGGCAGCAGTTGTGATGGCAGCTGACTTGCAGCAGGAGGCGGCGAGCTGCGGGCACAGCTGAAGTGGCAGTCACAGATGTGCCATCACTGGTCCTGCACATCTTCTGCTTGCAAGCTGCTGCTGATAACCGCACACATGGCCGACTCGCACTCCAAGCTGGAAGTAAAGCGTCCCGCAGCAGCAGTTGTGTTTGTGTCACACATGTGCGCTTTGCCAACCGAGCAACCTTAGACCAACCCACCTTCCCACTCCCAGCCCCACCCACCTTTTGGCGCCCGCTGCCGCGCAGCAGCGAGGAAAGCGAGAACACGGCGCCGTCCAGCAGCATGGAGGAGACGAACAGGGGCATCAGGCCCAGCGTGGCGTCAATCACGGGCTGCACGTCGGTGAGCAGGCGCACCCAGGCGGCGCGTGCAGCCAGCAGGGCCGCCACTAGCGCGGACAGCGCAGTCATTGTCATGCCCAGCGCGGCAAAGGTGGCGCGGCGCGCAGAGTGCGGGCACCCCGCTCCCAGCGCGTTGCTGATGCGGATGGAGGCCGCCATGGACATGCCAAACACCACCATGAAGCTGCGGCGGAGGAGGCAGGGGCGGCGGAGCACAGTGGTCACCAGAGGTGGCAGAGCAGCAAACAGCTGATCGGCATCATATTTGTGGTTGTGGCACATGCGAGGCACGCGGACACTCAGGCTGCCAAGTGGGGCACCCAGCTGCCACTCACGAGACCGAGTTGGTCAGGTTGGCCACGCCCATGGTTGCCACCGCCAGCGTGGCGTCCGGCAGCCAGCCGGACATGAGGATGAGGGCCTCGAAAGACCACCACCTACGTAGGTTGGAGGAGTAGAGTGCAATGCACGGTGAACAGTGAATCGGCACGTGATATTGCCGTTCGCCTCAGACTTGCTACGCAAGGTGGGCTCTGCACAAGGTTGCAACTGCTTTCACATTCCTTCTTCCTCGTTCTCTTTCTCCCAAACGCTGCACAGTCCAGCTCAGCACAGCACACCCCACTCACTTCATGCAGATCATGACGATGCTGGGGATGGCCAGGGAGAGGTACTGGCCCCAGCCCCGCAGCGCCTCGCGGCTCCAGCCGTGCCACACCGCCTGCTTGCTGCCGCGCAGCCTGGAGGGCAGCGATTGGGGGGAATGGGCAACAATTTTGCAGAGCAGCATTGTGAAGGTGGGTGGCGGCGGGCAGAGTAGAGCTGCCGGCGGCAAAAGCCAAGCGAAAGTCAGCAGCGGCGGCAGCGGCGACAGCAGCAGCAACTCCCAGCAGCCGCACCAATTACACACAGCCCCTGCTTCAGCAGCCCACCTGGCGTTCCGTGCAATCACGTAACTGCTGATCAGCAGCAGAGAGGTGGCTTGCAGGCAGACCACCGCCACTGCACAGCGTTCAGAGGGCAGGGGTGTGTGCAGACATTGCTGGTTGTGTGCTTGCACAGCAGGTAGGGTTGCGCAATGGCAGCAAACTGCAACGGTGCACCAAAGGCTCATTACCGCATGCAATGGTATGCATGGCTGTGCTCCACATGCATGCACAGCATAGCATGCACAGCACGCTCACGTGCTGCGCCATCCAGACCCAGCCCCATGCGGACAATCAGCAGCCAGTTGAACAGCGGGGASAGCGCTGCGATGATCGCATTGACGGCCGTGTTTGGTGCSGTCACGCGCTGAGCCAGCAGCGAGCGCTTGAGCGCTTCAGCAATGCCCAGGCTGTGCAGGGGAGAGCAGCAGGGCGGCTGGCGGCGTAAGTGGCAAGGCGATCGCTGGAGCAGCTTCAGCATGTTTGCACTGCACTGGCTGCGCATGCACAAGGCCATTTGCTTCCAACAGGCCAACAGCTGGCGGATTACAGCATCTGAATGTAGCAAGGTAGGCGGCTGCCCTTACCAGGGCAGCGATGGGGACAGTAGGCGCATGTAGCGGGCCGCCACAGCCGACAGCTCGGGCTCCTGCCAAGATAGAGGGCAATTGGTCGGTTGGTCAGTTGAAGAATAAGTGCCAGGCCGGCGGGCCGCCATCACAGTCAGGAGCTGGGCAMCAACAGCGCCACACTGCCCATTCAGTCAAGTCCTGGCCCAGCGCCTGGCCGACCGCCGTGCCGCCTCTCGAGGTCAGCCCTTGACCAAGCTGTCTCATCTGCCGCCCAGCCACTCGCCCCCACCTGCCCCAGCGCGAGGAACAGCGTCTCAGACTTGAGCCAGAGCGCCATGATGATGAGGGAGAACACTGTGTTGACCAACAGGGCGCGCTGCGGGGAGCAGGTGCATTGCGAGCAACCCCTCAATAGGTAACCAAAGCAGCATACGTGCGGTGAACAAGCGCAGCATAAGGAGCGGTTGAGCCAGCCAATGACGTGTGTGCTGTGCGGCCAGCATGCGCTTTGCAGAGTACCCTGCACCACTCCTGCATCCAGCAAACACACACCCAACTCCTGCTCCGCACCTGCACCACCAGCCCAAAGGCGCGGTAGTTTTTGGCGCCCCAGGCCTGCCCGCACAGCGTGTCCACGGTGCCAGTGAAGCCCATCATTGCCGACATGCCTGCAGTGGGGGCAGGCAATCGAAAAAGGAAAGGCTAAAGTGGGAGCCACAATCTATATCTGTTTCAGCCTGCCCTCCACTTGGCAGCAGCAGCTGGTCCCTGAAAATGCGGCATGCATCGCTATCGCAGCACCGCTGACCCGTGACGTTGAACACAGACTGGGCCAGGACGGCGGCGGACAGCTGCAGCCCGCCCAGCCGGCCCACGAAGCTGACGCCGATGGCGGACGCCACAAAGGTGGCCGCGTTGGACAGCTGCAGGTGGATGGTTGAGGAGCGGGGCAGCGGGGAAGGGTGGGGGCAGCGAGGCAGGTGCACTACCGTGGCTCCCACGCAGCTGCGCAGGGTCGCAATCCAGTTTAACAACACGGTCACACATCCAGCACAGAAGTCAGTAAGCATCTACTGATACTCATGCAACTCTCACCGCGATGGGGAGCGCCAGGCGCAGCAGGCTGCGGGCCTCGGCGCCCCACCCCGCCGCGCCGCACCGCCCGTCGTCCGCTTTCAGGTTGGCCACTTCCTCAGCTGCCAGCTTAGGCGGCTGGTTGTGCGCTAGCGTGTACGAGGACAGGGTGGCCGACAGCTGGGTGGCGATGGCTGGCACTTCTATGCACTCCTCAAAGGCGTCCTCCCAGCCCAGCTTGGCGGCGGCAGCAGCGGCCGGGCCGTCGGTGGCGGGGCCGCTGCCCGCAGGCAGCAGCGGCGCCTGCGGGTCGTCATCCTCGAACGGCGACTGCCTGAGGCGCGAAGGCGGGCCTCCAGGCGCCGCCATTGCGAGCTGAGCGGTGGGGCAGGCGCCGGCTGGCTCGCCGAGGGGCTGTGGGTGGCTTGCAGGTGCTCTGCCAGGCTACTGAAGCACGTGATAGAGGTAAGGAGTGGCCGGAATGGCGATGCGAGCGTGGCAGCAAGCCCTTCTCCATCCAGCTGGCGGGTGGTTCCTCCGGCTACTGCCAATCTGCCCCTACATCCATGCGCTGCTGTGCGGGCCCTGGGAGGCTGGGGTTGATTCCGTCAAGTTGACGGCCACAAAAATAGGGTGTTGCTGTGCTCCACAGCATCTTTTATGATGTACTGTGTTGACATGGTTCGAATGGCCTTGCCTTTGTTGCCCATCACCGCCTGCCTCGCTTCCGATGTCGCAGCCTGGCTAAGCGGCGGCGCAAAGCGTTGACATGGAGTTGAAGTCATGGAGAGATGCCTAAGATAACTTCAGCTGCGACAAGTTAGACAGCTGCTAGCAGAGACAGCGTCGCAGAAACGGACAGCACCTCTGATCGCTCCGCCGCAAACCGCTGCTGCTGCTGCCGCTGCTGCTGCTCCTCCTCCTCCTCATCCTGCCGTGCCTGCAAATCCAGCGCCGCCAGTCCGTCTGCAACCTGGTCGCTCCTTGCTGCGTTGTCTGCGGCACCGCCATCACGGATGCAGCGCAGGCCGCAGAAGTTTGACCGGGTGTTGGGGCCAATGATGCCGGGGCAGTAGACGCCAACCAGCGGCACCTGCTTGCCAGGCGGAGCAAACAAGGGTTAATCCAGCTGGAGCAACACCAAGCTGTGGTTCAATGAAGCTTCAGGCGCAGCGGCAGGCGATGGGTAGGGTGCAATGTGCAGGCAAGGCCGGCCCGGCCGTCGCTGTGCCGCCCACCAGCCCTCATCCCCGGTCACCTGCGGTGCTAGCCGGTGCACAGTCGCCATCTCCCGCTCGATCCGCCACTGGCGCTGCAGCACGCCCCGCTCTGAGTCATTGAAGGCCAGAAGCGCACAACGCGCTGCGGCCCTGGCCGCCGGATCTTGTGCCGGCGGGCAACGGGAGAGCAGCGTGGGCAGCTCCGCTTCAAGCACCTCTGTGGCACATGTTGGGTGAACAAAGAAGAGTATGAGGTGCAGATGTGGGGATCGTGCGCCGCCAAATGCAGTCGGGAGCACAGCGCTGCACGGTAGCAGGCAGCGCTAGTCGGTGTTGCTTCATTTCTCCGCAGCGTCGCCATGCACGGCAGCAGGGGCGTGGTGGCGCTAGGGCGCCTTCCGGCTGTGCGCAGCTCAGCTCAACTGGAGCCCAATCTCTACCCAATCCCCACCCTCGCATGGACGCCCATCCCACAAGTACTACAGCATTGYCCAAGGCGGCTGCAAGCCCACCTTTGGCGGCGGGCCCTCCTTGCACAAGCACCCACTGCGCGCACAGCATCTTGCCGGGACCGTGCTGTCCCTCATCCAGAATTGCACGAGCGGCCGGCAGATCCAGCGGCAGCACTGCAGGGCAGGCAGGTGACATGGAAAGCGGACCTTCAAGCGCCAGGCGAGCATGGCAGGGGGCATGGAGCACAGTCAGTGGGCAGGAAGCAAAGGAAGCTCGGCTGCATTGGTTGCAGCTGTGAACGCAACAGGCTGGGCGCTCTAGCTGGCGAAACTGCGCACACCACACCATGGCTCGCGCCACATTCGTCCACTCTCTTGCCCCGGCATGCCCTGTTTCTCACCACAGCCATACACACGGGAGAGGCCCTCGTGCTGCTTCAGGCCCATGCTCATGACCACCACCGGACGGCCGGCCCGCACACACGCGTCGTAGTTGCCTGGTCCTGCAGCAGTAAGCAAGAAACGTGCAGCGGCAAGCAAGGGAAGCGCATGTTGGGAGTGTGCGCAGCAACAGCAGGCGGCGTGAAATGATCATGTACAGCCAAGACTGCCACCCCAGCGGCACATGCCCGCAGCAGCGCACTGCACTGCATGCTGCACGGCATGGACCGCATCGAATGCAGCTCAGCTTTCAGGGCCACCACCAAAAGATGCAAGTTGGCAGCAGGTCGCTGCACATGCCACCCTGCTGAATGCAACTGCCCAGGCACCTGAGCGGTCGGCCGCCCAGAAAGCCAGCTCCGCCCCTCCTGGGTTCTCAAGCAGAAAGTGGATCAGCGCCGAGCTGGCTGCAATGGGGAGGGGGGAAGTGGGACGCTTAAACGGCTGCAGCATGTGCGCAAGTGTGTGCAGCAGTCTAAATAGAAGCTCGGCAGGGGCCCCGCCTGGACCGGCGAGCAGGCAGCAAAAGGAGAATAACGCAGTTCTCACCGGGCAGCGAGCCGCCGGGCTGCTCCTCATTGTTGAACAGGCTGGCCAGCTGCTGCGGATCAGCAGACACCGAATCCACAATGAACACCGGCTGGGCTGCACGGGGGGCAGGAGCAACGGCAGTGCCAAAMAGTAGTTGGGCCAAGGGGTGGGCAGAAGAAGAAGAAAGGGCTTCCTCAGCCCAGCTCCACACCAGTGGCAGCGGCTTGCAAGCCCCACTCTGCTGCACGCATGCATGCCGGCCAGTGCAGAAAGCAATGTAGCCCAGCTGAGAGGCAACCCAAGCCCAGCTTGCAAACAACCGAGTCAAATGTAGAGGACTCACGCCCAAGGATTGGGTGCATGCCAAACGCCTCGCCAGCCGCCTCCACGAGCCGCACTTCTGYGAACACAGCATCCGCGCCCTCGGCTGTTTTGAGAGTCAGGGCAGCCGACACAAACGGCGGCGCCGGCGCCGGTGTAGCGCCGCTGCCGCTCGCCTTGCACACCACAAGGCCGCAGAAGTTGGTTGCTGCAGTGGCGGCAGCAGAGGGGTTGCCCTCYTCGCTGCTTGCCGGGGCTCGGTAGTGGAGGCTGCCGGCTGAGATACCGCCTTGAATCACAACCCCCGGCCAGGCCCGCTGCAGGTGTGCTAGCAGGCCGTGTGGGTGTGGCAGTGACATCATTGACGGCTCGTGGTCTGCACAGAACAGCAGGATGCTGGCCGGCTGAGCGCCGGCCGGCAGGGCCAACCATGCGGCCAGGGCTTCCCGGTCGGTGGTGGCATCTGCCAATGGGCGGGAGTGGGCATGCCGAGGGTGAGATGCCAWACAGCGGCAGTCAAGTGGCATAGCACAGCAACGGCAGTGTGCTGCACTGGTCAGCCACACCGTCTCCACTGCAAGAGCGCACCTGCTGAGCTGATGGGTTGGCCCAGCTTGTGCCGTGCGCCGGGGCCGGGCGGCGCCGCTGYCGCTGCAAATGGCACCACAGCGCGCCCCGGCAGGCTGCCCAGCAGCAGTGCCACGCCCTGCTGCGGGCCAGACRGCGGGTCGTGGGCGCAGCAGTCCACGAGGCTGCTGCCGGGCTGGCCCTCCGCGCCAATGACGCCATCGCCTTGGCAGCCCACTATCGCACAGCCCGGCGGCAAGCGTGCCGCCAGCAGCTCGGCAGCCCTGGCCCCGCCGGCGCCCAGGCGGTAGGTGAACAGCAGCGCACAGCTGGGTGCTGTGACGGACAAGCCGTTGAGAGCTTGGTCGCATGCCTGCTCTACCGCGCTGGCAAGCGTGGCTGCCGTGGAAACGCCGGCGGCAAACTCGGGGGCGGCAGCGGCGGGAGCTGCTGGCGGCGGCGGACCGCTGTCGCCGGCAGCCGGGATCTGACGCTTTGATGGTACTGCCTGACATCGCGGGAGCCGGCTGGAGCAGAAGCCGTCGGCGCTACACTAGGGTTGCACGCTTGGTGCAAGCCGCGGCACCCAGCCCTTCTCGGCACGAAACAACGGCTCAAGGCACTGCAAAGATGGTACGCCGCTTGCAGGGGCACGATGCGGGCACCCGTTCTGCCGCTGCTCCGCTGCCGACGCTGTGTTGCCGCCGCCTGCCACGCCCCCCACACTTGCTGTCCACGTGTTGCCCAGGCAGAAGTGTTGCTTATAAACGCATGTTGATTGACGCATGAGATGTTCATCACTGCCTATCAAACCCGCCGCCGCGCCGGTCGCTTCACTGTTGGCACGGTGCAGCGCCGCTGCGAATCCAGCGACCACCCCGCCTTGCACTTGAGGCAGCGGTCCGCAAAGTCGCACTGCAGGGGCAGCGGATGGGAAACAGAGTCAAGCATTGCATGTTGATGCACAAGCACCGGCGCAGTGCGCGGATGAAACGGCGCCCTTGTAGCAAGTTAATCTTAGTTCGCATTCCAAWGCAGCAGAGCGCGTTCTGCACACCAAGACACACCTGCTGGCAGTTCTTGACGCTTGCTGGGCATGCCGACACGCACTGCACGGCAGCGGGCAGAACGGACACATCAGACCTGGGCAACCGCTGTTGACCATGCATGCGTGCATGCATGCATATGCTGTGCTGGGTGGCAAAACTCAAGGCAGGGGCAAGCACAGCACCAGCAGCATCGTTCATCCATGCTTACATAGCTGCTGAACCTCACCCGCTTGCTGGCCGCGTCCAGCTGGATTTTGTGCCTGCCCAAGGGCTGCCCGTACGCCGGTCGCTCCCAGCAGGCAGTGCAGGCGCCGCCGTCACAGGCTGAGCACCAGCCGTCGCCCGTCGCCAGCTGGCACTTGTGCGGCAGCACGTTGTCTTTGTATGCTACGGCCGCTGCGGTGCTGCCTCCAGAGGCATAGAAGCCAGGTCCGTACCAGCTGCAGGGTGGGAGGGTTGGTGTGTTGAGAGGTACAGCATGCGCAGTCATTCAGCGCCGTGCCCGGCCAGCAGTGGCATGGATGCAACAGTTCACACCGCCTGCACACTGGGCCTGCAGGCCAGCAGCGCTGCCGGCGCCMGCATCCCCAAMTCATCGAGCTGCCACGCAAGGCTGCAGCAGCGTACATTCACCAAACTRCAAACTCCATCCTGCTGCATGCTGAGTAGCYGCAGCCCAGGCGGGTGGTGTTYGCCCACACGACTGCGCAGCAGTACCGGCCAGGGAACGGAGCGAGTTAGCACAGATGCGCAGGGCAACTGCTGGCGGCAGGCGGCGGCAGGCGGCGGGCATGCAGTGCGCAGCTGTTGTGCCACGCAGGTGCACCAGCTGCAGGCCAGGAGAAACAACTCCACGCCGTAGCTCACTGTTCACAAAGTGCCCGATCGGCACCAGCGGATCCTGGCTGGTGCCCGGCTTATCATAGTTGTAGCTGRTGGCTTCCAGGTACAGCGCATAGGTGGCCCAGCTGCACRCGTCCATGCCKCGGAAGGGGTACTTGACGGCACCCTTGGGACTGGAGTACTGCAGGAGCAGGCAGGCCGAATGGGGAGGGCATGTGCGGCTAGCGAAGGCAGCCGCAGTTTGGTTCCGTTGTTACTCACTCGCTCGTTCTAGGCGCGTATCTCTAGGTCGCGCGTCTCCCTAGACCTAACAGCCGACTGATGGCCAACGATCAAGGGAGCGGCCCGGTCGGCAAGGAGCATGCTTCGCCCGCGCCGGCCCGCATTCGCCTTGAAGTAAGCTGCACACGGTGTTGCAGCAAGCGCCGCCTCGAACGGCGGCTTCACGGCGCAGCTGCCCGAGCGGCCAAGGCCTGCAGGTCCGTTTGCCGCCCGCCTGTGCTGCCCAGCCACTTTGCATCAGCTGGTGGGGCGATCGGCAACCCCCGCGGATCGCCCGCCAACTTGGCCTGCCAGCCGTCTGCCGCCGCGGCCTGCCTGGCCTGCCACCGGCCCAGGGCTGGCTGCTTTGACTAGTCAGCTGCACAGCCTGACTGAATGGCCCTCAGAAATGGCCCGCAGCTGGACCCCACTTTGTTTGGCTGTTGATGGCATGCTGTGAAGCTTCAAGCTTGCGCGGCGCCAACTTTCCCCATGGCGCAGGGATCGCAAGTGTCGAGCACTTCGTGCCAATCGCCTGTCTGTCTGCCTCCCCTCCCTGCTGGACGCAGGGCCACTCAGCTGTCGACCATCTGCACTGCCAAACCTCGCCATGCTGCTCCTGGCCTCCTCGGCCCAGCCTTCGAGCAAGGGACTTCAACTTCGGCCACTTGGCCCCAAACAGTGCTCTTCAACACTCTCTCACCCCCGGAAAATCCATTATTTGCTACAGGTTTCCTGCCACTGTTGCCTGCTGCCGCCTGCTGCTGCCTGCTCTGTCCCAAAGCATGTAAGGCCACCACAACTGGATTCCAGGATCGGGCTCGCCGGCCTGGSGGCCGGSTCGCNGGGGGGAGGGGGAAGTTTCGTTCGTCGACCCTGGCTCGTTAAGGCCTTTAGCAGGCGTTGGCAGCGCCCGGTGACTCATTTAAACATGTGCATCTCACTACCTGGGCTTATTAGACCCATCATCATTTGGTTTYACTTNAARAAAGSGKGGGRAACCSWMAAAWAKGGGGGAAMAAGKGNNTGGTNGTNNGCCYGCCNMTCNCCCSCCGCNYGC
>JADXDR010000265.1:6398-20695 GCA_025026875.1 Chlorella ohadii
CCCTCTCGCCCTCTGATAAGAACCGCTCATCCACTAAACACATGCCCCGTTGCTTTCATTGGTTTGTCGGCCAGGCACGCCAGTTGCAGAACCGAATCCGTTTCCACGCCTCAGAGAGAGCAGATATATGTAAGCACGCACTCAGCACGTGGGCAGGCGCTCATTCAAGGCAGGGAGGGAGGGAGTGGTGGGGGAGGGAGCGGTGCCCATAAATGCAATGGGGCGCTGGGGAAAGAGACAGGCTGGATGAAAGGTGAAGAGAGAAACAAAGTAGGTGGCTGAAGTGCAGTGCGACTGTTGGGTTACGGTGATGATACACGCATGCTGCTGCTACAAAACTGTGGCTGCTGCCGGCTCACTTGGCCCCGCCGTTGGCCATGCCGCCATTTGCCAGCCCGCCATTCTGCTTGCTGCCGGCGCCAGCTGCCGCCTGCCCCACCTCCACCAGCAGGTTCTTCACCACATTTTTGCCGCGCACCAGGTTGAGGCGGCGGATGCGCTCGTTGGCCAGGTGCGGGCAGTCGCTGGCCTGCGGGTGTGCAGGGTTGTGAGGCGGGGAAGCGGGTTGGAGGGTGCTGAAACACACAGGATTTATCGACTGGTCAATGCGGCAGGTTGTGCGCCGCCACACAAGCAGCCAGCAGTCCATGAGAGCACACCTGTCCCATGGGCAGCAGCAGCGCGGGCGCGCCCAGCATCTTCTGCAGGCTGCTGGCCACCGGCATGGTGCCGCCTGCGAGGGAGGATGGGGCCAGGCGAGCAGAACAGGTGAGGGGTGCAGCACCGCCGAACTCTGTGGGCACCATCAGCAGACAGCTTGATTAACCAGACCGGCACTCCCAACCCTACCATAATGCCAGGTCAGGCATGCCTGTACAGCATGCCACCTGCCTGCCTCCCCGCCACCGCACCTTCGCGCACGAGCAGTGGGTCGGTGCCCCACTCCTTGCGGATGGCTTGCTCCGCCATGCGCAGCCAGGGCGAGTCAGGCCGCGCCTCCCACCAGTCGCCAATATTGTGCACCTGCGGGGCGGCAGGGGTGGCGGGGCTTGGGCATATCAGGGCAGCAGGGCACAAGGCAGGCACGCTTGGTGCAGGCACCCTGAGGTAACCGATGGGATGACACTTCAAAAGAGCCAAGCTAAAGAGGCAACTGCTTNCCCCTGCCCCAGCAGCAATGCCGCCCCCACCCAGCGCACCGCCACGGAGCAGGTGTTGGGCGAGCGCAGCTTGGCAAACTCGTGGTTGATGTGGGCGGTCAGCAGCTCCACAAGCGCCCCTGGCTCCTGGTCGGGCACGAAACGCACGCTGACCTTGCCCACCTGCGGGAGAGGGGGAGAGGTGGGTGGATGGGTGAAGGACGAAGTGATGGACAGCACGAACAGCAGCAGCTGTAACAGCAGGAGCACTTGCATCCCTTTCCCCTCTGCCCCTGTCGCCCCTTTTGCTAGCAGCCACGCACCGCTGCCTTGGGGATGACGGAGAAGCGGGTGGGCCCGAAGCGGTAGTGCGCCACGTTGGTCTGCTCCTCGGTGGTGCCCACACGCACATCCACCACGCTGCAGTGTGAAGGAGTGCAAGATGAAAGGGTATGGGTTGGGTGGGTTGGAAAGCAGCACACCGCAGCTGTGACTAGCAAGCTGCCTGCTCAAATCTGCGCAGGGAACCACCGCATGCGCCCAAACTGACCTGAGGGAGGGCTGGCACCAGCGCTGCGTGAGCACGTCGCGCTCGCTGCGCCCCACAGTCAGGTCGGGCACGCCCAGCTGCTGCTTGTACCTGCGGGGCGGGGCGGTGTAGAAGGCAGTGCATGTTTGTAAGGAGAAAACTGCTGGTTCCTCAATTCATTGCACCCATCCAAGCTGGTGTGCCCTTGGGCACATCCTGTCGAAGCGCCAATTGCCAACATCCGGTGTGCTCTCACGGCCGACCCCAGCCCCGCCTCACCCCTCCAGGCTGAACTCGTGGGAGGCCTCCAGCCGCGGCAACGCAGCCTGTGGGGCAAGTTTGGGAGATGCGATGTTTCTAAGCGATTAAAGCACATAAATGGCTGCTGTGCTGCTCCCCATGCACGCTTATCCACGCAGTCGTGCGTGCAACCCTGGCCCTGGGCACAGCCATATCTTTGAGACCTGCTCACCTGCAGCATGTTTGGCCGCACGTTGGCGTAGAAGCCGGGCACCAGGATGTTGTTGTGGCTGTCAACCAGGCTGGCCAGCACCTGGTGGCGAGGGGGTGGTGAGGGAGTGGAGATGGAGGGTGAGGTGGGGTGAGGTGGGGAATCACGGCAGAGTGAAGTGTCGTAATGCCTAAAATTGATGTGACACCACAGCAGGCCTGCGCCACCCTGTCCAGCTCCACCCCCAGGCACCTTGGACAGGTCAGCCAGCGGCTCCGTGAACACGCCGCCCTCGTTGCCGCTGTGCAGGTCGCGCGAGGGGCCGCGCACCTCAATCGACAGGCTGCATGTGTGGGACAGAGGGAAATGGCGATCTGAGTGGGCTGGAGCGCATGCCTGCAGGGGGCAAGTTGTGCATTGCACAGCCGGACGACGGAGCATCGTGCAAGCTGCAACTGAGCAGGGCGTAGCGGCCTGTCCTGAGCGCACCTGATCATGCCGCGCATGCCGTCTGCAGGGCCGCAGGGAAGGAAAAGGGGCAGCAGAGTTGTTGGGTTGTTCCCACTGCATGGCCTGGCTGGTCACTTCCGTCCAATCGCCCAAGGTGCATTGGCTGTAAATGCAATGCGTCCACTCATCCACCCATCCACACCAGCCCTAGACCCCACCCCCCGCCTCACATGTGATGCAGGGCAGGCGCTCGCCCACCCAGAGCGTGTTGGAGATGAGCACTAGGCGCGCCCCCTCAAACCACCGCAGGTTCTGCTGCACCGCCTCGCGGAAACCAGTGCTCCCCTGCACATGGGGGCGGGGTGGAGGCAAGGGACAGACTCAGCCATGGGTTGTGGTGCGTAAGGCAAGAGCGCAAGCATCGCCTGCCTTTGCGGCCTGTGGCCCACCAACAATTGCATGTGGCGCCACATTATACGGACTGCCTCCTTCATGCCCCTCCCACATTATCAACAAGCAGCCCTCACATTCTCCTCCTCCCCCTCAATCAGGAACACGACGTTGGCGGGCAGGCAGGTGCCGCCGCTCTTGCACTCCTCCAGCAGCTCCTTGACCGCGTACACAAAGGCGAGCACGGGGCCTGTGGGGGGAGAGGGGTGGAGGGAGGGGTAGAGGGAAGAGGGCGGGGAAGCCATCAGTCAATGAACCATGGTGGGAGGTGAGCACCCTAAGTCATGCATCTCCCAGCGTGCTGCCCGGCGCTGGCATGCCGCCTGCCCTGCCCCGCGCTCCTTGCCCACAGCGCACCCTTGTTGTCCGTGGTGCCGCGGCCGTAGAGCCAGCCGTCAATGGAGTGCAGCTCCCAGGGGTCCTTGAGCCAGTTGTCCTCCATGGCTGGCTGCACGTCGTAGTGGCCTGCGTGGGGTGGGGGTGTGGCATGGGAAGCAGGTGGCGGGCCGGTTGCGAGGCAGGCGGCAGTATGCTGGCGTCATGCAAGCATGCATCAGTAATTGACCCATGGGGAGCAGCACATGAAACCAGTCCCAGGGGCTCCATGGGCTGCCAACCCATGCATGCTCAGCCACACTGATGCACCAAGCTCCTCCTT
This sequence comes from Chlorella ohadii, assembly GCA_025026875.1. Classification (NCBI taxonomy): domain Eukaryota; kingdom Viridiplantae; phylum Chlorophyta; class Trebouxiophyceae; order Chlorellales; family Chlorellaceae; genus Chlorella; species Chlorella ohadii. The sequence continues at coordinate 10,076 of JADXDR010000265.1, forward strand.
CATTCGAAGCCTCACCGTAGAACACCACCGTCGGCTTGGCTGGGTCGGCCACCAGGCGGCCCAGCACGACTGGATTTTTGTCCTCAACCGGCTGGCTCAGCTTCACCTCGCACCTGCAGAGGCATGTGTGAGTGCGTGGTGAGCCTGCTCATTGCAGCAGCCGTACAGCACGGCAGCATGGCGAGTGCCCCTACCGGCCCTCAATGCACTTCATTCCAGGTGTGTGCCTCCCCAAGGAGCAGGGCACTAGTTGTCACCTAACACCCCACCCACCCCCCGCACCCGATGCTCTCCAGGATGCGCAGCAGGAACTTGGCGCCCTTGAAGCACTCCTCGTGCATCGAGGGGTCGGCAGACACCGTCCTGCGGAGGCACACCGGGGTGGGGAAGCAGAAGATCAAAGGTGAAAGCTCAGTGCAAGCTGGCACATGCCAGACCTACAGGCAGCAACATTCTGTCATCCAGGCAAGGAGCACTCTGCCTTCATGCATGGAGCTGTCCCCAGCCCCCAACCATAACCACGACCCCGCAAGGCCCTCACTTGATGCGGATGAAGGCCCTCAGCGCCTTCTCCAGCTCACGCTCTAGCCGGCTGGTGCTCAGCGCAGGCACCGCCGCCTGCGAGGCCAGGCGCTGCAGTCCCAGAGGGTCCGCATTGCGCTTGCCGCCGCCGGGTGACGGGCAGCCGCAGGACATGTCCAGCCCTGCACCTGCCGCCGCCGCCGCAAGCTGCTTGTAGTCGCCGCTTGCCACTGCTGCCGCCGCCGCTGCTGCCAGGTTGCTGGGGAGCTCTAGCTTCACGCGCTTGGCGGGCGGCATGCCGGAACCTGTGCCCTCCTCTGCCGCTGCCACTGCTGCTAGGTGCTCCTTGGCTGTGGTGCCGCCATGCTGGCTGCCTTCGTTGCAGGGCGTGAGGCCCACCAGGTCTGTGGGAAGAGGAGAGCATGAGCAGTGAGTGCATGGTGATGAGTAAGCAGCGGGTACACATCTAACAACCAACAGCCAGGACCTCGCAAGCCAGCCAGCACATTGTCATGGTGCGGTGCAGCACGCACATGCAGGCAAACGCACAATCATCAACCCCCCAGCCGGCAGCTCTCAACCCCCTCACCTGAGAATGCAGCCGCAAAGGTGTCATCGGTGCGCCACAGGCGGATGGCACCCTCATGCATGCCGCCAACGGTCAGCGTCTCTGTGAGAGCGCAGCTCATGACCGGCGGCTGCGGGCCGTGCCGGGTGCTGCAGAACACGCGCAGGCAGCTGTAGCACTTGGCTGCGGGCAGGAAGGACATGGCGGGATGGGAAAGCATGGTCAGATCAACTACACCAGGGCCGGGATTGCTTGGCTGCAGGATGGGCATGGCGTGTGGATGCCATGCTGTTTGGGGGAAGAGCAGCCTTGCACATGTCATCTCATTGACATGCACCAGCATGAACGGTGCCATGCCCAGTCGTGTTATGCCAGCATGAGTGCACATGCCATGACCAGCCCATGGCCATGACAGCATGAATGCAAAGCCATACACCATGACATGCCATGGAAGCATGCATGCACATGCCCAGCCATGCCCAGCTCATGGCCATGAAAGCATGAGTGCACATGCCATGCATAAGCCATGCCGAGCCATGCTATGCCACCCCATGTCMTCATGACACTCTTTACGCACATGCCATGCCATCCATGCCACACCATGTCACAAAAACACGARTGCACATGGCATGCCGCCTAAATTGCCATGCCATGCCATGCCATGCCATGCCAACCACAGCCGCCTCAATCAAAGAGCTGCAGCGACACATGCCAACACACCTGACCAGAGCCGCACGGTGCCGTCTGCTCCAGCGCTCACAAACAGCAGCGCACGCTCCAGTCCCGCCCGCGGGCTGGTGGCGGCGGCCATGGGGCTCGTCGGGTCCCCTGGCGCAGGCTGCAGCATGGCACCCACCGGACTGCGAGAGATGGCGGGGAGGGGTGGCAAACAGGAGGGACGGCATAAGTTGGACGGGCATGTCAAGGCCACATGGGCCACCTAACCATCATAGAACCAGCATTTTGACCACACAACCCACAGCATCATTGTCGTTCTCATCCAAACCCACACTCCGCACCTGATGCCTGCAATGACGGCCGCGGTGGGGCTCTTGGGCGAAGTCAGCTCTGCTACATCGGGCGGCGGCAGCTGCACGCTGACGCCGCTCAGGGACAGGATGTCGTCGGTGTGGCCCGCCAACGTGCGCCGGCACACCAGCGTCTGGCGCAGGGCAGGGCAGGACGGGGTGGAAAGGTGAGTAGGTGTGCATGGGCATGAAGTGCTGGCGCCTGGGCTGCGTCGCAAAAGCTCAGAGAGCAATTGCAAAATGCAGGCGGCCATGCATTAATCGTGCAACTCACATCCACGTCCCAGACTCGGATCAGGTGGTCGCGCCCGCCGCTGCACAGGTGGGATGAGGACAAAAGGTATGTCGACATGCTGCTCCACCCGTGAACAAGTTGCATGACCACCCCATGACATCCCATGCTGGCCCATTTGAGCATGCTAAGCACAACTTTATCGCACCATCCAATAAAAATCCCACCCCCCCCCAGCTGCTGCCGCCCACCTGAGCACGATGCCTGGCCCCGCCCACAGCGCCAGCACCGACCCCCGGTGCCCCCGCAGCACGCGCACAAACTCGAGTGTGTCCCGCCGCCACACCCGCACGGTGCTGTCTGTGGAAGCGCTGAACACGTAGGGCCCGCACACTGCCAGTGCCGTGATGCTGCCGCAGTGGGAGTGCTCGGGGGCAGAGGCAAAGGCGGGCGGCTGCGCCTGGCCCACCATGCAGCGTATTGTCTCCACAGACGGGCCGCCGCAGGCCTGCACGCGGTTCCCAGTCCCAGGGTAGCCGGAGGCGGGGCCGCAGGGCGCCCCCCGCGGCGTGCCCAGGTCGTCCTGAGGATCGGCCGGCAGCGGCGGCAGCACACCGCTGGCACAGCCCTCTGCGGGGCGCCCCGCATCTGGCTGCAGCTCTGCCAGCCGGTAGGCTGCCACCTGGCAGCTCTGGCCGCCCACGTACAGCACATTGTCGGCCACAGCCAGTGCCTTGATGGAGCCGCGCAAGTCAGCCACCTGGGCAAGGGAGGGATTCAGCAGTGTGTGGGAGGGTGAGGCAGGCATGATGGAAGATCCATGATGAACAAGCAACAAGCAAACCTCACCAGGAGGCGGGTTCCAAAGTTGCATGCGAGCTTGGCTGATGCACAGCAGGAGGGGAGCAAATGAGAGGCAAAGGAATGCCTGTGGCGTGCCCCCTGCCCGCACTTGCCTGCATGCGCGCCAGGCAGGGGAAGCCCTCGGTGAGGCCCCACACCCGCACATACTTGGCGCCCGCTGCAGGAAGGGCGGGAGCAGGAAGGGCAGCCACGTCACAAATGCACACGCAGCTGTGGGATAGCAACCGCCCATCTGAAAAGTGCGGCATGAAACCTGCCCCGCAACAAGCATGAGCCAACGCCAACAAGCCGTCACTCCACAGCCCCCCAGCCTGTTACAGCTTGACCTCCCCGCTCACCCGACACCAGGTGACCTCCCACAATCTCCAGCCGCCGGATGGGGCCGCGGTGGCCCCGCAGCGTGGCGACACACTTGGAGCCGGCCAGGGACCACACCTGCGCTAATGCCACATGGGAGCAGGGCAGTGAGCCATGCGCCATTTTGGTGCCCAGCGGTCGGCATGCCTCCATGCCCACATGCATGTGCCACACCTCCTTGCACCGAAGCACGGCGTCACTGTCTCGCACCACGCCCAGACATCCATCCCCAGCCAGCCCCCACCTTGATGTTGGAGTCGGCGCCGCCCGAGAACAGCAGCCCATTGGCAGCGGCCAGGCACAGCACCGCGTGGTTGGGGTGCCCCGTCAGCCGATCATCCTCTCCAGTGGACACAACTGCGCTGCTCATGCCCGCCAATCGGCTGAGCGCATTGGCAGGGCTGGTAGACAGGCCGCCATGGCGCGGCGTGGCAGCAAACAAGTTGCCGCTGTCCATGCTGTGCATGCTGTCCGCGGGCTCCAGCCCCAGCGCAGGCCCGTGGCTGTCGGCGCGCTGCGGTATTGTGGGCATGCTGCGGCTGTGGTGCAGCAGGGCGGGCGGGCCCTGCAGCTGCGGCGAGATGTCGGCGAAAGGGTGGTGCAGCGCCGTGTGGTTGACGGCCTCCAGGCAGCGAGCCACCTCCTCCTCCCTGGAGCGGCGCAGGAGGGGGCGGAATGGGGCAGTGCAAGGTCAGCTCAGCTAGGCACGAAGGCAGGGCTAGAGGGGCAGCAGCGCAGAGTAGTCGCCTTGGTAAAGCTGACTGCTGAAAGAGCCTCGCTGAGCCTTTCATGCAACCACACCCACTGGCATCATCTCCTGGCAGTGCACCCCACAGCTGGGCCTCTCCCCTCACCGCGTGTGGCTGCCCTGCTCCCCCAGCGGCGCCAGCAAGATGTTGAGGATGCCCGCCTTCTCCCGGCACACCACCAGCGCCGTGTTGGCCGGCACCTCCACCTGCGTGGCGGGAGCAGCAGCGCGACGCGGGCAGCAAGTCAGCATGAGGGTTGGGACTGCCAGCAGGATTGGGTGGCTCCATGCACCACAGTGAGGGCTGGGAACAGCGATGAAGCAGCTCCAGCACCGCGCTCTCACCCAGTCGTTGGCCGCCGAGGTGACCGGCTCCGAAGCCACCATGCACACACGGGAGCCGCGGTCCGAGTAGAGCAGGTGGTAGTCGTGCTCCTCTGTTGGGGTGCAGGGCAGGGAGGGAGGAAAAGAGGGATGGTGGGTAGGGTGCATGTTGGGCCTGGCGAAGCAAGCATATGCCTAATGGGGCACCAAAGACGCCCCATAGGCAGCCCCGCCACTGCATCATGCAGCAGCGCCTGCCACCGATGGAGTTGCTGCTTGCAAGCACTGCGCCTGGCAGCATTTGCTGGTACGCGGCAGGGTGCCCACCCAGCTCCCTTGGATGCAGCCACCGCTGCTGGCTCACCCNGTCACGGGGCGTGAGCGCGCCCCAGCCACACCCTCCATGCTCTCCCGATCATGCAGCGCCGCCGCAAGCGCGCTGTACTTGCGGGACAGGGCGTTGGGCAGCAGCTCGCGCTCGTAGGCGGAGCCCTGCGGGTGTGGAGTATGTGGTGGGTGGGTGGGTGACAGCACTCAAGACAGGAGCTTGCTGCACTACCGCACCTTGACATGAAGCGCCACCCAGCCCGCGTCAGCACTGCCAATGCGCCGCATGCCCGTGCTCACGCAACATGCCCTCGCACTCCTCCCTCAGCTGCCAGGCACATATGCGCCCCACCACACACACCTCTGCGTAGTACAGCGAGGCGGGCGACTCGTCGGTGTTCGACACGTAGCGCGTGGCGATGAGGGAGTGGCCGTCCGACACCACAAAGTTGAGCAGGGAGACGTCGGAGCGGGCCACGCCCGACTCCGCCTGGACCCTGCAGGGGGGGTGAGGGGAGGGTGCAAAGGGAGGGAGTCGAGGCAGGTGATGGCCGTGGCGGAGCGCATGGCGGAAAGCGGCCCCAAGAGAGAAGCCTCCGGCATTGATAATCATACAGCGGATTCTCTGCCTGCACCTGGCTCAGTACGCCGGGTGCAGGTGCAGCCCTCACCTGCCGATGGTGGCGATTGTCTTCTGCACCGTTTGCAGCAGCACATCGGGAGGGTGCTGGGTGTGCAGGTCGGGCAGGTGGTTCAGGAACAGCGCAAAGCTGCAGGGGACAATGAGGGGCAGGTCTGAGAAATGGTGCACAGGTGGGCTGGATCACAGTGCGAGGTCTGCTCAGGAAACCAGGGGCTGGCCGATGGGGCTGGCCGATGGGGCCGGCCGATGGGGCTGGCCGATGGGGACGGCATTGAATGCATGCCCTGCACCGCCACCGCACCTGACCGCCGAGTCGGAGTGGAAGCTCTGCACTGCGTTGTACGCGGCATCGCTCAGCTCCGCCAGCAGCTTGCGCCGGATCTGGAAGAGGTGGGGCGACACTTGCGACAGTTGTGTCAGGCATGGGTCAGCGAGCAGGGCAGCAGCATGCAAGTAGCATGGCTGGAAACATTTCCGTGCGCATTCAACACATCGCCCAAACAGGCGAGGTGAACAGCAGCTGAGCATGAGTGGCAGCCCACCTGCATGAACCCCGCCACCACGCCGTTGTGCATGAACAGGTAGCGGCCTGAGGAGGGGCGGTGTGTGAGGTGCAGGGTACGGCATGTATAGCATCTGGCACAGCCATGGCACGGCATACCCGCTTGTTCATGCCCCAAGCTTGCCGCATCTCTGGGCATGCAACCTGCGGCACTGCCGCTGCCCACCACGACCACGCCACCCCCCTTCCATGCCTCCCTCTTGCCCTACCGCACTCACCCCACTGGAAGGGGTGGCAGTTCTGCTCCGACACCGGCATGCCGGGGTATGCGGCGCGCACGTGCGCAAAGATGACCCCGCTCTCCAGCTTGGTGGCCAGCCGGTTCAGGTTCTCGTTGTTCCAGGCGGGGGTGATGGAGGTGAAGACCTGGGGAGGGAGGCAGGCGGGTGGGAGGAAGAGAGGGAGGATGGCACATGGGCAAGCGAAGTCGAGGGCGCTCCACATGGCACCAGCAAACATGGCAGCACAAGCGTCGCGGCATCTGTTTGTAGGGTGTGGAAGCAGCAGCGCAAGGAGTGCCCTAGTGCACATCGTGCAGCAGCAGCAGCAGCAGCAACCAACCAGCTCGGCACCCCACTCACGCAGGGCGTTTGGTCGGCGCTGGGCGCGGTGCCCTCGGGCGGGAACCAGCCGATGCCAAAGCCGTCGCCGTTCAGGTTGCCGTACCCCTGCAGGTGTGGCGGCAGCGAATGCAGCATGGGGCTACTGTGGCTGCAATGTGCAGACAGCATCCATCGCAGTTCTGCCCCAGCCCTCGCCGCAGCAGCACACCAGGTGGAAGGGCAGGGACGAGTCGTTGCGCCGCTCCCGCGCGTCATAGCTCTGCTTGATGATGGAGCGCGAAGGGCGCACCACCACATCCGCCACCGTCACCGCCGGCCCGATGTAGGCCATCAGCCTGGCAGCAGGGTGGAAAGGAGCAAAACGCTTGCTGATGGTGATGTGTCAGGCAGGCAGGCAGGGCCGCATGCGTAATGCCAAAGGCGAGCAGCGGACTAGGGCAAGGTCGGCAGCTGGCGGGTGCAAGGCATTGCAGGCAGCGGAGCGGTGCTGTGGTTGCTGCTCCTGATAGTTTACTCGCGCTCTCTGCATGGTTGTCCACAGCAATACACCAGGACACGCACCGGCACATGGTGCCACGAGCGTGGCGGCCCTATTGGCCGCTACGCCGCTCGACTTGCCGCCGCCGCTGAAGGTTGCGGCTGCTGGAGGGTAACCGACGCTGCACTGCGGAACGTCGTTGCACGCGGCTCACGAAACGACCGCTGATCAGGCTCACAGCCCGGGCGAAACGTTGCTGCAGCAGCCGCGCAAGGGCGGTCGGGTTGCGAGGCAGGGCCGGAAGCCCCCCACAGCCTACTGAGGCAGTTGGACTGAATGCAAATACGTGTTTCGTGTGCAACGCACGCCCCTCTGCCGCCCCTTCAGCATGTTTTGCATGGGCTGGGAGGGGGCCTAGCAACGCTCGATCGGGCTTTGATTGGAATGTTGAGATTATATACTTGCTTTGTGGCAGCAGCGGGGGCCTATCAGACTGCCAGCTGAGCGCCAGGGTTTCTACCGACGCTAAATGGCCGTCTCCTGGGCCCAGCAGGCCCCCTCCCGCCTCCTTAGAGCTACTAGCAGGCCATCCTTGAAGGCGCAGCGCCAGCAAGCCCGCCGCATGGTGGCGGCACGGGCGGCAGCGGCGGCGGACCGCGCCCTGTGGTGAGGCGAAGCTGTTGAGGCAGGGACGGCAAGCTGTCTTGACCGGCACCAGTTGCAGGATGCCAAAGGTAGGCGACTCCTCGTATTGCTGCAGGGCCCTGGACTTTGACGGCGTGGCGTGCGACTCCGTCGGCGAGTCGTCGCTCAGCGCGTTCAAGGTGGGGCTTGAGGCTGGGCGAGTGCTGTGCCTCCGCTGTGCCCAGCCACAAAGACAAAGTGCACATCGTCAAATCGGTACTGTCGCTGCGCTCCCCTCGCTACCTTCCCTCAGGCCGCTGCCAAGCTGTGGCCGGATGTGTTTGGCACGCCAGAGGCGGAGGCGCGCAAGGGCGAGCTGGTGGAGGCCATGCGCATCGTGCGGCCCGTGGTGGAGACCGGGTGAGCCGGAGGTGGCAAGCCAGAGAGCTGCCTGGCAGCAGTGCAGCAGCTGCAGCGGCGGCTTGAAGGTGGGCATAATTTGCAGGTAGCGGGGTCCGCGGGAGCAGCGGCATGGTGGCTTTGCTGTGCGAGCCAGCCTGCTTAATGCTTTCCAACTACTGCAATTTGCAGGTACGAAAACATTGTGCAGATCCGGTGCCTGCTGGAGGGCGTGACGCCTGAGGAGATGCTGCGGACGTGGCATGACATGCTGCCCACCTACATGCAGCGCTGGGACCTGGACCGAGGGGAGGTGCGCACGCGGGGGCTGATGCCTGCGCCTGCACGCACCAACATCCACCGGCCTTGCGCTGAATGCTGTGCCCACCACCTGACTGCCCGTCTCCGGTTCACTATGCACAGCTCACTTGTGCTGCTGCTGCTCCTCTTGCTCTGCAGCTGGTGGATCTTTTTGGCAGCACTCGCGATGATTGGATGGCTGCTGACCTGGACGGCTGGCTGGCGCCCAACCGCATCTACCCTGGGGTGGCGGAGGCCATGCAAGCACTGATGCAGCAGCACGAGGTGTACATCGTCACCACCAAGCAGGCAAGAATGTGTGCATGCAAGGGCAGCAGGAGGCAAACAAGCTGTGGCACATGGTGGCTGGTGCAGAAGCTGATGCTGGGCCATGCGCATTCCAACTCATGCACTACGGTCCTGAGACATCCGCCTGCATCCGCTGACACAGCACCTCCGGTCTTCCATCCTGCCCCCAGGCGCGCTTCACGGAGGCCATCCTGCGCCAGATGGCGGGCATCACCTTCCCCATGGACCGCATCTTTTCGCAGACCGTCAGCGGGCGGCCCAAGAGCGAGGTGCGGGGCAGGCGGTGCCTGCTGAGGCCGCTGATTCTGCTGGCTGGCCCCTCTCATGTTTGCAGTGTCTTGCCATTGGCCTGCAGTGAGGCATGTTTTGCAAGCGCACCACCCCTGCCCTGGCCCCTTCCCCATTGCTTCCTGCCCCGCCTGCCCTGCCGGTCCTGCCAGGTGCTGGAGATGCTGGCGGAGCGGCACCCAGAGGCGGGCAGCTACCACTTTGTGGAGGACAAGCTGAGCACGCTGGAGAAGGTGAGGGGAGCTGTCTCATGCACGCCCTTTGATGTGCAGGCCACAGCTGCAGCATGGCTGCTGCTGCTCTGTGCGCAATCATTGGGTTGTCGTGTGGCGTGGAAATGCGCCCAGCCTGACAACCGCCCATCCCGCCGCCTCACACTGCCGCCACAGGTGGCCCAGGTGCCGAGCCTGCAGCAGTACCAGCTCTACCTGGTGGACTGGGGCTATAACACGGAGCCTGAGCGGCAGCAAGCAGCAGCACATGGCCGGATAGCCGTGATTGGCGCCAACGAGTTTGGCCGGCTAGCGGGCGTTGCGCCGGCGCGTGTGTAAACAGTGGTGCGGGCCCAGGCAGGGCAAGGCATGGTGGGGGCAAGGCCCAGGGGGACCCGAGGCATGATGTGAGGAGGTACTGCACTGGCTGGTGTGCCGGGAAAGCAACGGCCGAGGTACCCTGCATGGAGGCGGCAGCACGGGCGGCGTGGCGGTGAGCGAGCCATCCAGCGCTGGGGATCATCGGCGCGCACCATCGCCGACAGGGTATTGTACACACGAGCGAGATTGGGCGGTAGCCTGGGCTNGGAGANGCGCTGCNACGGCGCCRWCTCCTCCNCNGTCNTNGGCCACCGGCTCTNCGWSSWGNCTGMGKSSWGRGNYTGNMGTYRRCNNGTSARCRKGTCNACGSTTTTTGCGGCCCACCGGGGCTTGCAGCGCCCCGGCGTGCGAGGCCCGCGCTTTGAGTGCAAAGCTGGGGAGGCGGCAGCTTCTGCGGCGCCCATTGTGATCGTACCGCGATGCCAAGCGTGATCAGTGGCCTGCAGGAGCTGCCCGGCGTCTCCACAAGTCGCCGGCCCCATCATTGCGTTGCAGCCCGCTTAGTGCCTGTTTGCAGCTCGTGCCTGGCTCCTCGATCACCCCAAGCGCCCCGCTGCCCGCGCCGCAGGCCCCCATGGCCGCCTGAGCCACCGGCGCAGAAGCAGTATGGCCGGCGACAAGCGCCGCTCCGGGCGGCAGGAGCCGGCACAGGAGGAGGAGGCAGCGGCCCCCAAGGGCGCGCCGCGGCGGTCGGGGCGCACAACCTCCGCCACCCCCGCCCCTGAGCCGGCTGCTGGAAAGAAGAAGGGCGGGGCCGCGTCGGGCAGCAAGGCGGGTCGGCCGCCCAAGTCGGCGCCAGCAAAGGTGTCGGGCGCCAAGCGCAGCACCTCGCCCAGCCCCCTGCCGGCAGCAAAGAAGGGCAGGACCGGCAAGGCAGCATCCGGCAGGCGC